>CM034153.1:610509927-611026551 GCA_019776745.2 Taxus chinensis
CAAGAAAATGTAATATCCCATTTTATGAATTTTCTCGATTCTCATTTTTTTGTAATTTTCTGAATTTAAACAAGCTGAAATAAATCCAAAGTAACAACATGCAAACTGAAACTCTAAATCTGATAACAACCCAACTGTAATATTTATTCAAGGAGCTGATTATAAATTCAAAACTGATTACAACAGACCCGTACTGCAAAAATCCCACAACAAACGAATAAACTCAACAATAAATACCAATCAAGGACAGGCAGCTTAGAAACAAAGTACATCAGTCCCCAACTGGTATGGCAGGCTGGAATATGCTGCTGTAGATGTACGGCAGTCCCTTTTGGAGTGTGATGCTGGCTGGAATGTCCATGGTGGGCACAAGAGGCAGTAATGAGAGGGTGCAACAATCCTCAATTCAGATCGATGCCAAGCATACATTGTGATTGAATCATAAATACAGCTGACGGCTGGGTACGGATCACTGTGGCAGCAGTAGGGATCACTGTAGCAGCAGTATGGATCACTGTGGCAGCACTGCAGCAAACTGAAAATGGAATAAAATCTCAAACTTAGGCACAAATATGATCTCTAAATGGAATCACCACAATTGGAATTAGAAGGTTTCCGTTCTCGAATCCTGCACATCAAAGGGTTTTTGTCCTTGGGTGAAAAGGTGAACACAAAGGCAGAATCTTTGGAATAGGGTTTGGTTTTAAGGAGTAATGAATAACGACTCTTTTTAGCCCAACTTCTCCTTTTATAATTTTTTTTCCAATTCCACCCTAAAAATACTTTTAATAAAATATCACTTTTCATCTACTTAATGATAATTACTTTTGGCCCTCGTAATAAATAATAGTAATACATAAGTGTCATTTTTATGTTATAAAATAAAAGTGACTTAGGACAACTTAAAGTATTATCATTAATTTATTTCCCTAACTTTATCCTTTAGCCTATGGGAAATAAGGAATGGGCTACGGGTCTTCTGACTGGCTTAATTCCTAAAAGGGGACATGATAGAAAAACACAATAATAGTCAGCTCCCAAGCAGATCTGATCTCAAGCCAGACTACACTGAAATGTTCCCCCCCTCCTTGTACCAGCCTGGAAATGTTTCCGGTACTGATACGGGTACAAAAACGCAGTGGGTACGTACCCACAGGTTCAGGGTATGCTTTGTGTACGGAAAACCGTACCTGAACTGTACCCAAGGCCTGTGGGTATGTACCCCAGGCTAAATATGGGTTTTTTTTTTTTGTAACTCAAAAAAAAAAAACTAAACATTTTTTCTTAAAAATAAAGTAACCTAATTGTAACCTAAACCTAAGATACCCCCCAAACACCTATTTCTACACTGAATCCCTCTACTTTATTCACACACTCAATACAAATTTTAAGTCTCAATTCTCAAAGTATTGGAAATTTGTTTTCATGTTCTATGAATGATTTAAAGTTGTATGAGTATTAAATTTCAATAAGCATGCAAATGCTTCTTTAAATTTATAATTTTACATACATACATACATACATATATAAAATGTACCCAAAAGCATACCGTACACGAGGTTTTTAAAAATTTGCCGTTTCAGCGTACTGAACCTGTACCCGTACCGAAACAGTCTAGATGTCAAGTAATCTTCGAATTTGGTAACCCAATGCAGCCTGTCTCGAACAAGAAGTGGGAACCTCCCTCTGATTCCATGGTCTTGGAGGATGAAGGAAATATGAGTAAAGCAATGGAAAAATTGGTTCAGATCTGGATAACCAAGTTCTCTAATGAGGAAGCTCTACCAGAGATGGCCAGTCCCACCCCTATACAGTCTATTTAATGTGGATCCTCTCGTGGAATATAGAAGGTCTTGGTGTCTCTAACAAACTTCGTTTTGCCAAAAGCAAAGTGAAAAAGATAGGATAGACACGATCAGTCAAGATACTTCCCATCCCGACACCATAAAGGGCTCAAACTCTATGGGTTTTGGGGATGCATGCGAACCCTTCCATATGAGTACAGTGGTTCAATGGGATCCAGCCTTTTATATAGTCTGAAGTCTCTTTCATCTTTTCCATGGGGATATCATTCAAATTTCTTTTCCTCAATTTCAAGAGTGCTGCAATGTTATCAGGATTTAAGTTCCCTCACATGCCAGACTACAAGAACAATTTTTCAGTGGGATCCAGTGTGGTATTCAGTCTTAATTCTCATCAATCTTTTTCCATGGGGTTCTCATGCAAATTTCTTTTCCTCAGAATTTCAAGAATGTTGGAATGTTATCAGTATATGCATTCCCTCTTATGGAACTACATAATCACTCTTATAGAACAATATGGATTTCCACAACATGCCACTTAATCACATTATTACGAGTGACTTCAACACTATCAAATCTCTAGAGGAGAAAAATGTGGAAAGTGGCTTCAATCCTCTCTGCAAGAAAAGAAAGAGTTAAGTAGCAGAGAAGTTGGATAGGAATTCTCATTCAAGATCATTGTATAGCCATGAGCCGACTGGGCCACAAAAGTCCGTGACAACACCCTTTTTTGAATATTGGCCAATTTCTCGTAAAATTATTATCAAACACAGTGCATAATGCTATCCCCATTGTAAATTCCAGAGAATGTGGACCTCCCACCCTGGCTTAAACCAAACATCTGAACAATAGTGGAAAGAGGCTCCTTTGGTACAGGGTCATGAAATGTTCAAATTCATGGAAAAGCTTCGATATCTCAGACACCAAATTAAGGGCTTGTGCAAGAATGAATTCGGCTATATCTTTGCTCAAGTTGTGGATATTCAACATCAACTAGCAGAGGTGCAAAACACATATGGGAAACAGGCTTCTTAGAAATTAGGGCCAAGGAGGAGCAGAATCATTCAAGACCTTTCCCTCTTACAAAAAAAGAGTTTGTATTGGAGATAGTGCTCTCTGGCTTAATGGATCACGTACGGGGACTTGACCACCAAGTTGGTCATAAGTCTCAATCGACAACAAATCAATAATGTGCAGAAAATCAAAACCAAGAACGGTACCTACATTCACTCGACCATTGACATTTTGCAGCATGCCACATACTTCATTCACACTGTCCTGACGGAACCTCCACAATACTCGAGCAAAACTAGACCCTCTAAGGGGTAATGGAGAGGCATCCCCAAACTAATTGCTGAAGAAGAAAATAGCACAATGCTATAGCCAATTACAAAAGAGGAATTAAAGGCCACTGTTTTTACCTTTTGCCCAGATGGATATCCAGCCATGTTTTTTCAAAATTATTGGGATACCATCAAAGGGGAATGGATATCCAACCCTGGGTTGTCAAAATTATTAAGATACTGTAAATTGGGATTCATTAACCTTGATTCAGGAATGAAGGTGCTATAAAAATATGCTCAAACGAATGCAACTATGCTGATCATTATTCCCAAGGATGTTCAAGTGGACAAAATGGAACACTATAGACCAATTGTACTTTCCAAAGTGTTTTATCGAATCCTGTCCAAAATATTTGCAACAAGGCTTAATTACTTATGCCCAAGCTGTGGTCAGAGATACAATCTTCCTTTTTTCCAGGAAGACAGATTACAAACAAACATTATTGCTGTCCAAGAAATTATTTACTCCCTCAATGTACGACAAAGGCTGACAGATGTCATAGGGAATTAATTGAGGTCACCCTCCAGATCTTTGGTTTCAATCAGATGGTAATCCGCTGAGCGCAATTCTGTTCATTATTATGAGTGAAAATATATTATTAGGATACTATAAAAGGGGATTTCTGAGGCTTGATTGAGGAAAGAAGGTGCAATAAAAAAGTGCTCAAGCAAATGAATGCAACTAAACTGGTCATTATTCCCAAGGGTGCTCAATCGGACAAAATGGAGTACTTTAGTCCAATTTTGCTTCCAAAATGGTTTACAGAATGCTGTTTAAGATATTTGCAACAAGGCTTAAATCACTTCTGCCCAAGCTGCACTCAGAAACTCAATCTTCCTTTTTTCCAAGAAGATGGATTACAAACATCATTGCTCTCCAAGAAACCATTCACTCCTTCAATGTACAACATAGGCTGATAGATGTCTTTGTGAGTTAATTTAGCTCACTGTTCAGGCCTTTGGCTTCAATAAGATGGTAATCTGATAGATTGATAGTTGTATCAGAATGGCTTCTTGCTCCATAACCATCAATGACGGTACCAGGCACTCTTTCTTTCTCTTCAGCTCCAGTCTCAGGAAAGGTGTTCCACTGAGTATATTTCCATGCATTATTAGGAATGAAAACCGATGCAGACACTTGGAGGAGGCCAAACTGAAGCATTGCATACATGGACTCCCAGTCCCTTAAAGAGGGACTTGCTACAATTTCTAATTTGTTGATGATACTGTGATTTTGACCATTATTTTACCCCAGGAAATCCAAGAGCTTCACAAACTTCTGTCCCAACATATCACTTAGCATCTGGACAGCAGATAAATAAATCCAACGTCATGCTTATCAACGTCCTGGCTAGAAGGAAAATAAGTTGGCTATTCTTTATTTCTGTGGCAGATTCCAATGAGATATTTGAGGTTTTTCAATCATTTAAAAACCGCTAAGAATTTTTGGGAAGCCTCTCTCAAGGATGTCGAAAGAAATTTAACAAGATAGAACAACTGCTGGCTGACCTTTGCAGGGAGAATTCAGCTTCTAAAAGCAACCTTGCAATTGTCATACTTAATCTTTTGCCTCTCCCTACACAGATTGGTGATCAAATGATTAGGATTCAGAGGAATTTTTTGTGGCAAGGGCTGGAGGAGCAGTTTAGACACCCATTAGTCTCTTGGTCCACTGTCTACAAAACCAAAAGGGATGAAGGCCTCAGTATTTGGGTTATCAAAATCTTCAATCAGTCTCCTGCAACTAAGGTTGCATGGCGTCAATGGCCCAACATGAACTCTCCATGGAGCCATCTTATTGTCCAATAATAAAAGAGTCTATTGTTGTCTGAAACCAATGATCAAGTGCGTGTGTTCATGGCTCGTCTAGTTTTTCAAGTTTTTCCAACTTTTCTTTTGTCCACTTGACTGGTTTTCTCAGTTGGAGCCACATCCACCCAGTTCTTTTGACAACTCCTAAAATCCACTACTATTACGCATATTCAAAAAGGCCCAGAACTTCTCACTGGCAAGCTCACTTACAAACCATTAATGGGGAAAATATATTCTTCTTGGAGTCTGGCTGAAATGATCCCCCCCATTAACCATTTTCCTCATTTTCGAATTGCAACAGGATCTCCACATTTGAGGAATGCATCACATTGTTTAGTACATTCACAAAACAAACAACAATCACATCATTTGGAATTTTGGGAAAATTTCATAAGTCGGTGCTAATTATCCAATTGAAAGCAGCATGGTCCTTCAACAACCATCAAACAGACTCCCGAAAATACGATATCCTGATACAGCCTTTCAGACAACACAGAGAGTGTACTGTCTATTCAGTATATTGAGTACTTCAACACAGGAAACACATTTGGAACAATAGAAAAGGGACACAATTATTGGCCCTACCCACTTGCCAAATTTCAAAGATTTATTATGGCTGTTAATGCATGCTAATATACTAATCACATGGATGTTCTTCAAAAAAGAGTTGAATTGGTCCAAAAAATTGATTCTCTGCCTCCATTATTCTGAAAGCATTTTGCGTTTCGGTTTCAATTGTCTGTATGCTTGCCAAGTTTGGAAAGACATGAATGCCCAATTTGGTCACTCCCCTCGCAATCTGGGAAATTCTGTTACATGCAAGTGAATTGGCTTGAAGACTCAAAGACATGCACAAAGTTACCTTTGGTTTCATGCTATGGTTTGCTTGGAAGGAATGCAATGCACAGATTTTTTTACCAACAAATTTTTCACGAATTTAACCATCGGCGAATTTGAACATGAATTTAAATTCATGATTAAATTCATGATTAAATTCGACTATGAGAAATTATATAATATATAAAATTCTATATTATATTATACATATACATATAAAATTATATCTTAAATATTACATATAAATTATATATAATCGTATGGGGTTTACTTAGATTAAGGTTTGGTCTTTATATTTAACTTTATATATAACATTATACATTTATTTTATAAAATAAAACTTTATATATAACATTATACATATATTTTATAAAATACAACTTTATATATAACATTATACATATATTTTATAAAATAAATATTCGTAAAACCTAAACCTAAAACTTATTAAATATAAACTACTACACAATTATAAACTTAAAACCTTTAAAACATTTAAAATACAAAAAACAAACAGCGTTGAAGTCCTGTGTGAGGCTGTGAGCTCGGAAGTGGCACTCAGGCACGGATGGAGACTCAACAATCTCTGCGCAGCCTCTGGCTATGGCGTCTAAACAGCCCCTCCAGCAAAGGCAGTAATGGCGTCCAAACAGCCCCTCCAATAATGGCGTCGAAACAGGCCGATAACCCTAAAATCAAAAAAGTTAAACCCTAAAACGAATTTCCAGATTTTTAAAACGAATTTTGGTGAATTTTAAACATGATTTTGTAGCGAATTTAATAAAAATTTCACATCCAATTTCTGTACGAATAAATTCGCTATTTTCAACGAATTTATTTCTGTTGTATTAAATCCGGCGAATTTCAATTTTTTGCCTTAGAGTTTGGCGAATGTGGTTACTTGGCTGAAATCTAATGCTCTGGGTATGTACAACTCTGCAACTATGTTTGATTTTCATTTGGCCAATGCGTAGAACATCCTGTTTCATTATAAGCATTATGGTTTCAAAATATGGACATGACACTATTGGACCCCACCTCCCCTGTGGTTCTACAAATTGAACAATAATGGGGCTTCAAAAAATAAGCCATGAATGGTTGGTGTAGGAGGAACTGTAGAGAATGTGAATGGGAAATCTTTTCTATGCTATACCCAAGTGATAGGACTTTGTACAAACAATTCCGTCAAGCTTCTAACCCTTCACACTGGTTCTTAGTTGGCCAAAGAACATGATTTTCTCAATCTTGATTGAAGCAATTAATTTTCTTACAGCACAGGACACCCAAGATTGTGGCAAAGCTATCAACTACCTATTCCTCAACACGATCAATGCGAACAAAGATGGGGCTCACATTGAAATTGACTCCATTCCTGGATACAATCCCAACCAGGATTGGTGACCAAACCAAACAGCATATCAAAGATAATCTCCATAAGCATAGCTTCTTCAACTCACACTTTGTTAGACAGTATGGAATGAGTCTTCGTCACTGTCGTCCATTTCTAAGGGCTGAATTTCAGGCACAGTCAAACCAGTTTCTTGGAATCAGAATGGTCAATATGTTCCACAACCCAGGGTTGGGACTGATCCTATCAACAACCATGGGGATAAGGAAAATACATACATATTACCATGGTTAAGGCTTTATTCACTATTGTTAGAAGCCTTAAAATCCTGACTGATATCATGGACTCTATGGGGTTCAAAACCCTCAGCTGGATAGAACAATTGTAACGTGGACAAGTATATTGTTTATCTTGCCAGTATCTTTCACCAACAGCACAACCACATTGACACCATTGTGAAATTGCTGCTGGGAGTGCTAGCTTGACAAAGGATGGAAGAGGATAGGTTAAAACTTAAAAGAGAGTTTTATCATCCCCCTTCCAAACACCAGGCTTTCCAAGGAATGGGATCTGCTACTAGTGGGGTTTCTGTGCTGCCAATGCAATTCCTGTTCACCACCCTCAGGCCAGACCTCCCTGCAGCTAGACTGAAATGGAAGTTTTTGATGGTGAAGTTCAGGCTGACCCCAACAATGAACAAGGGGATGGAAGCCCTGGGAAAATGACAAAGCCAACCATCACCTTCCTAAGCTTGTTGTCTGTTTATCGTCTTTCTTTTCCACAAGTTTTTGTTCTAATGTGGATTTTTGTAACAGACAGTACCTAGCATTAAAGTTTTGCCTGTAGCGATTAGTTACTCAGGTTTTTATAGCTTAGTTACTCTAGTTTTTCTAGCTTGGTTACTCCTAAGAGATATCTTAGGACAGGCTTTAGTTTCAAATTCGGCATCATTGTCACCCCAGTTTTGAGTTTGTGAACTTGATACTGTACTTGGTCAATTGATTACTCTGTCTTTATATACCATTTTGCAAAGGGCAATTGGTCTATAACTCTATATATAGCTGTTCAAGAAATTCTGCATTCATTTAAGACACAAGGGCTAGGAATAATGATAAAACTAGATATTTTGAAGGCCTTTGATAAATGTAACTGGGCACTTATAAGGAAGACTTTATCAAGATTGAGCTTTACTGATTAGATTAGCTGCAATTATACATCCACCCATACAGTGGTTATTATTGAAGAAACAGGACAGCCCTGCCTCTCCATCAAAGGATTAGGGCAAGGTGATACATTGAGTCCAAGCTGTTTTATTCTAATGATTGAAAATCTCAGCAGAGCAATACATCATACCAAAGATGAATGAAAAATTCATGGCATATCAGCTATCAAGGAAGGTCAGAGGTATACTAATTTTCACTTTCCTGATGACACTTCTCACATGATAAAGACAAGAACAGCTCACTGATATCCTAACAACTTTCCAAGAGGCATCGGGGCAATAGGGTAAACAATTTCAAATCAAATATATACTTCCTTAACATCTCGGTAAAGAAAACAAGGGACATTCTTCGTCCCATCCCTTTCACTGAAGGACATTTCTTCTCTACTTATCTGGGATTCCCTCTTCATCTTAAAAAAACTTCAAGTTTAGGGGATAGCAGGTTGTAAAAAATCAGAACCAAAATTTCCAATTGGACCAACAGATGGCTCAGCTTTGCAGGGAGGGTATAAATGATCAAAGCAGTCCTACAAGCTATCCATATTTATATTCTATTCCTAATTCCTCTCCCCCACATGGTGGAAAATCAAATCATACAGATTTTTAGGAATTTTCTATGACAAGGGACTGATGACTGATTCAAATATCCTATTGTAGCATGGAATCATATAATTAAGGCAAAAACAAATGGAGGATTGAATGTCGAAAATCCCAAATTGTTCAATCAGACGTTAGCTATGAAAGCAACATGGAGGTTTCAGCAAGGGTATGCCTTGGAGAATTATAATGATGAAGAAATACCAAATTTGTTCACCGTCAATCTCGGTGCACATTAAAACCTCCCAAGAGAACAGCGACAACATTTAAGCATTTATATGAAGGCATTCAAAAAATACAACTGCATCTAAGCTGGCAATGGGACACAAGTTCACTTCTAGAACCCCAATTGGAATGGGCTACCTCCCTTCAACATCCACATTAGTCTAGCATTCCAAAATCTTCTTCAAGAAAACTGATATGTTAAGGTGGCTGATTTGACAAGTAATGAAATGGTGAGTAGATTATCTCCCATATCCCAAGGCTGAATCCACCCTCATCACAAAGATTGAATGCAGTTTTCAGGGTTAGATAGTACAATTAGGAGGAAATCCAACAAAGCTAAGTAACTGCATTCGAATTCGTGTTTGAAATTGTTTAAGATAAAATTCAGAAGAAATTCATTGCTAAAAAATTAGAGAAAAATCGTGATTAAATTTGACCTAAAAAATGCACTTGTAATAATATAGAATTAATATATCATCATCATACATTGATATTTTAAATTAAAATATCAAAAAACAAAATAATTAAAAAATTAAACAATAAGCTATATTTTTAAAACTCAATATTCTCCTTCTTACAACTCGTAATGTAACATTCATAAAAATCTATAAAACATATTTTGAATTAACCCCTGATTTATGCCATAAACCTAGTTTTGACTACATCCTAGACTCAACTCAATCACATATCTCCATCACATAGACACACTTCCATCCTGTTGCTGTTTGCAAGAACGTTGTTAGGGCTTTCTTGAAACAAAATTCTTCTGCAATTTGCAGAGCTTTGTTTGTCGTTAGGGCTTTCAAAACAATTTTTAGGGTTTTCTTCCGCAATTTTCTCCTTCCACGCAAACTGTAATCACAATTTTTCCTTTGGCTCGTGTTTGTTGATTTCTACTTGCTCAGTGGCTCACTGCTTCAGCGGCCATGACCTTATTATTTTTAGTTTTTCGAACCCTAGTCACAATTTTTTGCGAATATTTAAAACTTTTTAAATTTTTCTTTATTGTTTGAAATCACTGTTCCATATGTTTGATTTAAATCACGAATCGAAATGAATTTATTGGGACTGTTTTGAATGCGACAATTTTCGACTTCTTTCTATGAAATGTGGCGAATGCAGTGACACAACAGCAAAGCTCAATTTTTCTTTCCAATAGACGAGACAAAATTGTTTGGCCATTCATTAACATCTGGAATGTTATATTGGATTTGGCCCATCGGATGCTGAATCAACAGAGTAATAACTAGGTAGCTGGTATGGATATGGGAACCCAGTACGACAATTTTTTTTGGGGGGCTTTGGTATGGCCGCACAATTTTTATTATTTTAAATATAGCTAAATAAGTTAATTAACCATATAATATGCATAGAGCAAATAAAATAAGCTAAATGTTCACAAAACATAATGATAATTTAATGCCAAACGGTCATGATATTCATTGGTCGAATTTAGAATAATACATTCTGCAAATGCTACAATGTATACACAAAATCAAGACAAAATCACATATTCATTGTTTTCATAATCATCATGCTCTCCAGAGTATATGCAAGCGAGAACATAATCAAAACCATCACATGCAGTTCATTAGAAAGAAATAAATATGCATTGTGTGGTAAATTAGTTGTTTAAAGACTTTGGAGGTAGTAATGCTGCTCCCGCAGGCTTGACCATGTTTTTACCCTCTTTGAAAAGATGTTTAACAATTTATTTTGACCAAATGAAGGAAAAAATGTTTGGAGTCTATGGCGGGTCTGCATCCCAACACTTTGTTTCCCCATACTTGTACCCATCCGTGCTTGGTTGTTACCTGAAGGTAGCAAGTTGGAATGCATGAAAACCAAAATACTTGGGACTTGAATTCAGGCATACTTAGGCAACCTAAGGAAAATCTGAATGGGACCCTAGAGAGCAAATCTAAAGGAAACATGAGTTTGCATTTATAGTGATTTGCAACCTTAGTTAGATGTTGTTTAAAAAGAGTTTGGGGCATTATATTTTCCCCATGGAGTTCAATTTCATGTGTTACAATAAGTATCGTATTTTGACGGGTTTTTCCATTCAAGTAAATGAAAAATAAAAGAAGAGAAACTCTTTTTTTGAAAATTGGAGGAATCACATATAATGTACGTAGAAGACAATATAATACTAGAGCTTAGTGAGGTCCACATGAGTTGGGTAATGCTTTGGAAGAAAGTCTAAGGACGTATTCAAAATGTCAGGTGTAGAAAGAGGCATACCCAGCAAATCACAGCCATAGCAATCTCAGGTAGGTTTTACTGAGAAAGAAATAATTAAATTATATTATCCATAGATGAATCAAACTTATAGGTCAATGGGACTCCCCAAAAATTATATTGAGCCCTACAATATAAAAATACTAGGGTTAAAAGACTCTAGGTTATGAAAAGTAACTAAACACTAAGCACCATGGATTCTAAAGAAATGTACACATTAACAAGAGGGATGAACCTAAAGAAGTTAAACTCCATTAAATAGAGAGCCTGAGAATGGCTTTCACTATGAGGGATGTATTTGTGGCATGGATAAGCAAGGGACCCTCTACATGAAGGATTAAGAAGGGAGATGAGGAACGTTAGATATTTGTAGCAAGGGTTGGTCTAGGAAAGGCAACAACATCTTCCTATCATTGTGAAAGGGCCAATAGTAGTATTTAAAAACTATTTGTAGGGAAAGTTGTCTAGGACTAAGGGAGGTATATTGGACCTTTGGTTTCAGAGGAAAATCATAATGCGTAGTCTACCTAAGCGAATCAATTTGTGGGCAAGGGAAAGGCCCTCGGTTGCCAAAATGCCCCCTTGCATGTATCCACTTTACCTAGAATGAGACTCGGAAGGGCCCAAGACTGTTTTTTGCACTAGTAATACACAGAGGAATGCCGTCTCACTGACTTATGTCGAATGAGACTGAAGGGCCCAAGACACTCCACTAAGTAATACACAGAGGAATGTCGTCTCACTGAACTTTTGTAGAATGAGTTACCGAAGGGCACCAAGACACTCCACTAGTAATACACAGAGGAATTCATTGTCTCACTGTTTTGTCTATGTGTAAGAATTAAAGATGCTATATCCATCGAGGCACTTACCACCCATAGTATCTATAGTTGTTTGGAGACAGCTATTGCAAGGAGGACTTGAGAACGGAGGATGCCATTGCTTGCAAGGAGAAATCTACATCTGCGAGTGGAGCTAGTGTTTGTCGGAAAAATAGCCGAAGTACCTTTGATAAGGATGCCAAAAGAAAGATGGATAGCGGAAGTTAAGTCACACTTCGAGTCAAAAATACTATATAGCACGAATATGTCTGCCTTGAACACTCGGAGAAGCATAGGACACCATGCAAAATTAATTGCAGTGGAAACTTCCTACATTGTCAAGCAGATCCTTGGAAGCAATGGAGATTGAAAAACACTTGCAGATCCTATTTCCCTATAGAATGATGGTTGTCAGTTAACTCTTACACTGGTGGAGGCAACAATACTCAGGGAGAAAGTCCATAGGAAACCTATTTTAGACCTGTCAGCATTCAAGATGACACCTTAAGACTCCATTTATCATGAACAATTCAATTTCCTTCTTGCATATGGACAAGCTACTACACTGACTTATTAGATCTTAGTAAGTACCTATCGAATAATCTGAAATCGGGAGGATTCCTTGAAGTTCCCAAGTTTCACACAAGTAAAATAAGGTTGACATAATGCTGAGATCAATCTTAATAGCCCAAGATACTCTCTCTTTTTTCATGCAAATGAACTCCACTTTTTATGTTCTTAATTATTGCTTTATTTTCCCACATGATTAATTTTGAACCCTGTTTCACAATTAATTAATTGGTCTTGAGGTATGAAATCTAGATTGCTTAAAGTAATATTGCTCAAAACCTTTTAATATTAGAGATCTCATTGTTTAGAATTAATCAATATATGTTTGTTATCCATGTGTTCCATCTTCCTATGCTGGATCAGACGATTCTTTTTTTCACACCCTATCTTACAGATGTTTTTATTCAGTTTGAGATCCCTACAAGCATCAGTCTGCAGTTCTGGAGTTCAGTTATCTTAAGCATAGGATCTTCATATCTTTGGTGATGGGTTGAGCTTCTGGACTTGAATTACGTTGGCATTAAAAGTACAATATACTTATTAGTAACCAAAAATATTATACGCAATAAGAAGAATTCTTCAAGGATGAAGCTCAAGAACACTACAAAATTTCATAGAAGACTGGATCAGAAAGATCAAAGGACTATGACTTGTCAACCAGTGTTTTGTTATGAGTTTTCTATGAACAATATGAACTTCAGCAGGGAGATTACACGGTTGCAGCTTTGCATGAGGCAAAGATAAAATCCCCTCAATCTAGTTGGCTTCCCTTGTATTTTCGCACAACTTGCTGCTGATTGAGACTTGCCTAGTATCCTTGAAATCATGACGACATTCGCCGTGTTACAAATCAAGTTGATCTACTATTGACCATACCATCCATGGAAAACACCTTTTTGAAACAGCCCACCCCAATGACCAGCCTGCATCTGATGGATCACAACAAACAATGGATATTACTCACGGTTTGGGCTCTACTGATGCAGACCCACATTTCTTACAGATCTTGTCCAGCCACCAAGATAAGTATATAACGACGCTCATGTAGTTTATGTCATGCACCTGAGAGATGTACCATCTAATAACTGATTTTTCATTTTCACAGGGTCTACTTGGCTTCTTATTCTTTTATGTCGGTTCTGAAGGCACAGGTTTTCCATGCAGCTTTTATGAATATCCATGAATTGGTATTAGTCCATAAATTCAGTCAAGTGCAAACTCTCTGACAAATATTTTATTCATGTAAAAGTCAAATGGAAATTCTCATTCACAAAGACTGTAGTTGTTGAACCTTGGGTTTAGTGGGAATCAACTAGCCACCACCATGATATTCATATCATGAGTTTGCAAAAATTGTTTTCCCAAATTAAAGGAAAAGGTCTTAATCTTAGACAATTAGCTATAAGTATAAGCTCTCACATAGCTCTTTGTAATACAAGAGCCAAACAACCCCTCCACCATGCCATTCTCATAGCTGCAATAAATTCTAAGAGGTTGGGCTATGAGATCTGCAAAAAGCTCTATTATCTACAATGAAATCATGCTCAATAATCACCAACTCATCTCAATTGTTTTGCTGTCAGCAAACTTGGAACGAAGTAAAACAAACCTCCAGGCTCATAAATAAAGGAAATAGATGTGCCAAAACTGGGGCAAACCACACAATCAATAGAGAGCTCAGAGCATACAAAAGAGAAAGAAGAAGGGAATGGAAGCCATCTCGAACAAATTCGCAGTAATAAAGTCCAATAGTGAAGAGAATACTTAACAAATGCCTAATCAGGGGGAAGAGATGAAGTCCCCAGCATGCATGAAGGCTTCCAAAAGAAAGTGTAATGTCCCCAAATGGACAAATTATGCCCCCCAAATGGAACAACATAGAATCTGATCGAAAAACAACAAATTATAGAATATATACTTGCAAAAAGATTCCAAATCTGAATTATTTAAGTCAATGGCTACTTGCACAACTAGTTGGAAAAACCAAAAAGTGAAGTAAAACCACAATTTTATTAGCAAAAAACAGATCACCTGATTTTATTATTGCAAAAACTTCAAAAAATACCAGATTTGGACCAAATTGAAGGCTGGAATTTTATTAATAAATCTGTAGATGCACAACTCAGACAAAGTTGCCCCAAAAAACATGCAAAGAAGCTGATCTTGGCTCCAAAATACCTGATTAATGAACAACAAATCAGATCTGATGAAAACAAGCCCTAGATCGCTCAGAGTTGCACACAATGTGGGTCACTCCAATATGGAAGTGCTGGAAATCAAAGGTAGAACTCAACAACACTGTTCTCCCTTCAAACCCTAGCTGGAATCAATACCAAATCTGCAAATCAAGCTTTCAACACTGTTGGAAAACACATGAGAAGAAGAGTTTTCGTTCTTCTTCTAAGGCTAAAGAGGGTTTTCGTCCAGTAAAGCAAAACTACAAAGGGTTTTTCGTCCTTTAGAGTTGATTTGGAAAGCATGCAAGCTTATACCAAAAATCAGGAATTATCATATGCAAAAAGATCCCTTTCCTTCCATGGCGACTTGCCTTTATAGTTTATTTTGTCGTTTTTGCCACTCAACACAACCAATTAGATCTCTTTTCCCGCATTTAATTTTTTCCGTTGCCTTTTTGTCCTTCTCCACATGGGTCGCATTTTTTCTTAGGGGAAAATAAAAATCATAAAGTCACTTCTTTCTTTTCTTTATTTACTTTCTCATTAATAAATTAATAAAAATACTTATAATAAAATTTTATGATGCACTTTATACTTAATTCATTATGAGTAAGTTTCCCTTATATTCATTCCTTAGCCACTGGGAAACAATGAATGGGCTAAGGGTCTTCGATAACTGCTTTCGAGAAGGGGATATTACAATCCTCCCTTTCCCAAATCGCTTGACCTCAAGCAATTGTAACTCATATGCCCCAAGTGCCATGTGTAAGAGATATAAAACATATTGAAGTGTTCCAAAAGTCGAGATCCCGTGCCTGTCAAATGAGAGAGATCTTGCCAGAAAATATAGCTCTCATCATGCTCATAAACATGAATTTGGATCAAGGGGTCCACTTTCTCCATGTTGCAAACTTGATCCTCTAACTTATCATACTTCTTATGAAGAAAATAAATCTGAATGTGCAACAATAAATATGACATAATATCATTCCTTTCATACCTTGGTGTATCTGTGAGACTTTCATTTCCCTTTTCCTTGATAACATCATGGATTTGCTACATCAAATTCCTAGCATCTTTGTCCAGAGTGGGCTGCATATCCTCGTGATAAAACTGCTGCAATAAAAAGGAAGATGTTCCCCTTACCACATAATTTGCATCTCGTGCAATCTATCTTCTTTTGAAAGAACCTTCCGCGCTCTTGGCTGCCACAACTTGAGGAATACCATTCTTTATACCTTGCAAAACAACTACCTTGTCGTGCACTTTGAACTTCGACTCCTTAGTCTGATAATTTTGGATGAATTCACCCAAAGATTGAAGCCATTTACTCCAAGTACTATATCCATTTCCCCAATGCCAATCACATAAAAATCACCACTTACCTCATGATCACCCTATGGTGAACTCAAGTTGTGAAATCTTCTTTCTACATGAGATTGAATGTCCATCCACCACTATCACGTTGAAACCTTGGAAATCTTCCACTTGCAATCCCATCTTCGTAACCAAGCCTTCATCAATGAAGTTATGTGTAGCTCCACCATCTATCAACACGGTGACCTTTTGTCCATGAAAATATCTTCTAACTTTGAATGCATAAAAACTAGGTGGTACATATAATGTAGCAAGTGTGACACTTATGATAACCACTTCTTCTTCCTTTGCTCTCGGATCAACATCATCTCCATTATCTTCATCATCAGAAGCTACCTCAATGTAGTGGATTGACCATAGCAATAAAAATTCATTTCAACATTTCATATGATTTGTGTGTTACAGATATATAGGAGAGTATTTCTAACTCCTATAACAACTCCACAAATCTCTCACCCTAAATCTAGATGGGTTGTTCAACAACCTTTATTCTTCCCCCTATAATATCTGTTGCCTGTTTCTGTTCCCACGTACAATCTAATTCACATACTAGCATACTCACAATATTATAATATTAAGTTGTTGAGCAATCTAATTCACATACAAGCATACTCACAATATTATAATATTAAGTTGTTTCTCAACAACTTAATATTAACTTACATAACACTTTATTATAACACACTCACAAATGCACCCATGTTAGGACTAATTCCTAACATGATGGTTGGGTGTCCATGGGTCCCTACAAGTGAAGCATAATTTTTTTTCTTCTTAACTCATCCCTTGACTCTATTTCTTGGTTGGTTTTTCATCTATTATCTCAATGTAGTGGATGAAAAACTACCCCAATGTAGTGGATTGACCCTTTACCACGGACAATGCTGGTTGGGTGTCCATGGGTCCCTACAAGTGAAGCATAATTTTTTTCTTATTAAACTGATCCCTCGCCTCTATCTCTTGGTTGTTTTTCATGCATTCCTTTGCCTTACCTTGCTACCCAAAAGTTGTCGTGTCTTGCTCGCTATTTGGAGTTGTCATTGGCTGTCCAAGTGAGCCCTTTGGCTGCCCAAAAGATGCTGTTCGCTGCTGTCCAAACTGCAGATTTTTTGCATTTAGAGGACCGAACTTTCCAAGTCCAATGACTTCTTAACAACTCCTTGTAGAGATGGAGGACTGAAGACTTTGACTAGTCCTCTAAGTGGCTCTCCTAGACCTTCAATAAACAGCAACACAAGTCTTCTTTCACTGATATCTGGTACCATCACTGCAATTCTCTGAAAATCTAAAATATATTTATCCAAAGATCCCTTTTGTTTGAGTTGAGCTAACTCTCTGAAATGAATCTCCGGATCTATTCTATCAAACCTTTTAGTCAATGTGTCAAACATTGACTGAATTCTTCAATGGTGGTAATGGAACCATGCCCTTGTGTGATCAATCCATGGTACCACCATTCATGTGCAACTGCCCTCCAAATACAAAGTTGCAAATTTGAGGGCTTCTTCTTCATACATTGGATTCAATGAGAGATATGTGTCCTAATTTCTATAACCAAGCTCTAGCAGAACATTTATCTAAAACATCATAAGAAGGAAGAGTTACCTTACCCAATCTTTGTTGTATATCTCTTCTTGGTTGTTCCAATTGAATTATTCTATTCCTTGTTTGTGCCCTTGCTATTATTCACTTGACAGATAATCCCCTTGAAGGATAGTATCTATCTTACTCTGAAAGCTGAGGGTTGCATACTCTTCACCCCATGCCTCCATGGCATCAACATCATTTGACGGATCTAGCTAAATTGGTAGTTCCTCTTTTTGGAGAAACTTGGCCCAAAATAATTTAGAATGGATTGAAGGATGTCTTTGTTGGTCTTGATGAGCTTCCTTCACCATTGTTGGTTGCACCATAGTTGCCAGATATATTATGTCCTTGTAGAACTTGAGCCAAGTCCATGATTGACATTGTTAATGCATCACCCATTTCTCTATGAGATTCCCTTATTGTTTGTTGCAATTCTCTTTGACTCCTTAGAGATTACCTCATGCATATAGTTGAGTTCATCTGTAGGAGGAGGTCTCTGATCACGCTAATCCATTGTTCCTTTCTTTGGAGTTGGATTCCTTCTCTGATAGACTATAGGTGATTTTCCAGATTGCATTCAGATACTGATTTTTTTCTCTTTTCCTTCACAGGACTGGGAGAATACACTCCTCTGATACCACTGTAATGTCCCCAAATGGACAAATTATGCCCCCAAATAGAACAACAAAGATTCTGAACAACTTGCAAAAGATTGCAGATCTGATCTGCCCCCAAATAGAAAACATTCTGATTCAAAAACAATGAATTATAGAGTATATACTTGCAAAAGATTGCAGATCTGAATTATTTAAGTCAATGGCGACTTGCACAAGCCAAAAACAAATTAGCTGATTTTATTATTGCAAAAACTTCAGAAAATACCAAATTTGGACGAAATAGAAGGCTGGAATTTTATTAATAAATCTGCAGATGCACAACTCACAGACAGATGAAAATATAGTTTCCTTGGCCCAAAAAATATGCAAAGAAGTTGATATGGCTCCAAAAAAACTGATTAATGAACAACAAATCAAGATCTGATCAGAACAAGCCCTAGATCACTTAGAACCGCACACAATGTGGGTTGTTCCAATATGGAAGTGCTAGAAATCAAAGGTAGAACTCAACAACAATGTTCTCCCTTCACACCCTAGCTGGAATCAATACAAAATCTGATAATCAAGCCTTCAACATTGCTGGAAAACACAAGAGAAGAAGAGTTTTCATTCTTCTTCTAAGGCTAAAGAGGGTTTTCGTCCTCCAAAGAAAACTACAAAGGGTTTTTCGTCCTTTGGAGTTGATTTGGAAAGCATGCAAACTTATACCAAAAATCAGAAATTATCATATGCAAAAAGATCTCTTTCCTTCTATGGCGACTTGCCTTTATAGTTTAATTTGGCCTTTTTGCCACTCAACACAACCAATTAGATCTCTTTTCCCACATAAAATATTTTCCTTTGCCTTTTTTGCCTTCTCCACATGGATTGCATTTTTCCTTGGGGGAAAATTAAATTCATAAAGTCACTTTTTTTTTTTTTTAACTTTGTCATTAATAAATTAATAAAAGTGCTTATAATAAATTGTTATGATGCACTTTATAATTAATTTATTATGACTAAGTTTCCCTTTTATTCATTCCTTAGCCGTCGGAAAACAATGAATGGGCTAAGAGTCTTTGACAACTGCTTTTGAGAAGGGGATTATAGAAAGATAGCTCTCAAAAGGGCCCTCAATCTTATACCCACCACAGAAATGGACTTCACCAAGGTAATGGACTCGACCAAGGTAATGGACTCTTCCCCTGCTTCTGCAAATTCTTCTTTGTGAGAAAACCCCCTGTTCATCCCAATACACCTCAAGTTGCCTGGGTTCATTCAGGAGAAGTTTTCAGTCAAAGAAAACATAAAATTCCATCATCACTTATTTCTTATTTTGTAAGACTTGGCATCAACCCTGATATTGTTAATATATTCATAACCCAATATGCTTGACAACACCTACTCTCAGTTTTCCTCATATTGAGTTCCTCGACTATATTCTTGAAGGTGCTGCTTACAATCCTATCCCTGCTCATGTCCAAAGTAACCCACTGCACTCCAGCCATGCCAAGAAAAATTTAGTGCCTCCATCCAATTCTTCCGCCTCCATAAAATCCCAAGATAGAGATCTTCTGAAAGCTATGCAGAATATTTCTGAATGATAAAAAATATCAGGTAAATCATGAAGGACAAAGGAATGCATAACCCCTATATGGAAACTTTCCTCTCTAGGTTGATTCACATCACTCGTAACTAGTAAGAAAGAATTGACACTCTTCAAACTGGTGTGGATAATTTGTGCAAGATTGTCGAAAAACAAGAAAATTCAATGGATGCAGTCAATGCAATAATACTCACTGAAACGGATAAACACAGGATTGAAGTAACTCCAGCTGAGACAGCACCAGTCCACTCCATCAAAGTGGCAAGCAACAACTGTCAGTGTTTATAATGAAGACATGAAAAAGGAAACTGTTTGCTGCTCACCAAATCTCACACAGCAGGCCTCCACTTCAAGGAAAGCATGGGCTGCATGCTCTCTACAGGAGGAAACTTTCCTGTTTAACATTCGTCACGTTAACTGATATCTTGTTTCCTACTATGATGAATTTTTTGTTGATATTGATCATGTAAATATTTATCTAGTGGAAGCTTTATGGTGGTAGTTCTACTCTTTTTTTCGTACAAAAAATTTCCCCTCTTGGTTTGATTTTGTTGATCAGTTTTATCATTTGCATCCTTCGTTGTAACAGCTCTTTCTAATATATCTAAGCATGATGCAGTGTAATATTGTTGATTATTTTGGTTTGGAACTTGCTTGCCCATTTGCTCTCTTTCCTCTTTCCTCAACCCAACAAATAGTTGCGTGGTCTACCATGCTTAGAAAATTTTTGCTATGAGGGATTTGATAATGATGGTTTGGTAGTTAGAAATACTGCAAGAACATACTTATGGATAAAAACAATGTACAAATGTGTAAGAACATCGACATTTCAGATCACACTTTGTGACCCAGAATTAAAATGGATGATGAATTTGGATTACAACTTACAAGGTTACAACTCCTTATTAGCTAACTCTATTACAAGCACTAGGCCAGGAATGCCTAACTTGTGAAATTTAATATTCATTATTTTTTTAGCACAAGCCCAAGCCCTCTCATAAGCTTATGGATGATAGGCCTCTAAGAGTGGAATAAATCTGTACCATCACCCCTATTCATTGTTGGTATATTTAATAATTTCAAGTACCTTTCTTAGCGGCATCTTTATGAAATTATCCTCCTTTGTGATGGTCTTTTCTCTCTATGTTGATATGATGTGTAGTAGTATGCGGATGTTCCACATTAGATGATTTTACTGCCTAGTTGTGATGCAAATCCACATAATGGCCAGTTTTCCTTTTCTAAGTGGCTGTACCCTTTTTTGCCAAAGAATGAGGTAGACAGTGCTGCTATTTCTTGGATCAACAAAATCCATGGTTAACTTCACCATCTTCTCTATTATGTTTGTTTGTAAGAAAGTCGACTTTAGATTCATCCTCTATAATATTTTTGTAATTTTATAGAGCTCCCCTCAATGTATGATAGATATTCTTGTGGTTAGCTATTGAGGTCTACCAAGCTTTGACGCATTTCTGGTACTCTTCTCCTATTCTTGAATGTCCTTGATGTGTTTTGCTTTGTATCTATTCTTTTTGAAGACCTTAGCATGGTCATTCCTTGCCATGTGCTTTCTTGTTCAATATGTCATCGTTTGCAATTTTGAAGGCTTTGGTGGCAAGGGTCTTTAGAATACCGGCTTTCCACATTGGGTGGTGATGGGAAGATGTTAAAAATTACCCTTTATTTGGGTAATGTTTGGGTTCCAAGTGCCCTTATTTATTGCTCTAAATCTTGAGTGTGGAGGATCTATTAGGGAATATGGGAGTTACATTTAGTATAACTCCTTATACACTAGTACATTCCTGTTACAGAAATATTCAAGTTTGAAACTTCTTTCAGACGCGTCCATCATAATAGGAAGTTGGCACCTAGTATGAGGCAATGAGTTTGTAGCTCCTACATTCTTCATTCTATATGTAGAGTTCTATAGGTCACTCTCAGAAGGTGGTCAATTTTGAGACCATTGCAAATTTTCCAGGTTTCAATTCATATGGGGTTTTCTTCCGACAAATGGTTTCCCCACTTGCCAACTTAGTTTTTCAACATTTTCGTGGCGTGGCTTTCAAGGTAACTTGTGCTGTTAGTGCATTTTTTTTACTTATCATTCAATATTTTTGTAGTTGATCTCTTGGAATCCTCTCTTTTAGGAGAGGTTTGTGTGAATAAATCCATGTGAATAGCCTTCCTTTACACATGGTGCACCTAGGACTGTCATATTTTTGCTTCAAAAGCACATCCAGAAAAAAGACAGCAATCAACCTCTTTATTCTTGTAAATTTTACACTGTCACCTACACTATTTATGTATACCTGGAAATCTTCAAGCCTTTTTTCCATGTGGCCAGTTCAAATTAGTGTCTTCAACATACCTCTTTGACTGTTCTGTGCTAAGGGGGAATGAGTTGAGCACTTGTTCTTTGTTGGGGCAGTTCCTTAACCCCAACCCTGTAGGCGGATGGTTGAATGGTTTGCTGTGCTTTACTGGGGGAGGTGGGTAAGTGCCTAAAGACCCTTGATTCCAACCTCAAAGGCAGTTGAGTGCCCATAAAAATGATCTGACCTTTGTCACGGGAGTTACTTGACCCCAATGCCACAACTCTATAGGTTGGTGGGTGAATGCTTCGCTATCTCTCACCCCTACTACATTACTTAGCCACATTATGTCAGAGAGGTCCTATGTCAGCCATTCTTCAGGGCCTATCTAAAGTAGCTTGTAGGTATAAATATGTGCGAATAGGCTTCCTATACACATGGTGCATTGAGGACCATCATATTTTTGTTTCAAAAGCGCATCTAGGAAAAAGAGAGAGCAATCAACCTCTCAATCCTTGTAAATTTTATACCGTCACATATGCTATTTATGTATATTTAGAAATCTTAAGCTTTTTATCCATGTGGCGAATTCAAATTACTGTCATTGACATACCTCTTTGACCATTTTGTTCTAAGGGGGGATGAGTTGAATGCTCGTTCTTTAAAGCATTCCACAAAGAGGTTTGCAACCGTTGGAGATGAGGGAGAACTTATAGCCACACCTTCTATTTATTCCTAAAAATTGCTGTGGAAGTTGAGAGAAGGTGGATTTCAAACAAAGCTTACCAAGTTTGTAGTTCTTCATCGGTGACTTATTTCATGATTTTAAAGTTTTACCCTATTGGAAAGTTTACATATGTGTTTTTTTTATGAATGTAGTTTTGAGGACTGGGGATAACTGCTTTCTTAAACAAGGGTATGGCTAGACTGGCTGCCTATTCTGTTGGGAACCCATTTTGAATGACGCCATTACAAATTTCTTTTATGTGAGTTGTTAGGATTCTGCTCCGGCTCCCAATATAGATATTCTGTTTCTAGACCATCTATATCTCAAGCCGTACCTGTTGCTAGCTCTTAATACCTTGCTTAATGCCTCTACTGTGAAAAAATCTGATTTTGTGTAAATGTTTATTGGGGGGCGGGTCAAGGTGGCGGTGTGTGACTTTTTCTTGCTCTTGTTGGTATAGCTGTTTTGCGCATTTCAGCCATTGGGTTGTGGTGATATTATTATTTTGTTTGCTTTTTATCTTAATGTAAATCTTTCCTGGCAAAACATTTTGCTGTTGTGGACTAAGTTGCCGCATTCAAATTCATGTTCGAATTCGTGGAGGATAAATTTTGTGACTGCAAAAATCAGCCATAATTTTTTTAATGAAATTATACTAAAAGAAGTATCATGCTTGTATTTTAGATTAAATATTAAAAATAGAAAGAATAGATTCCAATGAATTTCAACGATTTTTTAATCCTATTTGGTATTTGCTGAATTTCAAATTTTTTACATCAAAATTGCCCAATGCAGTTACTTAGGTTGTGGGGGAGGGGGGTTGGATTTTTCTTGCTTTTGTTGGTATAGCTGTTTTGCATATTCCAGCCATTGGGTTGCTGCGATATTATTTTCAGTTTGCTTTTTATCCTGATGTAGCTCCTTCAAGAACTTTTGAGGATCAAGAATCTGCACACCATTACTTTTGATATTACATGCTATTTGGAACATCTATGGTTGTAAAAGCTGGTATAATTTATGTCTCCCTTATTTTATCATTGCTATGTAATACATGGACACTCAGAAACTTGATTCATGTTATTCAACCTTGGTGCGTGGAGGTCAGTATATTGTCTGTTTAAAAGATAAATATCTTATTAAGAGGTTACGTGATAGTTTTTATCACAATTGCTGGCTTAAAATGATCTATTTATGAAGTTTTCCCAAAATCCAGATATGAATGGCTATTGTCCGTTTCTCTGATTCATCTAAATGTGCATTATAATTCTATTTTGCTCTTGAATTTTTTTTCTTTAGTACTCAATGGTTTAGATGTATGTCATGGCAGATTCGTGTGTATACGGATCCTGATACATGGAAGCTCATGGGTGAGTAGTTTTTGCCATCATTAATCCTTTTAAACTGTCTTAGACACTATTCTAAGATATCTATTAACTTTTAGATTAGTTTTTGCTAATCATATGTATTGCTGGGCAGGAAAAGAACATGCACTCTTGGTTTGCAATCATCGCAGTGACATAGATTGGCTTGTAGGCTGGGTCCTAGCTCAGGTTTGATATTTACTTCAGCTCTTAAATGATTTGATCAATCAAAATGTTATATAGAAGTCATATTTAGCTCATCCTTCGAATTGTAGGTTCCTTAGCTGTGGTTTTTTAAATGTTTCTTCAGCATATCTTGATTTTTATTTGATTTGTTTATGTTACTTCAGCATTTTGGTTGCCTTGGGAGTGCACGGGCAATCATGAAAAAATCATCAAAGTTTCTTCCGGTAAGTTCTTAGTGTGGATGAAAATATGTATGAATTCTTTAAATGGTATTCCAGAGACACAATTATCAGTAGCATGTTTTAGCACTATCGATGCTGATCTTTAGCCCTTTTCTTTTTAGCTGAAGAAGTTGATAGCGACATTTGGCTTACTATTCTTCTCTCCTGAAGTATTGATGTTTGGTTCTAAACTGGATGATTGCTATTACAGAACTTTGAATATGCATATTGGCCAACATGTTAGGTCCCATGTTTCACCTGGCTATAAACACAGTCAACTTCTTGTAGGATATCACATTGTCTTAAGGAATAAAGATGACTAAAGATAGATCTGAATAGGATCCTTCGCTTACTGCAAAGATTTGGATACGATATAGAACAAAAGTACTGAAAACAGAATTGTTTGTGGATTTTCACGTCCACACTCCAACAAAAGCTTACTACTAATGTACCAAACCACAGAATCCAAATTTGGATATGTATTGGTAACAGCTATTTCATATGCCATGCAACAACATTTTCAGAAAATTATGCTTTTTGTTTGGCAGGAACTGTCAGATATTTGCAATTGCATGCTAGAACATCAGGAAAATGATTTTCAATCAGTGTTATTGTCAAAAACATTAGACTCCTCCAGTGAACTCTGGGGAAATTTAGTGGTTTATCCAAAATATCCCATAAGGGAAAATCTATGAGTTAAAACATTTATCCTTTATATGGCTAACCAATCATTCACAATTATATGTGAACAGTTAATTTTATTACCGAGGAGTTGTGATTAACTGGATGAAAATAATGGGTGCCATCAGCATAAGTGTGTGAATTCTAGGTTCAAAAAATGACCCCTCACCTCAATTTAAGTTGATAAGCCCATAAGCAATATTTTCAAGTGAGATAACACATATGGTTCAAAACCAGATGCACAGATGAGGCATGATATTTCAGCCTTGGAGACGCAGATATCTGACGATACCGTAAAGTTCAATATTGCCAATAGGTTCTGAAGGGTCAAGAGAGATGAAAATGACTTCATTTGGTTGACTTACTATTTGGGGGCTTTCTTGTTACTCCTCAGGGGTCCTTTATTCTGCAGTCAATTTGGAAGGCTTGGGAACAAGTGAAGCAGTTGGTGGTTGGGCAGCCTATCTTCTCTTCCTTTGACACTAGGTGCCAAGCCTACAAATCAATTTCGTCGAATCTGAAATATAATGACAAGATCCTTGCCTTGACAAGAGGCTACTCTGCCATCCTTTGGTTTGAGAAAGGAATCAAAATATTTCATGATTTGTACAGATTTGGGAAGTGGATGGAATGGACAGACCTTAAAACTTTCTATAAGCTTCCTCAATCTCAGTTCAGAATGTATACGATGCTCAGAAATGCTTTCACAGCTCCCTCTACTGGACTAATTATAGAGGATGCTGAATGATTTTTGGGATGCTATGAGGTGGCTCAAAGGCCCCCCTCTCCAAGAGGCTACCTCCAAACAACTCTATGAAAAGATTGCCTTCTCCCCAAACCTTTCCCCGGCCCTTAACAATAAGTGGAATGTTTGTGAGCTCATTAGTAGATGGACTTATAGATTTAATGTTTTGTGACCTTCTTGTATTCAGTCAAATTGTTGCTAAAACTTGCTTTAGATCGAGATGGCTTCTAATATTTTATAGGTTGCTGAGACTATAAGCTTGTTGTTTTCTTTAATTTTTTATATATATTTATATTTTTTTACTTTTTAAAAATATATTGTACGAACATACCCACTGTGTACCGTACCCGAGGTTTTTAAATAAATGCCGTTTCAGCGTACCGTACCCACACCCGTACCGAAACAGTCTAGCCAAAATGATTATCTTCTAACAGGCTTTCACCATTAACCACTATCTCCCCCTTCCCTGCGGACTCAACATTTGGTCTGAAAAAAGAGGGAAGAAACACCTTTTGGTCTGCCATGAGGTACCCAGTAATAGCTAACACATCATGCTCAACATTATCTATCTTGAATGGCCACTCGTCTATCACTTGACCAATCATGGAATTTACCTCAATCTTTTCACTGCCTTCTTTGTCTTTTTTCCCTACTCTGACCTTATGGCTGTTGGCAGAAATCCCCTCAAAATCCTACTGGCATCTTTGAGGATGGTTTGATAGTGAGGCATTTCTTGGCATACATCAATTTTCATCACAATTTTAGGCAAAAACTTTCCTGGGGTAACTCCCTCCAAAGATTCTTCCCAATGCTTAACCAGAAAATTGGTATTACCATCTCCATTTACTCATTTACCTCTTGTTGGAGGCTCAGATTCTGGGGGTAGATATATATCAAAAGATCTGAAGCGCTGACAATGTTACCTTGTATTTGTTCAGGTGGCTGGGAAAGCTCTGATGTGCTCATGTTTTTTCTCAATCCCAACCATTTTTTTCAACACCTCTTCACCATCAAAGTCTTCTCTGTACTCACCAATCCTTGGCTGCCTTTTCTCATTAGGAGGCATGGGAGTCCTTGAAAGGATTCCTCTCCATTTGCTGGGAAGTTGCCTAGTTTGCAAGGCTTGTCTCAGATCATGTTTTTCTCTAATCTGGAAATACACATGCACTTACCAAGGACATAATGACCTTGCTTGGGAAGCATGTAGGGCGCTATCCCTTATTACAAAAAATATGTTTATTTCTTTTTTCTGAAGAAACCATAGAACATTAGTTGACAAAAAAGCCAGATAATATTAAAGAATTTATTATGTTCAAAACCTCTAATTGAGCCTGTCCGTGTATCATCCCGTGAGATTAGTCTCTTAGCAAAACATCTCCAACCATGCAAGAAACTTTTCCAAGCAAGTTTAACAAAATGCCACTCATAAAACATATGCTTAATCGTTTCAGGAGCAGAGCAAAGTAAACAGATATTGACATTCATGCCAGATTTTCTTAGAACTTCAGAGAAATTATTTCTACCATAAGAGGAGCCATCTAAAGCAAGCTTCTCTAGGTTCAAGAGAAGAAAGTCATGCAAGTTCAAATCTCATTTTCCTTGCTTTTTTAGTGTCCAACTCTTTCCACAACTCATTCACTTTGAAGTAACAATCCATTTTTCTAGTCAAAATTCGGTAGAGGTTTTTTGCGTGTCATATCGTGAAGAGGAGTGCCATTGATCCAGTTTATCCTTTCCCATTCTGTATTGGCATCTGTATCCCAGTCCAAGGAATGGTCATTATGTTTCCTTGGGAGAGACTTCACCAGATAAGTGAAAGTCCTTGTGTTACTATATATAAGGGGATATCTTGCTTTCTACTGATCCCAATTTAGCCACTTCCCTTGCCAAACGATATCCCCAAATGTTCTAAACCTTTTCTGGATTAGGCCATGGCAGAGCTTCCCCTTATATTACTGAGTTTCTTATTCTTGTATGAATGGATCCCCCACAAGTATTTGAATGCTTGAGATGTCTTCCCCATATAGGTGAACACTTGAACAAAAAAAAAATGTTTCTCATGTTTCCAGGCCTTCCAAATTGATCTGAAGAAGTCTTCTACTTAGCAGTCAATATCTCCAAAATTATTATCAATTATTCTCAGGCCTGTCAACTCTTTTTTACCTTTTAGAACTTCTCTACTAATGTTCATAATCAAAAAAATTATGGGGCTTCCCTTGTTTTAGCCTTTAGAATCCACTTAACAGAAAATGTGACTCCTTGAACTTGTAGGTCTTGTAATCCTAAGCCACTTATTGATCTTGGCTTTGTGTGCATGTGTGTGTGTGTTTGTATGTATGTGTGTGTTCGTCTGTCTGTCTGTCTGTATGTGTGTTTGCGTATGTATGTATACACACACACACACACACACACACACACACACATCTTCCAATTTACAACCAGTATTTTTTTCTTGATTTTCCCTTCCAAACACAAGAAATCCCTTACAAATCTATGTATTTGATTAAATTGGGTATCTTTGCATAGCCAACATGAGGCATAGTAGATGTAAGAGGAGAAGACCTTTTTACATTCTTGGAATCTTCTAGAGAAGAAGTGCTCAGCAAGTTCCCTTCCCATTTCTCCATCTTGATACTAAATTTTCTTGCAACACACTTCCACATATCCTTAAAGAGGGATGCAAGGCAGACGAAATTCATAAGTACCTCACAATCTGCCAACTATGCCAGAATGTTTGTTATAAAAACTACAATACCAAAGGAATATCAATTGTAGAATAATAAATACATGCCACTGTATAACTTATAAGAACAGGAGAGTAATAACAGATTTTATATCATAGGTAGCATATAGTACAATGTTCAGTATAGGAAGGAGCTGTTAGACAGCACCCCTACCCTGACATGTAACAGTCTATTTATATGACAAATAACCTAATGATTGCTGGTTAAAACATAGCCGACAACAACTGAACATACTAAAGAGAGTCATTACAACAGTCTACATAGTTCGCATACTCAAACCAGACCAAGTGGGAGGGTCTTGCGTCCAACATAGAATATAAGACTTAAGTTGCTGCAATCTTTGAGCCTGATGCTTTAGAGTGAATTCCGAGCTTCTTTTGCATGTTAACAATGTACTCTCAGTCTAGTTGTGGGAATAGAGCAATGCCATCTGCAAATTGGATCTCAGTTAACTGTTTATCGTTTGGGAGTGTAATAACATTCACTTAGGGTCCATATTGATAATCTCCAAGCAAAAATGGATGACGCCTGCCACTAATGCAAACAATGATGGAGCTAGAGGGCACCCTTTCCTTATATAGCTCTGTAGTTCAATTGAATCTGAAATCCCCCATTCGCTTCAACTTGGGCAGGTACGTTTCTTAAAAGAATAATTACCATTCTAATAAAATTTCTTCTCAATCCCACTATCCTCATCATCAGTTCTATGAGTATGAACCCCCATTCAATCCCTTCTCGAAGTCTATACGAGCTGTACATACATTTTGTTCTATGGACTTATCCCAATGCATTCCTTCGCAAGTGGTAATCAAACTGTCCAGAATATAATTTCCCTTTACAAAACCAGCCTGCATTTCTCTCCTAGGTAGCCGGTACGTGGGTACGGTTCGGGTACGGGTACGGGGATCCGGTACGTCGGTACGGCAATTTTTTTGGGGGCCCGGGTACGGCACTTGGGTACGGCAGTACAATATACATATAAAATATTAAACACAGGATGGAGAAATTACTTGCTTAAAACCCTGAGGGTTAGCTGCCTGCTGGGAAAGCAAAATATCTAGCTCCTTTCCGTTGTTTAATGAATCTGTTTGGGAGAGAATTTTATGAACATGCTTTGAGGTTTCCAGATTTTTTAACTGCTTTTCTTGCATCTTTTAAACTGAGAATACTATTGATTTTGCCCAAGTTGATGATAAGTTTTGGATATGGGTAAAGGTACAGAATACTTGATATGTGTATACAGCAATTTTTTTTTTAACCCTGAGTGTTAGCTGCCTGCTGGGAGAGTGAAATATTTAGCCCTTTCAGTTGTTTAGTGAATCTGTTTGGGAGAGAGTTTCAAGAACATGCTTCGAGGTTTCCAGATTTTTAAACTGCTTTTCTTGCATCTTTGAAACTGAGAGTAGTATTGATTTCGCCTATGTTGATGATAAGTTATGGATACTGGTATGAGTACAAAGTATCCGATATGCGGATACAGCAAAATTTTTTCGGCCTTGGATATGGCTTCATACAAAAAAATATAAATTCCAGCCTAATAAATAGGAGTTAACCACATATCATGCATATGAAAAAACGAAATAAGCTAAATAACCACAAAAAACCACTCATAATTTGTTAAAGGCTTAAATTAAACACAATGTCATGATATATTACATTTAATTTGTAATTCTCGCCCCCTGAGCTCGCACCTGGCAACACTTGTAACTCACACGATGCACTCCTCTTATACTTGGATAGCATGCAAAGCAGTCACACTAGCAGCAAAGTATTGTTTAATAATTCTCCCAACTATAAGAATCTTTTCAACAGATTATTGTATCCTCTTACAGAAATCTTAATCCCACAAGCAGAATTAAAATTGGAACATTATGAAAATTGGGAGGATGGAAATGACTATTTTCCTATTTACATAGCAGTTGGTAGACAGCAGCACAGTCATTGCCCAGGCAAATGAATGCAAATTAGACCTCTAACGAACTGTCTCCCTGCCATCCTTTGTAACACTCGTGCCAAACAACCCCAACAATGAGCATTACTCACTGCGACACTAAATTCTGAGAGGACTGTTTCAGTGATTCTGAGGAAGGTTTTGGGCCCAGAAACTGCCAGGGTATGGCTAGAGAGGTCTGGGAATGCCCGGGTACGTCTGTAGACGTAACAGGACCTCTCCGGCCATACCCTGGCTGTTTCTGGGCATGTTTCTGGGCTGTACCGGTACCAGTTACGTTTCGTATCCAAAACATGGCCTCTGAGGGTGCCATACTGGTATCTTTGGATTTTGCATCTCTCAAAGCCGATGCTCCTCCATGTTCCTCCAAGAATCACACGTGGAGGAAAATTCTTCAGATGCCATACATATAATCACCCTCCCTCCCTTGCAACCCTTCCAGGGTCTCAGGGGAAATGTGTGCCCGCTGTTAATGAGCTCTTGCAATCTGGGTTCCTGTTGAACCTGCAAAACAGAATTGTTGTTAGAGACTACCTCTCATCCCTATGATAGAACCTACTATTGGGCTGCATTCATGTCTGGGACGATGGTGAGAGATCTTATCTGGTGCAATTTTTGAATTTATAACCACTGACTCGGAGTTCTCAGCTTGTGTGGCTTCCATTTTTGGGAGCCCTTTAACTAACTTCTGCATTGTGGTTGATGTCTTCCCTAATAGTTAAAAGTTTTACAAGATACTTCTGCCATGTAGTAACTGCAACTGCTTTTAGATTTGCTGTAGACATCTTAAACACTGTAACAGCAGTGTAACATGCCCTAGGTTTGTGAACTATGCCTGTAATTTTCTTAGACCTTGGTGGTTGTTTAATGCAGTGTTGTTAAATTGACGCAACAAAAAAGAAAAATCCTTTGATGGTGCTCTTAGGAAAGGTGTTTTTCATACTTGTCGTATGTATGTGCTTGTTGAGTAAAGTTGGAGGGAACTGCAGGGGAGGGATGTTTTTGTTGCAGGTTTCGGAAACACTTTTGTAGCTGTTTGGTCCCTTTCAACCGAGGAAGACATCCTTAACAGAAATCTGATTTAAAAAAACAATTCAAGTTTTTTGCAAATATCAATCAAAGATGTTCAGAAAACACTAGGTTGGGGGTAAAGGAGTTGGTAAAAGCTGCATACATATATTTGAAGGGGACTGTGCTCATCAACAAATACAATGTCACAGTTTAAATGACTTTCATCCAATCTCTAGCCAAGTTCGTAATGGTATTTTCCATACCGGAACCTTGTGACCAATTTTGTGACTTTATGCATTCAGCACTCACAATGGTCCTAAGAAGAGGAGAGAGAGGCAAAAACATACCATATTCTATTAAATATTCAGATATGTACACGAGTATGTTACAGAATGCAAATGACATCCTTATATAGATGCTAAAGAGGTAAAAGTGGGATGGGTCACACCCCAATTCATTACACACATTATTTATATTTTATTTATAAAGGACAACTTAGTATTTTAGAATATTGCTATAGAAGGCCACATTAAACATTATCATGTGGCTACTCTAGTATTTTGGGTGTGCACAATTGATGGCATTTAATGCCATTGTAATTAGGTTCGGAAGTCTTTTACTATTTATCAAAAGCCATCTTTGTACCCCATGTAGTTTTTTTGGCATGATATATACAGCCTCATCTGTGAAGGCTGCATTTTGACTTTAAGCTTTGTAATTATATATGGGATTTAATACATAATTTTGTTTTTCATGCGTTTGGTTTTCTTTGCTTATTTCAAATTTGTTTATAATTTCTTTGCTATATTGGATGTATTCTTTTGCTTAGGCATTTGGTTCCCTTTCCCCTTTTTGGGGGGGGTATAGAGGCTTGTGTTTCTGTTTCCGTGTTGTGTGTAACTTAAGAGTGGTTATGCTTGTGCATGTACTGCACATTGCATTGTTTGTTGATTTTTTTCTCTTGTAAGTATCATCTTCTGCACAAATTTTCTGATTTTTTTCTTGTATTCTCTGTTGATTTTCTTTTGTTATTTGTTGATTTTCCTGCATGGTTTGTATCATCATTGCCTCGCTTTGCACCAGGACTGAACATATTTGTGCTATATCCAGGTGTATTTTGTATGTGCCTTGGTTACCTGCATTGGCATTATTCCGCGTGCTGAGGTTATTTTGGGGATTGTTGTTTGATGTGTTTTGCTTCTTTGAACTTGGGTCTATTATTATATATCTCTGTGGTCGGTAATATATATGTAATGAGAGTGATTGTTACTGATATACATCGTTGAAGATAGAGGGTTATGCTGTTAATTCCTTCAAAAAAAGAAAAAAACTCTTGGTGTTGAGCTATATTTGAGGGCCTTATAAGTCCCCATTGATAGACCGAGGGAATTTACACCCCTCCTGAAGAAGTCGGGGGAGAGGGACAAACAGGGCCAAATCTGGCCAGAAAAAAAAACGTGGGTAAAAACGGCCCCTTTTATGAGTCAGGGCAATAAGAGGACTTTTATGTGGATTGTATTGAGTAAAAGTTGATGGGTCATTTCTTGTCCCCAATGCAAATCATTTACAAAATAAATTGATGATGTAGTAGCTGCAAGGGCATTTGCTGAGGTGTCTAGAAATCTTGGAGAAGAGGTAACAAAATCAGTACATAAGCATGGGTGCAGGTATCGCAATATTGAGGGAATTATAAGCTCTCATTGATGGACTCAGGGAATTTACGCCCCCTCTCCTGATGAAGATGGGGGAGAGGGACAAACAGGGCCAAAGCTGGCCAGAAAAAGAAACGTGGTAAAAAACGGCCCTTTTATGAGTCAGGGCCATACGAGGACTTTTATCTGGATTGTATTGAGTAAAGTTGATGGGTCAATTTCTTGTACCCAAAGCAAATCATTTGCAAAATCAATTGATGATGTAGTAGCTCCAAGGCATTTGCCGTGTGTCTAGAATCTTGGAGAAGAGGTATCAAAATCAATACATAAGCATGGGTGCAGGTATCACAACCTTTTTTTTCCTTACAGTGATGTCGATCCTTTTGTATACAGTTTTTCGATAATGATAAGCAATGCTTCTCTTTTAAAGTTGACATGATTGACAGTAGTCAATCTATTCTTGATTTTCAGAATGTTTATGGATTGTTGGTGGAATTCTTTTCAATATGCATCCATGTTGGAATTCAGAAGCAATGGTAATAGCAATAAATGTAGCTGCAAGGTTTTAGAATCTTGCGCATTGTAGATGCAAGGTTTTTAAATTTCTTGTGGCCGATATTTCTAATTACAACAAGACATCCATTTTAAGCAATGGTCAAGGATTGCAGTTCATAAATAACTTGAAGAAAGCCCTAACAAAGATGTTTGCAATGGTTGAAAATGGAAAACAAAACCCTTTGGTGATGGAGAAATGAATGATAATTAATAACTGTGACTGAAATGCTTTGAGTCTCCTTTCTAATCTATGCTTGCTTCCATAGGAAAAGAAAGCTATATGCAGCAGTTGGTTATATCCTTCCTCTAGAAAATAAAACTTCAAAATATCAAATAACAGTATCTAAGGATGCAACTGCAACCAGGACAAAGGATTTGTTCACAAGTCCATGTATCAGCTAACAAGCAGAAGGACTGTTTCAGCAAAGAGAAATTTCTGAGTGGCAAACCAAAGGATGGCCATCTATTGGGGATTCCATTTACAGGCTGCTAATGGTCTGGCCTTCAATTGTGGAGCTTTAAAAAGGTATAATTGGCTAAATTTACAAAGCAGAAAATGAGAATTTTCTTGTGAGGCTCTTTGATTTGGAAGGTGGGGAAAAGCGATTTTATCTTGTGAGGCTTGCTCCTCATCTCATCAAATAGCCAATATTGCAACATAGAAGAAGAGATTAGTTTGTTGTGTCCAAAACAAGAGCTTACATTATTTTCTTCTTCCATTATCCCTTCAAATACCCATTGTTTCATTAGCCTCAAGTCCGCTGTACAATATAGTACACATGAATGCATACATACGCACATACGTATAGAATTTGGAAACAGAAGTCGCTCCATGTGAAATTAGTAATTTAAAGCTTTCTAAAATAACTAACCACTTGCAGGTGTCTTTGTTCTTTCCATTTTATGCATGGAATTCATAACAGCTATAATATGTTTCGAATTGTGGAGCTTTAGAAAGGTATCATCAACTAAATTTTACAAAGAAGAATGAGAATTTTTCTTCTGAGGCTCTTTGATTTGGAAGGTGGAAAAAGCGATTTTATCTTGTGAGGCTTGCTCCTCATCTCATCAAATAGCCACTATTGCAACATAGAAGAAGAGATTAGTTTGTTGTTTCCAGAATGTGACCTTGCATTATTTTCTTCATCCGTTCTCCCTTCAAATACTCATTGTTTCTTTGGCCTTAAGTCAGCCGTACAATACACTACACATGAATGCATGCATATGCTCATAAATATAGAAGGTACCTGTTGAAAGCTTTCCAATGATGTATTGAATGCCTCTGGGGTATATATTTTTATTTAGTTTTTGACTCTTTTCTATAAAAAATTCTCCAAGTTGAATAACTAACCAGTTGCAAGTGTCTTTGTTCTTTCCATTTCATGCATGGAATTCATAACAGCTATAATCTGTTACGAATTATGGAGCTTAAAAAAAGGTATCATCAGCTAATTTTTTCAAAGAGGAATGAGAGTTCTCTTGTAAGGGTCATTGATTTAAATACTGGAAATATGATTTTTCTTGTGAGGCTTGCTCCTTTACCTCCTCAAAGATCCAATATTGCAACATAGAAGAAGAGATTAGTTTATTGTGTCCAGAATGAGAGATTGCGTTATTTTCTTCATCCGTTCTCCCTTAAAATGCTCATTGTTTCATTAGCCTCTAGTCAGCTGTACAATAACTACACATGAATCCATGTTTACACTCATACACTAAGTCACAATCTTCGGCGAATTTTTTGTTTAAAGTTCGGAATTCGCGCGAATCTGATACATGGCCAAAAAGTTTGTTGAAATTCGTGTCGTTCATCTCAGGAAAAGCGCAGAAAAACGTGGGATGGTATGTGCAGGAAAAAAGTCCTCACAGGTCTATATAAACCCTAGTTCCGCTTCTGTCAAACACATAAAAAAATCGCTTTATTTGTTTGGGTAAAATATATCTAAGTTATTGTGAGATCTTTGCTTGGAGTTGGTGGCTCTGTTCTTTGCTAGTTGCTGCATTGGGGTTTCTATTTCTATTTGCTGGTTTTTCTGTCTGCTGCTTGGGCAAGTGTGGGCATCGGTGCTGGCACGGGAGTGTGCACAGTCACGGACTATGGGCCGTGGACATAGCTGTGGAGCTTCACATTCACAGGGGCCTTGCTTCAGATCTGGTCGCCATTGTATACTGCACTGTTGCTCCATATTGCATCGCTGCCACTTCATAGTTGAATGCACAGCCGCTGCTCAAGACAGCTTGTAGGAGATTAAAAAATTTAGGTTTTTGTTTTTGTTTATAAAGTTTACAATTATATTTTCATATTTACCCAAGTTTATAAAGTTTAGGTTTTATTTTTATTTTTATGTTAAAAACTTTTAAAGTTTAGCTTTATTTTTATTTTTTATTTTCAAGTTTATGTTTATTTTTTATCTTTTAACATGTTTTATAATTTTTGTATTTCATAATGTTTGTTTTTAAAATATATTTGTTTTTAAAACTTATATTAATTATTTATAATTAACTTTTTTTACTATACATTTTTTAATGATAATAATTTGACTTATATTTATTTATTTTTTAACCTAATAATATTATATATATATATATATATATATATTTAAAATTTAAATAATATTAAAAATTTCTTTTATAATATTTTTTGCTTTTTGTTGTTTAATTGTAATTTTAATTTTTACAATTAATTTTTTTACATATTATATTAATTTTTACAATTAATTTTTTTACATATTATATTAAAATTTCTAGGTAGCCGGTACGTGGGTACGGTTTCGGGTACGGGTATGGGGATCCGGTACGTCGGTACGGGCAATTTTTTTGGAGGCCTGGGTACGGCAGTACAAAAACTATATAAAAATTAAAAAATATATAAATCTCAACCTTCTAAATAGGAATTTAATTATAAACCACATATTATGTATATGAAAAACAAGATAAAAGACAAGTTATACTATTAACTATAAATTTATAATAATGTACAATATATACAAAACAAATAAAAATTAAATTCAAAAGATTCTTTCAGAAGATTGCAAGAAGTTGCTTGGTCCAAAAAGGTGCAAAAATGGATTTTATGAAAATAAGAAAAATATTGCCATCAATGCATAGAGCTCGAGAAAATATACACTTTTTAGAGAAAACGACACCTGAAACGGAGCCACAGAATGAAAGTTATGGCTCATCCAAGTTTTTGCTGCTACATCTTCCCGGACCCTTTCCAAAAAATGGCAATTTTTTTTCCATACTTGCGTTTTTTTCACCGAAAATCCAAAAACGGAAAAAATTGCCAAAAAAGGAAAAAAAATAAATCGCAGGCCTGCAGGGAGAACCCTGCCCGTACCCGCGCCGAACCGTACCCGAACCTGCAGCCCGTAGGGGCCGTACCGGCTACCTAATTAATTTTTAAATTTATTTTTTTATAATTTAATTTTGTATAATTTGTTTTTTTTATCGTTTTAATTATTTTAAATATAAATAATTAACATAGTTACCTAAGTCTCGAGGGTTGGGGATTGGGAGTTTTCGGGATAATGGAAATTTGGGGATAGCTAAAGTCTTGGGGGCAATGGGGGTTAGGGTTTTCGGGACGACGACAATTTTCCCAAATTTTGGGATGATAGGGAGATGACAATTTAAAATAATATATAAAAATTAATATTTATATATTTTTACTTTATTCAATGAAGTTTAGAGATTTAAACTGTGTGTAATGAGTTTTAGGTACTTTCGAGAATATAATTCAATATTTTTGGTAAAAATAAAAGCTTTTTTAAAGTAAAAACATCGGAAAACTTATTTAAATATTTTTAAAAATAGGGAACGTCCCTTCAAGTCCTTGAAATGTCCTAACTTCCTTCCTTTGTGATGGAATCCAGTGACGATGATAATGTTGACGAGCCCAGTGCTCTTGATGATATGTAACTTTTTGATGTAGCATGTAGCCTATAAGGCTATAGAGTATCTTTCACTCTTTTATGATAAGGAACTTGTTGATGTAGCAAGTAGGCTATAAGGCTATAGAGTATGTTTCCTCTTTGATGATATCAAACATTTTGATGTAATGAGTAGCCTTTAAGGCTATAACAGGGTTTCCCATGAAGTCTAAAAACTTAATATTACATGTTTAAGATTGTGGTTTGTCATAATCTCATATGTTTTCATGTTTTTCTATTAATCAAACTTAATGGCGATTTCTTTTTAGAACTTTATCCATCGGGCGAACTTGAACCGAATTTTATCCTTGTTGAACTTGAACTCGAACTCAAACCTTGTGACTTAGCTCATACATATAAAAAGTACCCGTTGAAAGCTTTCTAACGATGTATTGAAAATCTCTGGTTGTGTATATATATATATATATATAGGATTCTTCCCAGAACTTTCTATTGCTAATTGCTGTATCCTTGAGTCCCATTGACCTACTTTTGGTCATATGTGGACATAAATATAATTTCCTTTCTTTCTTTCTTTCTCTAATGAATAACTGACTCGTTGCAAGTGTCTTTGTTCTTTCCATTATATGCTTGGAAATCATAACAGCTATAATATGTTTCAAGTTGCTTCTAATCATAAAAGTTAAAATCTTCTTTCAAATCTTGGAACCCATCAGCAATTTGGCAATATTTTTTAATGTCTTACAGGATACCTAAGAACAATTATCTCAGATCCAAAGTGCTTTCTTGCAAAATGGGATCAGAGATTGAGTAATTGAAATTGCTTTTTCTTTTCATCTTTCATTTTGATATTGTTTCCTTCAGAGTTGTTTCAGTCACAGTTTCAGAATTGGAAGATTTTTTGTTAGTCTATAGGAGTGTCATTTAAGTTCTGGCGTTTCTTCCTCGAGAACATTAAGGAAGACTGGACTTGTTTGACTAGGCACAATGGATGACAAATTTTGTTCATGGTACCAAGACGACAATAGAAGAGACAAAGTGAAGCCTATGTTATGCATAGATTGTGTTGTCTGCACGACAATTCACTTGTGTATGGTGGTGGTTATGTAGATTTTGTCCACAATAACTGTATTGCCATTGGGTTTGGGATTTCTAATACTTGGTGAGAGGATGATATTTAGTTTTTAGAATGAGTTACATTCTGTAGATAAAATTTGATCCGCAATGAATGTGTTTTTGATTTCCTTTCAGATTGTGACAATGGTTTACATGTACTTACTTTCTAAGGCCATGCTATCGAACAAAATTGTTTAAACAGAAGAAACAATGTTTGTGTTCTTCACAACCTGTCTGGATCAAAGCATGGGACATCAGATGACTGAAGAATTGTCTTTTGGGTTTTCATCAGCTAGCGAAAAGCAGACTGGAGATTTTTAGTTCCCCTCACTGGATACTCTTTCTCTATGGGTTGACATGTTTCTAGGAGTGATTTTCTATCCAAACACCTGAAAAACAAAAGATCTGAAAATGGATGACTTTCTATTATTGATGTTATAGTCCCTTCTGTTAGGAGGGTTGTGACCAAAAGTTTTTTGAAAGACTTTTGCATTTGGATTTATCATAACTTCGAGCCTTCCGTTTCTTTTAGTTTGTCAGAAGTTGCTAAAGGCAGTTTATTCATGCTTATATGATGTCTACATTCAGCTTCAACAGCCCTGATTATATTCCCTTCATAGTGGTTTTTCAGCTAATTTTTTTCTGGAATTTTAATAAATGATCAAGAAGGGGATTGCCTTCAGCTAATACATGTTTTTCTTGTATCCTCGGAAACTAAGATATTTTTGATCTTGCATCATTTTTTTTGCCGCAGTTCCTTGGATTTTGTAAGCTTAGAAGTTTACATTTATTGAATTTTTATTTAGTGTCTATTGATTGTAGCATTCTGGCATATTTTTTTGATGTATTAATTCATATATGTTTCAATATTGAAATAAAATTCTGGTCTCCTTGTTCTTTTTTTTGCACTTTCAGGTTATTGATGTATGTTAATTCATTCTTCCTTTTTGTCTGTCTGAGATGTTAGGGATTTTTATCTAACAAATCTACAGTTTTGCTCAAATTCGCCAGTTTTTCTGTCTTCTAAAATTGGTTGGACTGTGTTTTTTGTTTTTGTCATATAGTTTAGAACTTTAAAATTTTGAATCCTGAAGGACTACTATTATGTTGAGAATCTTTATTATATGTAGTCATTTATCACTAAAATGTTCAGTTTTGCGTAACTAATCTTGTGTTCAATATGAAAGTTACCTTGCATGGCAGATTTATTGTTCATAGGGTACGGGTTTGAACTTAATTATTATTTGCATTTGCATAAGTAATGCAAATCATTTTCTTCAAAAATTTCCTTTAAAGGTTCTTATGAAGGACTTGATTTCATTCTAGTCCAATCGTAACCCTCATTTTTGAAAGTTTACATCATTTATCATTACTATTTGGTATCACAATTCAATATATGCCCTTCCTTTTGAATCCATGATTTGTGAATCTGAAGAAATGCATATTGAGCACATTATTTTACCTCCTCGTGCATGAGTCATGCGTTAAGTACTACTGCAATTGACATGACTTGGTAAGATTAGGACTTATATTAATGTATGCTCCTAAGATGGTCATCGCTCGTGAGGATGACACCATTGCAACCATGGTCAATCATGCATGCGTTTCACCATATTTGAGTAGAACAACTGGACATGCATGACATGCCTATAGAAGAGTCGCATGACATTAACAAGGTTGCATGAAGCAGGTGCTGCCAAAGTGATGTGATTTGATTCTATATTATAGTTGTATTTATTGCTTAGAGTTACTCCACTTTGCTTGGCATCTTCTAAATTGATAGATTGTTGTATCTGGATTGCATTCTATACCCACACTCCATGTTGAAATTTGTCTGAGATCAGATATGTATTCTATGTGTGATAATTGTTGGAGCTTTATAATTGGTTCAATTTTATCCAAAAATTAGAACTTATTTTGTCGATAATTTTGGTACTTTACATATTGTTTGATTTCAAGGATCTGTTCAACATTTTTTCTCTTTGGGAATGGATTCATTCAGGTGGTGGGCTGGTCAATGTGGTTTTCAGAATATGTATTCCTGGAGAGAAACTGGTCTAGGGATGAAGCTACATTGAAGGTAGTGGCTGATTTTTCATCATGCCTGTGATGTGGAATAATCGTCGACTATTAGGGTTTTCAATTTTAATAGCACATTTTTTTATTACTCGGTCAATTTTGAAAGAATATTTAAAAATGCAGTCAGGCTTCCAGAGGCTGAAGGATTTTCCTCGACCTTTTCTGGTTGGGTCTCTTTGTAGAGGGGACACGATTTACACCAGCTAAGTTGCTTGCAGCTCAAGAGTATGCAACGTCTACAGGGCTTCCAGTGCCACGCAATTTGCTCATTCCTCGAACAAAGGTAGGTGAAATATACTTCTACACATTTTGAACAATCTAGTTTTTACGTTCTAATTATGAATTTTCTGGATGCAATAGTAAGGGGTTCCAGTCATTTTTATTTTTTTGGTTTTGGCTTCATTTATCAATTGTTCTGTCTGCTCCCCACTCACCTCTGTTTTGTATTTACTTTATTCTGTATTGTATAGATATATTGTTTTGTGATGATTAAAGTAAGGAATTGCTGCCAAATGGAAAGGATGTTTACTAATGAGATAATGCTACTTTATGTTGAAACCTTATCCTTGCATGGATACAGCCAGGGTTAGTCGTTAAATACTGCTTTTCTGATTAAAACAAGGGACTGTTTCACAGAATATGTGGCTTTTTACATTGATGTATTCAAATATGCACATCGAGGGAGGCATGATTGTATATTGTGATCATCTGAAATACCTCTAGCTTATCACACTCGATTATAAATATGGCAGGTTTTATGAAATTGTGTGCTCAATCTCTGTAGTAATACATTAGAGAGACTGACAATCATGCTATGTTAGTATGATTTGTGTGTTCAGTTTATATTCAATTTAAATTTCTAACATCCTACAAATCTTTGTAGCTTTAGGAAATTGATCCAGGTGACATTTCTGGACAATCTTTTGGGTAGAATATTGAAAAACTAGTATATTACTAGTACATCACCTTCCCAGGGAATAATTTCTTGACAACTGAGAATTCCAACTTCTTACATGTGCTGGATAAATCATTGAAGGAACTAGTTTTAATAAAGTTCATGCTCAGGTATCACTTTAGTGGACTTGTCGAGGCCAAAAAAAACCTTTTAAGTGCCTCAAAAGTGTAAAATATAAACACGTATAGAAATACCTAAAAATATTAAAATTGCATTTTTTTTTGTGTTTATGAGTTTCAGGTCACGACAGAGCCTGTCAACTGCTTGGGGGAACACTTGTTATGCGAATTTTCGGATTCAAAGTTGAATCACTTCATTTTCTATCTTTAGGCTGTTCATTTCCTGCTAAAATAGATATAAGGGAATGTAAAATTCAGAATATTGTATCTTCACATCTCTTCTTAAAGATTGCTACCCTTCTTGTATACTTCCATTGACTTCAATAATGCTTCATTTACATTTCAGAATATTGCCATTTGTTGTGTCCATCTCTGTCACTTGATCAATTGTAGTCTCCTTCTATAACTCATTAACTTTTTTTGCAAAATTAGCATGTTCACCAGAATCCAATTAAAATCTGGATCAATGGTATCAGAGAAGTTCATTCCATTCTCGTATGTCCCATCAAATGAGGTCAAAATGTAAGTACGGTCTTGAGACATGTGACCCTTCAGATTATCTGCCTTATAAAAGAAAACACGTTCAATGAGAGAAGCAATAATCCGCACTACTTATTATTGGAGAGACACAATTAAATAGACCTATAGCAACTCCTATAATCAAGGAGGTAGGCAAAACAATAAAACAGGTAGAAGAGTCATAACACTCCGGACAAACAATGGAAGGGAATTTGATTCCAAACAATTCAATGATTATTGCATACAAGAAGGTATACATAGGCAATATACCTCTTCTTACACTCTGCAGTAAAATGGAAGTAGCGGAAAGGAGAAAATAAGATTGTTATGGAGATGGCAACTTGTATGGTGCAAAGTAGAAATGTACTTGTTTGGGTACTAGGTTGATGTTGTGAATACCCGCACTGTACATCTTGAATAGAAGTCCATATAAAGCTATGTAAGACATCACTCTTGAAGAAGTATGGTCAGGTAGAAAGCCTTATGTAAGTGATTCCGCATTTTGGGTTGTATTACTTTATCATTGATTCCTAAAGAAAAAAGGAGGTGGTTTAGATGCTAAAAGTAAAAAGTACATGTTTGTGGGATATAGTGCGCAATCCAAAAGCATATAGATTACTAGACATCTATACAAATATAGTTGTTAAAAGTAGAGACGTGAAAATAGATGAAAAAGTTCCATATTTCTCTGAATATGGTACACCAATTGATATTAATAATGTTTGGATTCTTATTGGTGACCATGAATCAAGTGTTAGTCCTAAAGTGGAACAGGACTTAAAAAGACCCACACTAGAAAAGTCTATCTCGACAGAAGGATCTAGTGAAACAAATAGTGATTCAACTAGTCAGCTAAATAGATCGAAGTGGTACCACAGAACACTATAGGGATGTCCGACAAGATGAGCTTCTAACTTCATTGGAAGGTAGATCCACCAGATCTGGGAAACAAGCGATACAAAATCTTGAGCAGGTAAACTTTGCTCCCAATTCAGTTATGTCACAAATCTTTGAGCCCAATACTTATGGAAATGCTAAAGGAAAGCCAACATGGGAATCTTGCCATGAAGGTGGAGTATAATGCTTTAATGAAAAAATGGAACTTGGGTTTTATCAGATTTACCCACCAGGTATAAAATCCATTGGTTGCAAATGGATTTACAAAGTAAAATGTAAGTCAGATGGTTCTCTAGATAAGTGTAAAGCTTGTCTTGTTGCTAAAGGATATGCACATGAAGGAGTAGATTATGCAGAAACATTTGCTCCTACAACAAAAAGTATAACATTCAAAATGGTTATTGCTATTGTTGCTCAATCTAGTTGGCGGGTATATCAGATGGATGTCAAGAGTGCTTTCCAGAACAAAGACTTAAAGGAGGAAGTATACATGTCACAACCATAGGGATTCCAAATTCTTGGAAAAGAGCATCTGGTGTGCAAGTTAGTGAAGTCCTTGTATGAACTTAACTAGGCTCCTTGAGCCTGGTAGTTTAAAATTGATAAATATCATAGAGAGTATGGTTTTACAAAGATGTGATGCAAAATCTACTGTCTATGTTAAATTGGTTGGTGATGACATAGTGTTTCTAGTTGTCTATGCTGATGATCTTGCCATCACCGGAAGTGGTAACGACTTGATTAAACAGGTGAAATATGACATCTATTCTGTGTTTGAAATGATTTATTTAGGACTGCTTCAATGTTGTCTAGGTATAGAGTTTTGGCAGTGCTTCAATTTTGATTATATAATTTTTGTATACCAAACAAATATGTCAAATCTTTTGTTAGACAAATTCAGAATGCATGATTGTAATTCAACAACTACACCTATGTAAGTTGAATCAAAACTCTCAACTAACACTAATTCACCACTGGTCAATGAAATAGTTTATCAACAATTAACAAGTAGTTTGATTTATCTTACTACTACTAGATCAAATTTGTGTTTTGGAGTAAGTTATCTTTCTCGCTTCATGGCTAAACCACATGAAAAACATTAGCAAGTTGCAAAACGAGTTCTTAGATATGTGAAAGGAATTCTTGACTTTGGCATTCTAGATAAACAAACTGTTGATTTTGAGATGACAGAGTATATTGATTCAGGCTAGGTAGGATCAATTGATTCTAGAAAATCTACAACATGTTACATTTTCACTCTTGGTTTAGGAGCATTTTCATGGAAAAACAAGCTTCAGAGTACAATTGCATTGTCTTCCACTGAAGCTGAGTACAAAGTAGTTGTTAGTGCAGGTAGAGAATTGATGTGGATTCAATCAATATTTGAGGATCTTCAACTTGATTCATCAACACCCACACCTATGTTCTGCGACAACTAAAGTGTACTAAGGTTGGTGAAGAACCCACTTTTCATGCCAGGACTAAGCACATTAAGGTTCATCACCACTACATCTGACAGTTGGTTACTAATGAAGACATGTCTTAATTATTGTCGTACTTCTGAACAACCAGCTGATAGAATGACTAAATCTTTGTGTAAAAACAAATTTGTTAAATTCCAAGATAAGCTTGGAGTTGTTTCTGGTTCAGTCCTTTTACTTGTGGACAAGGACATCAAAACGGACAATGTGGTAGAGTTTTAGAATAAATGAATAATGTTCTAATAGCTGTCATAGTTTGTTAATATTAAAAACAAACTATTCTTTGCTTCCGATTGTTTTATTGTTTTTCTTACCTCCTTGATTATAGGAGTTGTTATAGACCTATTTAATTGTGCCTCTCCAATAATAAGTAGTGTGGGTTATTGCTTCTCTCATTGAATGTGTTTTCTTTTATGGCATCAGAGCTTGGTTTGAGAAGCTTAGGAGGAAACTTGTTGAATTGCTTGAAGGTATATGGATTTTTTTAATCCTTGGTAAACTTGTTAGTGGTGAGAGAAAGGATTAAAATTCTATTAGGCGAGGAGGTGCTGTTGTTTTTGTGTGTGTTTTGGTTATCAACAGGAGGAAAAGTGGAGGCGAGAAAGATTTCAAGAGAGGGAGGAAGCATGTGAAGCATCACACATCTTGAGGAAAGAGCCGTCATTCAATTGATTTCCCACAAGAAGTAAGCAAAATAATAGAAGTGAGGTGCCACCATCAGGAAGGAGGAGAGGTTGGGCGTGGTTCTAGAGTTGGGCGCCATTTCCCTATCTTTGCTTTTTTTTAATGATTGAAAACATCAGTGAATGATGGCTCAACACTTATTTGGCATGATATTTATTTGCAAATGTTTCTGGTCTTCCCTGTGTATGCTGGAGAAGAAGGAAGGTGCCATTTGCAAAAGTGGAGTGCCGTCTTTTGCTGCTCCACATGTATTATCTAATTGGCTAGTAAGACTTTGCAAATTTTAAACTAAAGTTTATGCAAGTTATAAAGTTTTAGGGCAAATAATTTATGCATCAAACATTTATTAAAAATTAAATCAAACTTGAAGTTTCCTAGAGTGACCTGAAAAGCTAGTGTTAATTCCATATCTGGTGAACGGAAAGGAGTCTCATTAAACGTGTTTTCTTTTACCTTGTCATTCCAAACCATCTTAGATGGAAAAATAGGGAAAGGGAGATCCTTTGCTTATAGTGCCCACCTCATCATCAAGTTTGACATTGTTTAATGTACAAGTAAATTTTTATCTTCCTCTTGCTGAAGGAAACATTGATGCAAATGGAGAAGACAAATGAATCCACTAATTGGAATCATATATCTTTGACAATGAAAAAATGACATTTGCACTCTTAAAAAATCCATGTCAAAAAAAGGTAGGAATCATATTGTCTTATGGAAGACGATGATGGCGAGATATAACTTAAGGCTTCCCTAGACAAAACATGGGACAATTTTGTAGAGGCATAAAAGAGAATTACGACCATGTGAAGATTTATGATGAGCAATATAAAAAATCGCATCGATTGTGCCAAAGGTCAAAACCAGATTGTGTAGGATTATACCAATGCATTTCATGCCTTGTCGGCAAATGTTGGCACACATGGCAGTGAGAGGAACCAAAATTAAAAAATCGCAGGAGTTTACAGTTTTACATCAAACTGTTGGAGCTTGTAGACATTCGAACATTAGGGGAGACCTACCATTATGTAATCAAGATTGTAGAGAAGTACAAATGAAAGGGAAGAGAAGAAACTACCATAGGAAATAAATGGTCGGGATGAAAACCTCGATTGAAGTCGGAATGGAAGAAGGATTTTTTAAATAAATGCATAGTTACCTAAATCTTGGGGATAGGGGGCAAGGGGATGAGGTTTTTGGAATCGTGAAAAAGTTCCAAAAATTTGGGGATGGTTATTAGCATAATATATAAAAATCAATATTTAAATAGTTTAACCCTATTCAATGAAATTTAGGGATTTGAATTGTATTCAATGTGTTTTAGGTACTTTCAAGATTAGAATTCAATGTTTTTGGTAAAAATAGTAGCTTTTTTAAAGTCAAAACATCAAAAAACTTGTTTATAATTTTAAAAAATTAGGGGACGTCCCCCTCAAGTTCCCAAGTCCTTGAAAAGTTTAAGACGACCAAGATGTCACCAAAATCTAGGGGGCACGTCCCTGTGTAACATTGAATAAAATCCCACAAAATACAAGTGGTATGATGCACACAAGAGCAAGTGACCCTTAAAAGAAGAATGCCATGCTAGACAAGCGAAATTGGTTGAGCAACAAGACCCACCATTGGATTCCCAAGCCAATTTGGATCAAGGACCAGCATCATTATTGACATTGATGCCACCATAATTTATAAGTGGAGAACAAGGTCAAGGAAATCATAGCGGTTTGTCCCTGGTCCCCACTCTATTGTCATCACGACACAAGTGTCATTTGTTGAGCTAGAGGATGCAAAATGCCCCTTCCACTCCTAGCTTTGGGTGAAGGGAAGTCACAAGAAACTGATTTTCGAAGATGACAAACAAATAAATCTACCAACTACTCCTCACCTAAACCATACAAAATTGATTTGATGAATTAGAGCAAAGACATACATGTTTGCGTATGTGATTATGTTGTTTCCATATGTAGTTCTTTGTGTTGTAGCACCCTTCAAAGTGAGTAATGTCTTTTTCGATCAACCTTTCATGTAAAATTGATTTGGTGTTCATTAATCCAGAGCCTGCATTGGCAACATCTTTGTGGGGAAGTAGTCTTAGAAGATTCATGAGGTAATCCTTCCTAAAATATCTTTGGTTGTGCAAAGAAAATTGAACTTTTTGACCAACACCAAGATGCAAAGGTTCCTTCTACCCCCTGATAGTTAAGGTATAAGAACCAACATTTGCAGGACCCCCTTAGATTTGTCATGGAGCAAATTATGGATATGCAGAAGAATTCTGTCCACTTTGAATACCCAATTGTTCATGGATTGCTTCGAGCAGAGGAGAGGTGAAATTGTGCCATTCAAAAACTTAATGTAGAATTGGCCATGAAGGAAGATATATTGATTAGCTTGTAGATAGAGTGCAAGGAGTTGCAAACTAGGAATGCAACAAGAGATGCTCAAACAAACAAAAAAATACATGATAAGTCTTGATTTTCGGCATTGTGGTGAACCCATTAGATTCATTTGGTGGTTTTGAAAAAAATACCATAGGGATTGGTTCAAAGTTGCTGAAAAAGATTGGATACAACGGTCAAGACCTTGGCAAATATGGGCAAGGAATTCAAGCACCCATTAAGGTAGAGGTGAGGCCTAAGAGTTTTGCTCAAATACACAGGACAATATTTGCAGTCGTCCATAGGTGCTTGTTGGGTTCGTAAAACCCTTGCTCTATAATTTGTAGAAATGTTAAAAACAAATTTTGGGTGGGCCACTCCACTCCAGTGGAAGGGGATTGTCACTACACCCATGTTCATTAGACATCAAGAATAAGAGTAATGGGACCCATTGCTTCTCAAGGAAGGGCGAATGATCCAGGTGTCTTTTGGGTAGAAGACTGAAAAAGTAGTATATCACTAGTACAGTTAGGAAGGCCACCATTAATTCAGCAAAGAAGCTCTCAATGCAAAATATTTATTAAAGCAAGACTATTACTTCTATTTTCATCCGATGAGCTTTAAGTAAGCTCTCAGGTAGGTAGCCTACGGATGAGACCCTACAGGCCCAACTACCTATTACACCTAACTCTCGTGAATATTACAAACACAATAGCTTTATATTAATGACCAACATTAATATGAAGTAACCTAACATAACATATTAATAACAACTAAACACTTTGGATCACAATATCCCACAAACTTACCCCTTGATCTAAAGGGGTATAGAAGAGGATTATTTGGAGCATATAATTGTTATGTTTTCAAAAGTCTCCGCCGCACCTCTAGTTTGGCACACTGTACATCATAGTACTATTCAACCTATGCTGCTTCCTTCCAAAGTCCACTAAGCCCGTGAGTTGTGGCACGATGATGAACACCTTACACGAATGATACACATCACACAAGCATGCACACTACACAACCATGCCTACCATCACTGACCATCCGTACTGTACTGCAGTATAAGCATGATCAAAGACTGCTCAACTACATCGATCCACATAAGGTCTCACACAGAAACTTGTTCAATGATTTTTCCGTACTTTGTAGGGCACATCTCCTTGTTGCCCAATAATCCTTGACAACCCTTTGCTCAACACTGCCTGTGCTAGCAACTCCTAAGTCAACTCGTACAATCATCGACGACTGTTCAAAGGCCACTGGTAATTTCTTCCTCCATTTCAAGCAAGAGGCAGGAAGTCCTTGTAGCTATAAAACCAATCAGAACTCTATCTGCTCCTCATCAAAGCTCAATCAAAGAAGACCAAAATTGAATACATAGCAACTGCAACACCGCAACGCCAAACAGGAAAAAAACACGTACTACTACCAAAAATGTTATTCAAGCATGTAACGCAAATTCTGAGTGAATAGCTAACTGGAGAAGAGGAATTATACTCCATCCTCTGATGTGTCTTCCTACCTTCAGTTTGGCCCTGTCAGCCTGTCAGATCACTAGAGACCTATAACCTTTGAAGTGTAACTACATCAACTCCGACAACACAAGCATGAGGAAACAGTGTCACAACCGTGATTTTGAAGCACAGTAAATTTCGCCAAAAAGCAGGGTGTTGGTTTCCATCGAAAATGCTCCCGTAGTACATGACAAGGCCCGTTTTCTTCATTTTCAACATAAACTCATATGTAGAGATGCCAGAACCAAAACTTGATCATACTACTTACTTCAAAAACTCAATACCATGAAAAAAGAGTGGTCATATAAGAATTTTGATCACCATATGTAGAAGTTAAGCCAATTTTAAAATATGCCCTTTTTTTCTGGCAAGGCAGACCCCCCGTCAATGCAAATTTAGCAATTTTGTTTTTACTTGTTGGAATCAAGACGGAATCTAGTTTCTAGAAAAGTGTGTTGTGCAAGAAAATATCGTCTGGTAAAAATGTTATGGCTGAAACACCAACTTTGGGTACAGTTTTTCCTGATTTTCAAAATTAATTCAAATGACCCCTTTGCCAATAGATTAATTTTGACACTGTGAAGGTTTGAACCCCCAACCAACTCAGCACAATGACTTAGATGACACCTGTCACCAATTGCTCTATGCGCTTGGTGGGAATATTAGGTTACAAAATGGTATGTATTCCTTTCTTTTCTGGATTTGCACTTAAAATAATAACAATAAATAAATGCACAGTGTACGGTAGCACAAAATGGCTTTACCTAGGCAGTAAAAGAAGAAAATTTGTTTTTAACATCCTCCGGAAAAATTAAGGACCCACACTTATTTTATTTTAATGTTCAGAGCTATATTTTCAATGCCATGCTTTATTCCAGCTCCCCTCTGACAGACTTCAGCGCCCAACAGCTTCATTTTTCATTTTCGAATGCCATTGTAGGAGGATTGCTGTGCCCAGTTTGCACATCAGAAATGATAAACAACATTCAAACCATTCAGCATGCTAAGAAATGCAACGCCTTGATGTAAAAGTTCTCCAGTTCACAATAGAAGGCGCCCCTGGGTGGAGAAAATTTCCAAAACAGCAAAAGACAACTCTTTGGATAGCTGCCCCCAGGTAAGAAAAGTTTATGATCAGCAGATTTGCAGCAATGACATTTTTTTGTTTGCAGCAGTCAAAGAATGAATGGCACTTGACAGAAGAGAATAGCGATATTGGCAGATTCTTGAACAAGTTCCAATTAACTTTTCAGGAAAACTTCAATCACAGACTTCCAATGCTCCAAAAAATGACTTAAAGATTTTCAGATCTATTTGAATGCTTCCAAGTAGGTTTTGCCAAAATTCAAGGGGAATTGACTATTTAAACACATTTCTAGAGCTCTTTTTCGGCAAAACGAAGTAGAGATTAAATTACAGAATTAAATCATCTACTGAAAATATATTAACAACTATTTCTTACTCTCCTTCCTAATTCTTCATTTCTTTTTCTACATGGGTCGACCTTTCCATGGACTCTTTCTCACAGGCCTTCCATTGTTTTTTCTCAGGCCATTACCGTGGCTTTGATACCAATTTTAGGTAAGAAAGATCACACAGGTTTACAGGAAGACCACCATAAATTCAGCAAAGAAGCTCTCAATGCAAAATATTTATTATATCAAGACTATTACTTTTATTTTTATCCAGTGATCTTTAAATAAGCACTTAGGTAGGTAGCTATTACACCCAACTCGTGTGAATATTACAAACACAATAGCTTTATATTAGTCATAGACATTAATATAAAGCGACCTAACATAACATACTAATAACAACTAAACACTTTGGATCACAATATCTAACAAGTACATCATCTTTCTGGGGTCTCCTAACTCCTTGATTACAACTAGAAATTTCAACTTCTCACATGTGTTGGTAAGATCACGAAAGGAACTGTTTTTGATGGCGTTAAAGCTCATGCTGACAAATAACTTTAGTGAATGTTTTAAGCTGGCTTCACGCTAAATGTCTAGCATGCAAAATTTAAAATATTGGTCATGATAACCAAACCCACACTTGAAATCCCCTTTCTTGGTCAATGTAAATCTTTCCTCTGGATAGCATTTCAACTGTGTCATCCTCATTCTGGCCGAGAGGAACGTGCTAACATGATTTTCAAGCATGTTTCATGTGCAAAGAAGTGTACTTAGCTTGATTCTTGAAGTTACTGAGATCTATGAAAAAACAGTGCTCCTAGAGGCTTCAAAAGGGCTATTTTTGGTGTTCTTGTTACAGGAAGACATCCCTCGAAAGCTAACTGCAAGGGCACAACCCATCGGGAGGTTGTATAGGAGAGTATTGAGATGATCGAAGGAAGTTTAGGAAGTTTCTGTGGAGTCAATACTGGTCGGAAAACTTTCAAGCAAAATCAGGTCTTTTTGGGCACGACACTGGGGAATACATCAAAGGAGCTAGTCACCTTGTTCAACAAGTTGTAGAAGCCTCGAGAGGTCTTGGGAAGCCAGATCACATGCATTAGAAAGTTAACAAAGCCTACTTCATGGTGCAATAATCAAGATAGAATTCTGGGGGTATAAAAATGCGGAAACTTGTCCATCAGTGCAACACAAGAGTCTTTTTACAAGGTGGAACTTTCCCAACAGGTTTCGGACACCTCGGGAAGAGTTAGGAGCCCAACCAAAGGTCGAAATGGAGTACATTGGACCCTCCTCATGGTACATGTGTTGGATTTGTTCATACTCATTCTGGACTCCGGTGGCAATGTCTCTTACTGGTGCACACACGTAGGCAAAAGTGGAAAATGGACTAAAAGGAAAATTGCAAGCCGAATTAGGTCTTGAAAATGTTGGGACTGAACCCAGTGGGTCCTTTTGAGTCAAAATTATATAAGGTTGGCCCTCCAAACTCCATGTTTTGCTCTCGCGCCTGAAAATCCACTCCGTAGTCTATTTTTATGTTGAGATTGATGACATCAACACAACCTATCAGCTTTGAGCTGAGGTTTGGAGCTTGGATGTCTCTTGCCCCTTTGTCCCTTGGTGCAAGGGGACACCAAAGTGTGCTCCCCCTATGGAGGAGTTGGTTGTGTCATTTAAAGTAACAACTTAAGTGGTTAGAAGATGTTATAAACTTCACCTAACTTGATGTTTGATCACTTTGTTATGACATCTAAACCCAATGCAGCCTTTTGGAGGATTGATGTCCCTCTGTACTTTTGTCCCAACAACCAAGGGGACATGGGGGACACAAAAATGTGCTCCCCCTATAGAGGCAACTTTACGTCACTCAAAATGATAACTTGGGGTGTTAGAAAAGTGTAATCAACTCACCATTTTCAAAAAATCTGACCCCTTCCTCGTGAGAGCCTCATCCATTTTGCATTTTGGAGGGGTTGATGTCCTTTTGTCCTTATGTCCCCTATTTTATAGGGTGCAACGACACCTCTAACCTCCACCAGACCTGGGTTAGCTAGTTTGAGTTTAAGGCGAGTTAAATAGAGCTAGTGAGAGGGAAAACAAATTTGAAAGAGGTAAAACTCCATACTTGGCCATTTTTTTGTATTTCATTTTGATTTTCTCTCCCCCCATTGCTGCTATAAAGCTGCCAAAATTTCTTCAAACATCCTCCATGCGCAAAAATCCTTTTTGGCTCATATCTTCCAAACCCCATGCTCGTTTGCCATGAAACTTGGACTATAGGTTCCTCTCCAAAATGACTTTAAGAAGACTCTAACATTGTTTCCATTGATGCTCTGTGTGTTTTTCTACAGCCATTTGTAATTTGCAACCAAGAAACTTGCCTTTTCAAATCTACAAAAACCTAGCTGATTGAAATCCTTTGAAATTTGGAGCAAAGCCTCACAATGCAAAACGGAAACTTTTGAGTCTGATTTCATTCCAATCCGACACCCAGAAGACCAAATTCCATTTATGGTAAGTTAGTACCAAGATTATCTTCTAATAATAGTAAGCTCGAGAAACTTGTGATTTTCAGCTACACTATCTTCCATAGTTGCCTAGGTCTCGGGGATAGGGGGACAGGGAGATGGAGGGACAAGGTTTCCGAGACGGGAAAAAATTCCCAAATTTTGGGGACGACGAGGGGACGACTATTAAAATAATATATAAAGTATTAATATTTGAATATTTTAACTTTATTTAATGAAATTTAGGGATTTAAACTCTATTTAGGTACTTTTAAGATTATAATTTAATGTTCTTCGCAAAAATAACAATTTTTTCAAATTAAAAACATCAGAAGTTTTTTGAAAGATTTAAAAAAAATAGGGGACGTCCCCTCCAAGTCCCCAAGTCCCTGAAACGTTTGGGATGTCACCAAAATCTAGAGGATGCGTCCCCGTGTAACACTGCTATCTTCTCTCTCAAATCCAAAACCAAAATCTGACACTTGTAAAACTTGCTAAAACTAGACATCCAATTGTGACTTACTACAATTAGTAAGTGCACAGATTGTCTTCAAATTTGTCACAATCCTCCATCTCCCTCCTATGTAACCATCTCCAGTCACCGTGAAGATTAAGTGCACAGGATTTGAGCCAATTTCCACATTATTCACCGAATACCCCAATGTAGGAGATAGTGATGTCTCTCACATGGATCAGGAAAATCTCAAAGCAAGGATGTTGAATGAAACTCGAGAACTTATGGAGAAGAAAAATTTATCAAGTGGTCTATTTTGGGCAAGTGGTCATCCATTGTCAGTTCAAAGCACAGAGTTAGTTCTAGCCTATGCCCAACACTATGACCCTGATTCAAGAACAATTCTTGTAGATGACAACTCAATTTTGGCAGTTCTCACTCCAAAGGGCATTTCAAAATGCCTACCGATTCCCACTTGCAATAACACGGTTATCATCGCTCGGGAATTTGCCTCTCAGGAATAGGCACAAATAGATTCATTCTTGCAAGGAGTGACAAGTGGGGTCATGGTTCAAATAGGGAAGAAAGCCCTCTTGGATGCCTAAATCATTGTCTTGAAGTGAATTTCACGAGGCCTACTCTGATGCACTAGTCCTACTAAACATGGTAATGGGAGAAGAAACCATGAATGACTTCCATGATTGGATGGCCCAATTCATTCTAGTGGTCATAGAAGGAAATCAAATGATTGATTGGGGGCAAATCATAAATAACAAAATTCATAGGCAGTTGGTGGAGTTGCCTACCTCCAAGAAGTTCTCAATGACTTCATATTTGGTGTATGGTCTCGCATATATAAGACCTTTCCAAAGTCTCTTGAATGACCCAAATGTGTCACATAAGTCTCCTGCATTTTAGAAGTATCCTTAGCTCACATTTTGTGTATGGTCTCGCATATATAAGACCTTTCCAAAGTCTCTTTAATGCCCCAAATGTGTCACATAAGTCTCTTGCATTTGAGAAGTATCCTTAGCTCACATTTCGAGAGATTAGCTCTCATTTCTTGAGGGTGAATGATGCGTTAACCACGTTTGTCACAAGGCTCCTTTAGGGAAATCCTGAGCAAAGAATCCCATCACAGGAAATTGAGTTGATTAAGAAGTACTGAAGTCACTTCATTCAATTTCCCACCTTCACTTATCTCAGGGTCAGAGGTTTTGACCTTGCCCCTCGCTGGTTGCCAAAAGACCTGAGTGACAAGATCATCATGATTGAGTTGTGTCGACAATTGTCCCATGTTCACACCAGGTACAAGAATGCAAAGAGGAAGGGTGTCCCGTTCCCTATTTCATTAGGAATCTAATCATGCAAGAGTATGGTTGATGCAACAAACATTGAATCCTCCCTCACAACTTTCAATTTGCATTCCTATGTGTCTAGGCCCAACTTTGACCTCAGGAAGAATCACGAGTCCTCTTGCTGGGATTGACTCACATTTCACAAATTGAGGACTATTGGGCCAATTGTGCGGATGATTTTGAGGTCAGAAGACGGGACTATATGAGAATGACAATGGATCATATGAGAAATTTCAAACTTGAATGATTTGTTGAGGGAGTGACTAATGATGGATTTGAACTATTTGACCCTGAGTATCAAGTAGTTCAGTCATCTCTTCATTCCTTCCACTCCATGGAACATTCGAGAGTCTGGTGACATCAAAGAGAGGACCATGGCAGTAATCAAGTGGTTAAAAAGAATAGTTCAAACGGAGAAGGGATTCTATCATTGAGTATGGAGAAATGTTAGCTTCTTCCAAGTAAGTGCCCCTCACTTCTTCTCACAGAGCACCTGATGTGGCCACTTGGTCCTCTCATTCACAAAGATCATCTAAGAGAAAAATTGTAGAAGAGGACATTGATGTTTCCCCCCTGTGAAGCTTCACAAGAAGGCAAAGGTCGGAGAAAGTCCTATGGAACAACTTGAACTGAGAGAGATTAACCCATCTCAATCACCTGATCATCCTAGGAATCCAAGTGTCTCCTTCGAGGTAGTGGAGTCATCTCATCTCGGTCATGCTTGTGGTTCCATATCAAGCACCTGAGATGCTTGACTTCATGTCAACACCTTCTGAGCCTTTCCCATGGGTACATGAGTTGCTTGGAGGAGAATCTAGAACGGTGCAACAAACAACCACACCCAACTTTGAGGCCATCTCAAAGTACATCAAAACCAAGTGGACCAAGAAAGCTCAAGCAACTTCTTGTTTCTTCACTGTGGCTTTCAGAGCTCAGTATGTGGAAGTTGCACTTCCTAAAGTGAATAAACCTATGGAAGAGATGACGTCGGATGACTATGTGTTGACAAAGGTTTCCTTGGGGCAAGCTACGCATGAGGGAGATGTGCATTTATTCAAAGAATCTGCAACTTGATTGCTCACAAGAAACAAAGAAAATAAGTAGATTGTGGAACAACTTTAGGAACATGTTTGAACCTTGACTACTTATGTGCAATCATTCCTGGAGCCCAATGCATCATCTCTCCCTCTTGTAGAAGTGATCTCTCCTATCAGTTGTTTTGATCCCCATTTGATCAAGAGAGCCCAAGGGTACACCATGCAAGGAAGAGCCAATGGGAGATGGGTGCAGAAGATCATTGAAAAAGGAAAGGTTTTGTTTCCTGGGGTTCTCTCTCTGTTCAACTTTGTCTCGACCATTGTTTCAAAAGATCAAGGTGACTAAGAGGGAGATCGAGAAAGAAAAAGCCCTCAGGGATAGTGTTCTCCCAGTAGTGTCTGAGATGAGTTGCCTTGACTCCTACTCCTTGGTGAACCGGAATGTATTTGCATCCATCTCTGGGAATTTCTCCTTTGTGGTCATGCACGATGAATGCTAGGTGTGGTGTAATGAATGATGCCATTTCGGATCTTGAGTCGACAAAGGAGAATGCATTGGAAATCTTAGAGAGTGTTAACGAAAGAGTGCAAGAGCTTAGATCATCTTCACTCAGTGAAAACTCATCCTTGGAAGAACTCCCGAGTTCCTTTCAAGAAATGGTTCAAAAAGAAGTTTGAGACCCCTTTTCCTTCAACAAGGATACCTTGCAATCTCTCGTGGAAATTAGAGGTTCCATCTCTAATACCACAAGAGATCACAACATTTGGTTCACACAATGTAGAACACTCAGTGGCATTCCTGAGACTTGGGTTAGTGTTTTGGAACATGTGTGCATTCTGCCATGAGAGAAGGTTGCCTTTGCAGTGGCACGGTTCAACAAGGAGGTCAAAGGAAAGGAATTCATTCTGAGCATTTCCTTCCACAGGGTATCGTGGGAGCTAGCCCTTCTTCATCGGGGGCTTCTTCTTCCTCAACATGATCATCTCTCTTCTTCTCTCTCTCTCTATGTTCTATTTCTCCATTGGGAAATGTACTTTTTGGCTTTTCGTCTTATTCACTTAAGTGACCTTTGATTTTCCATAGTAAAAGTCCCTTTTTCATTAATAAGCAAGGGGTTTATTTTTCATTCCTACAGGAATGTGAAAGGTCACAAGTGGTGGGACTATGAAAGGTCATGTGGGGGGTAGATGAAGAGACATATTGTAAAGCTATAAATTGGAAATGGCTTCTCCATTCGAAGGGGTTAGTTTTTCATGGTTGATAGCTCCCATTGTCTTACTACAAACAAGAAACTAAAGTTCTTCTATCTCCTTGTCTTATGTTTTCCTCTCCATCTCAACTTTACTCCATGAACATGGTTACTTGTGCAATATTATGTAAATAAACTTGGATTTATTTGTGTTTTGTTCCTCTTTCCTTGACATGGTGTCTTCTCATTGTTAACTTGGAAATATTCTGGTTTGATGTCAATAAACTCAGCTTGCTATTTATTGAGTAAAACCCCCTTCTCACTTTCTCCCCTCTCCATACACACACCTTTCCTCCACATCCTTTTTGCACACGGTTTAGTGGAGTATTCCTGTGTGATCCCCGGTTGAAAGGCCACCCACATTGGTTAGAGTAGTGTATATATTTCTTGTTTTCAATAAATGGAGCTGCCCCATTCCTAAGGAGAGGGACCTAGTCCCAGATCGTTGGTGAAAACCCCTAATTTGCCCTTGTGACAAATTATTTCGCCTACATAAGCCCAATAAAATACTTTGTAAGTTTATTGAAAATACAAAAACATAGAAGAAGATATTTTAACGTCCACGAGGCTACCAAAGACAACTTATGGGGCAACAAAGCTTGTTAAAGATCTTTCTGGAATTCAAATCTCTTGTTGATGAGTTTGACAATCAGCTCCCATGTTTTTTCAACCATATTTTTGCTGAAAATATTTTGAAAGGATGCAGTAGCCACCGTGCTAGCAAAGTAGGCCCTAATGTCGTTATAAGCATTACATTCCAACATGAAATGTTTCTCTGACTCCACTGGGCCAAATGTGCAAAAAACAGAGATTCTCTCTTCCCATGCCTCTTTAGGTCTTTTCCATCTTCCTATTTCACATCGAAGGCAATGTGAATTAGTTCTCAGTTGAGTTATGAAGATCTTTGCTTTCCACGGGATATTAGCCCCTATAAAAGCCTTTTGTTGATGATCACATGTAGAGTTAAATTCCTCCGAATAATACCTTTTCTTTCTCCCTAACAACTTTTCCCACATGGTGGAATTTATCTATAACAAAAGTTTTTATCTCTTGGTTGTTATTAGGACATGTCTTCAAGTAAAAGTTCCATTTTAAAGCCATTTGTTTTGATTCATCCATGACTTCTTTCTTTTCTCCAAAAACACATTGAGGACAAACCTTAGGCCATCTGCTACCATCCATTTGTTCGATGCTTTTTAAATATGTTAAGAGCCGAACCATAACAATAACTTCTAGAGGTACAACCCCTGTTTCAGCTAGAAGAATCTCATATGGGACCGAGATCTTTAATTTGAACTTGCTAGTAATCATGCTTTTTTGAATCCTCTCAAATTGTTTCCACCTTGAGTTTGATATGCTACTGGCCCAAACCTCACATCCATAAAGCAACATTGGAGTTACTAAAAGCCCAAACAAAGTCTGCATAGTTTTCCAATCCCATTGTTCCGCCTCTTTCCATTTGTTTTGGAAAGCATAAAAAGCTCTCGACCCCCCTAAAATTCTCTTTTTGCTACAAATCTCCCAATTGAGCTTATTATTAAAATCAAACCCAAGATATTTATATTATGTTACTTCTAAAATGTTTCCATCAAAATAGAAGTCATACTGAGTTCTTTTCTTTCTATTGGAGAAGATCATAATCTTGATCTTATTGGTGTTGATTTGCATCCCCATTTCTTTGCAAAAGTGCTTAAGCGCACATAAATGTTTTTGAAGGCCTTGAGCGGACCTAGCAATCAAGACAAGATCATCAACATAGAGGAGTCTTACAACATACTCTCCTAGGTGAACACCATCTTCACTTTGCATATTTAACCATTCCTCAAGTTTGTCGATATGTGGGCCAAATAAAGTAGGTGATAATGGACATCCTTGTTTAACCCCAATATCACTCCCGAAACTTTCTGAGATACCAGTTTGAGTTCTAATTCTGACTCGTACCTTTTGCATAAAGTCTATGAACAACTGCTCTGTGATGCACTGGAATACCAAGCTCCTTCATTCTATCCCATAACTTATTCCTAGGAACTTTGTCAAAAGCCTTCTTGAAGTCAACAAAAGAGCAATAAGCTTCCTCTTTATTATTCCAAACTTTTGAATAATGTGCTTCAAAGTGATACCATGATCTATTGTTGAATACTTAGGTCTAGACCCTACTTTCCCTTTTGCTCACTTACCTTTTTCTTCTACCCACTTGTTGATTCTGCGTTCCACCATGCTACCAAACAACTTTGCAAACAATGGGTTGATCATGATGGTTCTATAATTAGAAGGATTGTTAACATCTCCACTCTTAAGAAGAGGTATAACAAGACTAGTAGTCCAATCTCTAGGAAAACCCTGTTGAATGATGATGTTGAATATGTCGACAATGTGAGGAGCGAGAAATTCTTTCCCCCATTTTAAATATTCTGCCTGAAACTTGTCCAAGTCTTTTGCTTTTCCAACCCCCAATTTCATAATACCCTCTTCAACTTCTTGCACAATAAAAAGTTTTGTTGTCATGCTGACCAAAGGGCCTTCAACTTCAGCATCCTGCGCATAAAGTTGTTTTGCAAACTCAAACCATTGATTGGCTGTGATATTGTTGTCATATGTATGTCTTTTCTTTGATTGAAGCTCCTTCCAAAATGCTCTTGGATTATGTTTCCCTAGGTGTATAAGCTCTTCCCTTCTTATGGTCATGAACTCATCTTTTTTTCTCTTTATGATCTGTTTGTAGAACTTTGTGTTCAACTTCTCTGTCCATTTCTTTAATAGCTCTCCTTGCCGCTTTACACTCATCAAACCATCTATTTACCGGAAAACAATTTGTTTGCTTCTTCTTATTTTTTGTTCTTTTACAACTTGTAAGGGCCTTCTTAATTATGTTTGTTAACTCGTAGCTTTTAAGGCCTTGTGATCTTAGTTTCCTCTCTTGCATTAAGCGACTCAACGCCACTTCGAAGATATCACAATTTTCTTGTGTTACCAGAATCCTTCCTTTTGCCGGAAGATGTTGAGATTGTTCGTTCCTTGTGGGCTGATTCTTGCTCGACCAATCTACCACTATGGAAATTAGATTATGATTGAGATCGTTCCATATGGAAGTTTCCAAAATCAATAAAATTGTTTTTTTGTTAAGTTTTGAGTCATGACAAAAACTTTCAACTGCTTCCAAGTTGAATTGCTTCATAGTCTTTATTTAAGATTGTTTTTTTTACTAAAAATAGATATAAAGGAATTGGCATTTGAATGTAAAAATCAGGCTGTAGTAGCTTTATATCTCATCTAAGAGATTGCTATCTAATGTAGCTTCACATCTTGCTTAGAGATTGTTACCCTTGTTGTACACTGCCCTTGGCTTCAATAAATCTTCATTTACATTGTCATATATTGCTATTTGTTGTGTCGATTTATGTGATTTGGTTCACTCCTATGACACATTAATATTCTACAAATGAGCGTGTTGTCCACTGGATTTTTTAAAATCCAGATCAAACATTCAAAACTAACCATGTAATTCATATGGAATTTGAATATCAAGATTTAATTGCTGCAATCTCTTCTTGTTTTTGTAATGTCTTTGAATTACAAATTTTTGAATATTCAGTCTGCAGGGTGGTGCACACAGTTTTACAGATTTTATGTACAATCTTTGCTTTAATTATTAGAGCTTTCCATATGAAATTGCTTTCCTTCATTATGGAATTTTGGTGGTCATCTAAGAATTTCATACCCTCAATTATGGTTAAGGCGTTGAATTGTTATGAGCCCATATTTTTTAAACTAAGAAATGCTTAGTTACCTAAGACTCTAGGATGCAGGGACGAGGGAACGAGGTTTTTGGGATGGTAAAGATTTCCCATATTTAGGGGATGGTGGGGCAAGGAACAGGGGACAACTATTAAAAATATAAAATAAATTAAAAAAAGTTATAATTAGCAGTTTGTGACAGTCCACTATCCTCATATGAGCTCGAAAATTTCTGTATTCATATATCACTCTTGATTATTATTATGTCTTTGTAATACAATACAATTGGGTTACAAGCTAAGTCACCAAGTTCGTGTTCGTCTTTGGCACGGATAAAATTTGAAAAAAATTCGTCATCTGATAAAATTCGGGAAAATAATTCGTCAATTAATTCGAGTGATAGAAATAAATTTAAATATATTTTTTTAAAACTTATTTAAATCTAATAAAATATTTTTAAACTACATATTAAAAAATATAATTAAATTATTCATAAAAGCCTTCAACTATCTTTAACAAAAATAAAAGTCAAAAAGTTAAAAATATATTTTTTAAATTAAAAGTTTAACTTTACATAACGCTATGGCCACAACTTAGGAACTAAATTGTGAATCAAATGAAAGTTTATTTTTTAAATTGTAAAAACAAATCTCAAATAGTAAACAACACTAAAATTATTTAGATACATAAAGTAATAGACACTTGAAACGTTAAAATTTAGATATATAAATGTCCAAAAGCAACACACTCAAATGTTAAATACATAAATAAATATATTTTTATCAATACATAAATGCCAAAAAGCAATAAACTTAAAAGATAAATACAATTGACTACTTATTAAGGCAGATAAACAATAGTCAAACGTTAGGTTTCATAATGAACAGTAAATCCCTAATTGCCGTCCAAAGTTCCAAGCAAACCTAGTGTGGATAAGGGAGCTCGTCACACAGATATGTCAAGCTTCAATTGCTTCACATGTGATAGGGGACAGGTTGAAGCCCAACTAATTTGCAATCGATGAAGGATTAATGCACACTGTATAATACAAGCCTTAAATTGTGGCCGACGCCAATAAAAATTATCTAGAGATTTTATAGTGTTACGCGGGGATGTGCACCCCACCTTTTTTAGCCGTTTTGGGGACTTAGGGGTGGGGACGAGATGTTTCCTCTACATCCCAGAATTTTAAAAAAGAGGGGACATTCCGGGGATGTCCCCTAAGGTTAGGGGACGCACCCGAGATGTCTTGGGTGCTTCAAAGTTTAGGGGATGGCATAGGAAATGTCGTGACTTCCGCGGGGCGTACAAGGGACGTCCCAGGGACGTCACAACTTCCCTTACGTCTTCCCTCTTCTAAATATTAAAAAAACAAAAAAAGCTTAAAGTTAAAGCTAAAGTTTTATTCTTTTATTTATTCTAATATGTCATTGCTTTATACATTCCGGGGTCATCACGACGTCCCCTATGCTATCCCTCTTCTAAATATTAAAAAAAACAAAAAACAAACTTCAAGCTAAAGCTAAAGTTTTATTCTAATATGTCATTGCTTTACTTTAACCCTAAAAGCCTCAAAATAACTTATAAAAAGCACATCTCACACTCATTGCAATAAGGAGCAACATGGATTGGTTGATATCTCCTTTGCAGATGTAGATGATGCTGATACAGATACTTCTAGTGAAGAGGAGTGGTTCGTGAGTGTTCCTTCAAAGGACTCTGATAGTGATCATTGAGTTGCCATTTTGGCTATGTAATATCATATATACACTTTTGAGTTATGTCTATAAGTCTATGACATAATATTTAATAACATATGTAGTTGTACTCTTCTCATGTTGATTATTGAAGATTTGTAGTTTTTGATTTTTATTGCCATATTGAACATTGAATATGTAACGTTTTGGGCCTTGGCTTATGTGATGAATAATTGGATTAATCATTAATGGTTTCAATCTTCAAACTTTCAGTTTTAAGTCTTAGTTTATTGAATTATTTATGTTATCTTTGTAAAATTAATAAATTATATATATTAAATTATAAATGATCAATGCAGATTGTGTTTTCTTAAACTATGTCTGCATGTGTGTGGAACTCATGTTTCGTCCCATTTGTCTAGAAAAAAGATTCTTGTGCCCTAGAAGATTAGTATTTGTTCCTTAGAAGACTGGCACTTTTGCATTTGCAGATTCAGTGTGCCCTCACATGCCTGAAATGGTCGGGTGGCAGTTTCTTGATTGTACCCCTAAAATATTTGCGACTGGTGCCCACTAAAAATCACGACAACATTTAAATGTTGCCTTTGTTTCATGATTTTGATGTTTTCTTTGAGTAACAGCCTTATGTTCATGATTTGCTGTCTTCTATTCGGAAACTTGCAAACCCTATCGAGCACCAAGCTCTGATATCAATTTTGGAAGACATGAACAGAGAAAATAATGAAGAGGATTTGGAACACATATTATTCTTGCGTGTCCATCATTTTATTATGTAGTAGATGGTTACAAAGTGGTTGAAGTGGTGACAAACATTTATTAGTTATACTTGACTAATAGTGACTTAATAATAAGCTATATGCCTTATATTCTTACAGGTTAGGAATAATAAGTACAGCAGCATTGTGGTCGAAAATACCACTGTTATGGACAATATCTGACCTTGAATCTGCTGAGAGTCGAGACAAATGATAGACTAGGGCTGGGGAAAACAGAGAGTGATGTCTGGTATTTTGCAGTAACCTATCAAAGAACAGCAGATGAGTGCAGCAAGAGTATGACATAAATCCTGAAAACCGAAGAGGAAGAACTTCTAGCAGTTAAGTCTGCTCTATACTGGAAAATAAAAATTGAGAGCCTAAACTTTGATATCATGAAAACACTTAAAAAGGATAATTACATAGCATCCGGACTGTCATGAAGATAATACGGCAGCAAACTAAACATATGGTTCCAGCAAGTAATGCCTGAGGCCAATAATGGGATCTAGAAGGGGTCACTTTCCAGTGAGCATAACCTGCTTCCACTGGAAATTTCCAAGATGCTTGTCTGCATGGCAGAGATGGCAGTGCCAACCAAAATGTCCATCCCATGAATGTACTGCAATTATTGAATTCATCTGGCCGCGCGATAAAGATCAAGAGGCGGATACAGTTTCATGTCCTTAACGGTCCTCTTGTAGACAGGTACAGTCTCAGCTGAGGAACTGGTAATCTCACTCACAACTTACTCCCTGGGGTTCTTAGACTGAGCCCAATCTGCTGCCATGAATTTCTTGGTGTTACCTTGCTGCTTCAAGATTCTATCCAGTTTTCTCTCAATATGGCCATATAAAGTGAAAGGTCCACCAGCATCGACATTTTTATGACTATGACCATATGTTAACAGGTCTTCTGAATTTATCGGCAACATCTCCAAAGGCAAGTCATTGTTTCCAACACATGCAGTATAATTCCACATCCTAGTGGATCTAGTATGGTATTCCTCCTCTCAAGATGAATTATGAAGATTTGAGTGAACATACACCAAATCGTGAGCCTTTTGAGAGCCTAGGTGATTTCATTTCATAGATTTTAATTTGTGAGCACTCCCTTTAATGTCACTCGCATATAGATGATCTTGCCATTTGCAAAGAGAAATAAACATGGTAGAAATTTAAATGGAAACTTGAAAATAGAAGTTTACATAAAATTTTGAATTTCAAAATAATAGGTTCAAGATTGGTTTGAAACTAAGGAGGTAACTTGTGAAATTATTTAAAATTCTAGGCAATGTAGCAAGAGAGTGGTATCTCCATACTGCTTCCCAATGGATATGGGATTAAAGCCTTGTATTGTAATATGAACAGTTTCGAGCCCCAGACTAGCCCTCTGGTCTCAAGTATTTCCCTAACCCAAATTGTAGCTGCCTACAATGCTTACGATCATAACAACTCTTGGAAATGATATTCTATTTTCCATCACCTCTACATCTTCTTTTAGCATGGAAGTGCTTGGTGTTGAGTAAAAATGCCACTGAATAGATGGGGCCATGGAGCATCTTCTATCTTGTGAGACGAAGCTCTCACACTACATCTCTTGTCACATTGTCAATCTTGGAATATTGATATAACATTCATTTGATGAAGCTTTTCCCTCATTTGATCTAGGCTCTTGTATACGTCCTTTGAGCATGATTGGCCCCTGTCAAACATGTGAAGGGTGTAGAACATTAGACTGATATTGGTCACTACATACTCCACCCACCTCTAAAAATGGTCATGCGAACAACACAATATAAGGTCTGTAATCTCCCCTTTTCAGAATTAAATAACTCTGAATACCTAAAGCATATTTTTATTATTTTCCGTAGACTAAGAAGATTAAAAAAGGAAAATAAATTAATACAAGTGGTCCATGGATATTTGATATTTTAATTGGAGAAAGGACACTTAAAGTATATTTTAATCCAAAAAGTAGAAATAAAATAAAATAATAATAGAATAGTGTACTTCTATTATTAGGCGCCAAGTTAGATAATAATTAAATAAAAGAGTCTATAATGGGGGCACCAAGGATAAAAAGGGGCTGTATGAGAAAACAAATCCTATTTCTAGGATAAAGTGGAGTTCGAGATATTTAATATCGCATATTCCTAATTTTAGAATGTGGCACCAACTTGAGGGGAATAAGGTATTATTTTATTGGTTTATGGGGGCATGCATGTATTTCCAGAAGGGGGTGCCCACTTTAGAAGAGGATGGGAGTTTATAAAGGAAGATTTGGGGTTTATTGTTGATCCATCTTGGAAAATTATCAACTACATATTTGTCTGCAAGTAGCTTCTGCTTCTTCATCTATAACATAGGATGAAAACCCTCCTTTACACACAAATTTGAGGACAAAATCCCTCACATCTCAGCTGGGTAATCCCATTCAGGGGTTGCAAGGAAAATTTAGGGCACAAGTGTTCCGCTAGTTCAGCTTCAAAACAACTGTATTCAGACTCTGGTATTTTTATTGTAGCTAGTTCGTAATCAATAAGTAAAGGACTGTTTTGACGCTCAATGGTTTCCTGTTTTTTTTTTTTTTGAAATCAGATTATCGTTGCCGTTATAAAAGTTTGCTTTTTTATACTACTGCCCTAGGGATTGACAAAAATATCGAGGCTTGTTAGAAAGTTTTTTAGGGATATTACAATGTCATCCACACGTTACCATCATCAGAATAGAATCCTTTTACCTTTACAACTCGAGGGAAATTAATCTCTCTCCAAAGAATGATGCATCTTTAAGAGACATTGTAACATAATTAAGGGGAGAGCAAATCTGCTTTCTTCACATCAAAGAAGTCGCTAAGTGGAATACATTCTGTAGATTGCCAAAGATGCTGCATGATTGACAATGCAGCTTTGCAACAACTTACCGTAATTTACAGTCTGTCCAACTTTCCTTCCTTTACCATCATCAGAAAGGGACCCCTTCCCCCTTTGCAACTTAAGAGAATCTACCATTTCTCTATGTGACTGACACACTTTTAAGAGATGTTGCAATACAATTAAGGTGAAATAATATCTGCTTACTGCACATTGAAGAGGTTGTCAAGTGACATATTTTGTGTAGATTGCCAAAGATGCTGCTTTATTGACTATGAAACTTTGCTAAAACTTCCCACATTTTCTGTCTGCCCAACTCTTTGAATGTTTATTAATATCCTTGAATAAAAGGTTAATTCATGAATAACATAAGGAGTTCAAAATACATTTGTGTACTTGTCTCCAAGCATACCACCTGCAAGAATACTATCAATGTACTGTCTGTTGCAATTTGACAACATCATCCTGGCCAACTTTGGCAATTGCCTCTTTGAAGTGGCCCACCAAATATGTACCATCCTTGGACTTCCAATCACTGCCATGGCTTTTAAAAAACATTACCCCTTGGGGGCTAAAAACCAAAATATCACATGAGATAGATGATTGATATCTGTTCGACCATATGGAACATTCGGCACCCTAGAATCTCTCCAAGTTTCCTAATGTATCGAAGTCTCGATTCGTTGTGAAACTTCTTATTTGTCAAAACATTTTCTCATAGATTGGGTGGGGCGCATCCCTTTGGTGCATTGCTCCACAGTGTTGTGTACAATCTGCATCCTATAAGGAGATATGTGCAAATTAAATAATGTACTGTTGGAAAAGAGAATGTCCAATGTATGCATTGATATTGTCTTGGCTTCTAACATTCCAAATATGGTTGAGCTGGAAAATATCCATGACATATCAGTGCAACTATAGTTTTAAGTTCAGGTTGGTCTGCAACATGGTTGGTTTGAAAGGGATTAAGTTCATACGAAATTTTATGGACCTTCCCACAAATTCCTATCTACTGCATTTTCCCAACATCAAGCAGATGCCATCCAACCCATGCTACTGAATCCGATTTTGGAAGCTTGTAAAAAGGGCACATTGGTGCTGTTGACCCAGTAGCCCCCTCTACGGTATGAATGTGTGGCTGTTACAGTTTTCCACAGCCTAGTTTCAAAACCCCTCTTGGATTTTAGATATTCCTTCAATTTGGCACTAATAGAGACTCTTCAGGTCAGGGCCACATCTTGCTATCCCAGAGACTGGTAACACACACTGAAGGTGATGATGTCCAGGCCTCTGATATCCAGAGCATTAAGTACCCGATGGAAACCATCATTATACCTGATGCCAATGTGGGTGGATACCAAAGTTACATAATTCCATCCGTGATGATGAGATGTAAATTAGAGGATTCCATGACATTCTAACAATGCACCCTATACCTAATTACTTAATTTCCCATACCCCAAGCGATTCTTTATTTAAGTCCTCAATAGTTTCAAAGTCCTCACAACAAATGACTTTTCCCAAAGGAGAGCTTGATAGCCCCTTTGACAATGTAGTCGGCAATCTTGTTTTGAGCTATTCAGGTTTTCCAATGCGGCTCCATTTGCTTTGACAACTCTCATTACACCGGAGAACCATTGGTTATCGGCAGTCTACTCATTCTCATTGACAGGTCTATCCCATAGAAGTTTGGAATGAGTCTCAAGAAATGTCTTGTTTGAGCCCTCTTTTGTGCGCTACCAAGAATCCCAATTTCATAACAAGTTCCTCTGCATAGTTGCTTTGTTTGCAGCACAAGCATTGACGCACAGTAAGAAAGCATTTTCCCCACAAATTCCTTTGTTGCTATATCAGTACTATTGTTGGACTAGGTTCCCAAATTCCCCTCACCCCTCATTTTGTTATCGATTCCTAACCCCATTATAAGGAGATTCAAATAGTTTTTGTTCTTTGTAATTTGATAAGGTACTTGCTTTTAATTGAGTGACAAGTTGATTCTTTCCTTTGGCTTGTTGAGTTGTTTTGAACACTCTTACCAAAAATTCCAATTAATTGCCAATTTGGGAAAATTTGAAATAAAAAAAAGCAATGCATTGTAAATCTTGCAAAAAATAAGCGGAAATTCATAGTTTTTCAATGAATGGGAATGGTCATGATTTTCTTAGAAAATTTGCAAAGATTTGAAAGTAAATGGAAATATCTGGTGTTTTTTAGTTTGTACATGGGGTGATCCAAATTGAGGTGCAATCCGGTGGACAACACACTAACGATGGTGCTTAATGTGATATAACAATCAATTCACAATGAAAGGTGTAAAAACAAACTAATTTTATTGCAATTCGAAATGTATACAAACTGGGATACTCCATAAGAGAGATGTCTGCCTAGAGGTGTATCTCTTTATTCATAACAAGCCGCTTTATAGCTATATAATGGAGAATATGAAAAATTGCTAAAAATAGAATATGAAGAGTTCCAAATTCCGGTTGGGAATCAAAATGTCATCCTACATGGAGACCATTCGTATCCACCTTAGGGATGGATTCGAAAAGACAGAAATGGAAAAAATCTGAAATCTATCTTATTAGTACTATTATTTTATTTAGTGCTTCTAGTTGGGGTCATATCTCCTGGCCCGTTGACTCAATTTGCCAACCACAGGATCCGTTGGAAAGATGACAGAATAAACTCGAAAAACATTGCCACGACTATAACATTGCGGCCATCGTCCTACAGTTCGAAGTCCAAAAATCCTCTAAAGTCCCCCAAAAATGCAAAATACTATAAGTTGCCAAAACTTGCTAGAAATATATTTTCAAAACTTTTTCAAAAATAGCTTTTCAGAAATCCTTTTTTGGATCATTTATTCCTCCTTAAGAAGCAATAGGCCCATTGCTCCTAAATTTTTGACCAGGTGTGGAAATGACTTCTAAATTTGCCTTTTTGTGAACCACTTCCCTTGGTGTGCAATCTGCCCTACCTTCACTATGCGGTAGAGTGTGGTTTGTTGATGTTTCATGTCCTTAACCAACCTATCATGATCTGATTAGAGTTCACTGGTGTTGTACAAATTGGGTTCAACTCTGTACTCTGCAATTGTTCACCAATGTTTGATGTATCCAAGAGCGGAGGAAAGTATGGGTGGAACAACTCAACATTGAAAATTGGATGTGTCCCAAGGTAGGGCGGAAGATTGAGGTCAAATGCATTCTCGCCAAAATTTCTGGTGGTGTATGGCACATATTGGTGAGGTATGAGTTTCTTGTATGGAATCTTGAGTGGCTGTTTTGACAAATGTAGCCATATTTTATCCCCCACTTGGAATTGATGAGGAACCCGATGGGCTTGATGAAGCTGCTTGTACTTCTAGATAATTTGTTCCAGAATCTCATGAACCTATTGCTGAATGTGTCGAATTCGTTCCACAAATTTGGTTGCCTTAGCCACTTCCTGCTACATGTGGAAAAATATTTCTTCCAACATAAAAGGCAATGCTACATCAATGGGAGCCAATGGCTGCAATCCAAGACATACCTAAAATGGGTTATGTCTCGTGGGGCTATAAAGGGCTCAGTTGTAGCCATGTTGGACATACATGACTTTCATCCCATGTGCATGGATGTTTGGAGTGATACATTCGAAAAAGATGCACGATTATGTAATTGACTACCTCTGTTTGCCCATTCGTTTGAGGTTGGAATATAATGGAATTGTTTAGTTTCGTGTCCATCATGAACCATAGTGCAAACCAGAGGATCCCCACAAATTTGGAATCCTTATCCTGACATGATGCTTTTTGGAAGGCCAAAATGAACCCAAACGTGCTCAAAGAACAACTTTGTAGTCTCCCGTGTTTAAATTGCCTTCTTGCAAGGTGTAAAGTTTCTTGACAACCACCCTAAAAAAGACAGTCGTGGCCATGTCTTGTGGAAGGGAGACCTAACATGAAATCCATCGAGACAAACTCTCTTGGTGTTCCTGGAATTGGTAGAGGGGTGTAAAGGCCCTGCTTTGGATTGTTTGGCTTGGAAATCGCGCAAGCAGTGCAAGACTTAATGTATTTGGTATCGTCACGACGAAGGTTTTGGCCAATAGAAGTACGTCTTCAAGATTGCCACTATTTTCTCTACTCAAAAGTGACTTGCAACCCGCTTGTAGTGAGCCTCCCAAATCAATTTCTGACACTCCCCTGCAAGAACACAAAGGTGTTCCATGTGGCATATATCCCCTTCTTGTAAATGATAGTCTTAATGATTTTTTTGGCCCTTAGCCTCTGATGTCAAAAAATTTAGGTTCATGTTCATACATTTAAGGCCGCTTTGATGTCTCATGCCCACATGAGTCAAGGATAGTTGTTAGGGAGGTAATTAGGGGCTGACTCAAACAATTAGCAACTCGGTTGACACTCTCGTTCTTGCGCAGGATGTTGAGATGGAATTGCTATAAATAGTTGGACCACCTTTGGTGACGATCATTTTGCAACTTGCCTTGGGTCTGCATGAGCTTCAAAGGCTTATGATTTGTGTGAATGATGCTCTCTTTTCCCTTAATGTAGTGCTTTCATTGTTTGCAGGTTTGTACAATGGTGTACAAGTCCTTGTCATATGTCGAGTACCTGTTTATTGTGCTAAAGAAGTTTTGTCACTTTGAAATGCACTCTGTCGAGAGTGGTGTGGAATCTCTCTTTTTTTCAATTGACAAAATTGAAACACTTCAGGGTTGTGGGTGACTTGTATGTTAGAGTGAGTCTCCTGAGAGGGCTGGTTCCCCTATTGTAACACTTAAGACTAATTCTACTCTACTTTATTGAATCAAGGAAAAGGTAGAAGGAATTAATAAAAAAGATGGTGATACACCAAAAAGTTTGAGGATCTTAGACTCGTATGAACCACACAGATGGACCCGAGAACTGTGCACACCATACACAACCTACAAAGGGATATATCAATGCAAAAGTGTTTTAGAGATGGGTTTGAAGTTGTGACAGAGTAAAGAAGGGAAACAAATGGCTTTGAAAGGGCAATCTGGTAAGCTCCACATCAAGATCCTGCACACACGTTGTTAAACACAATCCATGACCTGCAAATCAACATATTACTACATAAAGGAATGGAAATTAAACTGCAAATTAGGGATAAAACAATATCACGAGATAAAACAACTTAAATACACAATATTACACATAAACAGGTTGTAAGAAGGTAAAAACATCTTCTTTATTGATCCAAGAGGTGAAACCAGTACAAAAGATCACTCATGACCCCTGATCTTCCACCCAGGTCTCTAAATTACTCCAAAATGATGGATAGAAGGTGCAGAGATTTTTTTACAAAACATTCCATCGAGTTTTATAGAGAATTGAGAGAGAAAAGAAGGGAAAAAGCGCAAACATGCAAGTCTGATCAACTAAAAATAGAAAAATATGGGAGTGTTACATGTCCATTTTGCCCTAGAATTAGATGATCTTTCTTGAAAAGGGCGGATTTGTGCAAGAAATGAGTAATTTGTGCCCAATATAGCAAGGCCCATGCTCAGAAAGTGATTGTGTATACCTAGAAATAGATTTGGTGTCCCCTTGCATGACCTTGTTATTTTTAGACTCTTGTGCATGATCAGAAAGCTTTTCTTGCATGAAAACCTGCCAATCTTAGCCTGTAAATGATAAAAATGGAGCTCCGTTGCATGATCTTGCCAATTTTAACCTCTGGATGCTCCAAATTTGCAAACTGGGCGAAGAAATTAGCTAAAAATAGCTTGTTTGGACGTTTCTGGGTCGCTCACGCTTTTTGTTGGGTCTGTCGGTGAATCAGAGAATAGGAGGAACTGTGGAACGTTCCCTCTGTTTTTCAATCGATCGACTTAACTGATTTTGATTTTAGGCACTGTTTGGGCGGCAAATTGGTGTATGGGCGGAATGACAAAACATTTCGAATGTTCTTGTCTTACCCAACTTAATTGACGCGGCGGATCGGTGAACCCTGGGAACTCGAGCACTATCCCGTTAGTGCTTGTCTTACCCGACTTAATCGATGCAGGCAATCGGTGACCCTTGGGAACTCAGGCACTATTCCGTTATTGCTTGACAAGTCTGACATAAGTGATTACTTGCCCCTCATTCCCTCTGTCCTTTAGTTTGACCCGACTTGTCTGATCTGTACTGGTTGGCGGTGAATGCGGGTGATCGGAGAACTTAGAGAACAAGAGAACATTTCCATCAGTGCCAAGAATGACCGATATAACTGATGCATTGCCAAGGGGTCGGAGAAGGCGGGTCTGCGGGGAACGCCAAGAACTAAGGAACTGTTCCTCAAGTGCTAGTAAGGACCGACTTATCCGATTGTCAAGTGTATTGTGGCCAAGGTGGTAAAACGGGGAACAAGAAGAACTTGGGAACAATTCCTCTTGTTTCTCCAAAGGCCGATTTTACCCAAATTTGTTCAATGTGACCCAATTTGGCTCATTTTTGACCCAATTTTACCAACCTCTTGACAAGAAGACTTAGCAAGAGGGAGAGCAATGCCTAGAACATTGAATTTTTTACATAACCTATAAAATTTCAAAATCCTACAGATCCAAGACTACACCATGACTTGTCAAGAACACCAAAAATGGCTTGGGGCTGGTTTTAGATAACAAGGTCTCACCGTGGTATGTCACCAGATGCCCATGTTGGGTGACGAATGCACCAAGTGTGTATTCTAAAGCATCTTTTTCTATCTTAAATGACTGTTATAGATCTGACAATACCAGAACTAGTGTTGAGCAAAGTCTCTCCTTCATCTGTGCAAATGCCTTATGTAGTGCTTCTATCCATATGAAAATTGCTTTCGCTCCTCTGTGTGTCACCTGATTCAAAGGTTATGCAATGCAAGAAAAACCAAGTACAAACTTGAGATACAAGTTGGGTAGTTGCAATAAACCTTAGAGTTCGGTGACGGTCTTTGGTGTAGGTCAGTCTTGGATGACCCGGATATCTCAAGTACTAGATACTCTCTATTTCGGAGAAACACTTCTCTATGTTGGCATAGAGCTTATGTTGATGCAAGGTCTTAAGAACCCGCTGGACATGTTGAACGTGCTCCTCCCATGTCTTACTACAGACAAGAATGTCGTTTAGGCACACGACCACAAATGAATCAATGAATGGTCGAGGATATCATTCATCCTCCTCATGAATGTTGTAGGTGCATTTGTCAACCCAAAAGACATGACCAACCATTCAAACAATCCCTCCTTGGATTTGAATGTAGTTTCTCAAACATTTGTGGGAGCGATGGAAAGTTGGTGGTACCCTGACTTCAAATCAATCTTCATGAAAAACTTAGCTCCCTTGAGGTAGTCCAACCACATCGCATCGTTCTTTTAGGCTAAAACAATAGGCTCTCACAAGGTGATGCACTTGGTTGAATGTGCCCCTTATGAATCAACTCTTGAATTTGACACTTGATCTCTTCATTTTCAAGTTCCGAGCTCTCATATAGGGGCCCCATTTGGTAGTTGTGTTCAAGGGACCAAGTCTATTGGATGCTTCAAATGACAATGCAAAGGCACACCTGTTGGTGGTATGAATACATCTGTGTATTCAAATATCATTCGATCCATTTGCTTTTGCTGTGTTGTTTGGCTTGGTGGGACAACTCTCGTGGTTGTTGCAACCTTTTGCTTATCCTCAACCTTGATCATGAGTAGGGCAAAGGTCCTAGTTTTAGCAATCAACCTCCAACATTGTTTTGCACTGATTAGGGCCATTGATTTAGTAGGTGCTACCTCTGGGATGCGGTAGCGCTTACGACCTAGAACGATGATGACACTCCTAGGTCTAGCCTCATAAACACCATGGCAATCCCACATGTATGACTGTCCAAGAAGCACATCACATACGACAACATCCTTGAATGACTTGATTGAGTAGGGAAGGTGACATTGTCGCTTCACACAGATGTCACTTCCTTGTTGACCCAACCAACAAAATATGGTTGCGGGTGAGTTATGAGATTTGGCCTCTTTACTATTTCTACAAATATCAATCTTTTTTTACTACCACTATTTAAGTTAAAGTGAAGAGCCGTACCATTTACCCACATTTACAAGTGAAATAGTCGTTCTGCAGCCTCTTTTGGTGGGGATACTATTCGTGTGGTGACAACAATGGTATACGGTTTTGCATCCATAATTGGCTCTTTTTCATGTGCACCTTGGTTCTTTGCGAAGGCTTCTCTGCATTTGACTCCCATGACTCTGTTAGCAAAGTTTTGTTGATAGCTTGATGGTCCTTCATGTCATAGTACTTGCTCTTGTGCTTCTCACACCACATTCCTATGTTTTTTCATGGTTTTTCTTTCCAATGTTTTTGCGGTGATGCATCCTTTTCTTGTTGTCTGGTGTCAACTCACCCTTTCTTGGAATATGAAGGATCTTTGTTTTCCCCATGTTTCGACCTTTCTTCAATCTTGACTTCATATCAGTAGGCTTCCTCGAGACTATTGATGTCTACAAACTCCATCTCTTCTTGGATGTGATATTGTAATCCGCTGCAATATTTGAGAATCTGATACTTCTTGGTGTCCTGTATGCCCACTTTTACTGGAAGGGTATGACACTCATTAGTCTAATCTTGCATTGTTTGAACACAACCCTAGTGCAGTTTCTTGAACTGTTCCTCATAGTTCTTCATTGGTCTCTACAAAACCACCCCACGTTTATTGGGGTTTTGAATTGACCATTACATAATCATTCTTATCATCTTGCGTGGAGTATGATTCCCACCATTTTTTGAAATGCAAAGATGCTTTCAGAAGTGCAAAGGTTATCTTTTCATCATTAAAGAATTATTGATAAAGGAATGTGATTCTAGTTGATCAATCTGTTTATCCAATTCATCAATATCAATTATTCCTTCAAACTGTAGATTGTCAAAATTTATTTGTACCTTGAATGGTGTCGGGCTCCGATTGGTCTACTTGATGCAGGTGCAATTGCAGGGGTGGGGCCAGTTGTAGGGGATGACCCAAGAGAGGATGTCGACAAACTATGCCGTCATGTCCCTGCTTTGCCTCTCAAGGGCTTCATTAAGTAATTCTCTGAAGGGTTCTCCCATCTTCTCTTCCTTCGCTTGAGGTCCTTTGAAGCAACAAGGAAGGTAATCTGAAGGATTGTGGGTCTGGACACTGTGCTTATGGTATTATGACCTTATGCATTTTGACATGCAAGAGTAGAACGAACTTGCTCTGATACCACTGATCCAGATTTAGGTGCAGCACGATGGACAACACACTAACGATGGTGCTTAATGTATTATAACAATCAATTCACAATGAAAGAGCTGTAAAAACAAACTATTTTTATTGTAATTTGAAATGTATACAAACTGGAAACTCCATAAGAGAGATGTATGCCTGAAGATCTTTCTCTTTATTCAAAACAAGATGTTTTATAGCTATAGAATGGAGAATATGAAAAATTGCTAAAAATAGAATATGAAGGGTTCTGGATGGGAACCAAAAGGTCGTCTTGGAGACCATTCATATCCACCTTAGAGGTGGATTTGAAAAGACAAAAGTGGAAAAAATCTGAAATCTATCCTATTATTATCACTATTTTATTTAGTGCTCCTTGTTGGGGTCATATCTCCTAGCTCGTTGACTTGATTTGCTAACTACAGGATCCGTTGCAAAGATGACATAACGAACTTGAAAAATGCAAAATACTAAAAGCTGCCAAAAACTACAAAAAATAGATTTTTCAGGACTTCCCAAAAATAGCTTTTCACAAATCGTGTTCTCGATCGTTGGGCTAGATGTTATCCCCTCATTATTTGTTGTTTTGACCACATCTTCAAGCCCTATTTGCATTTTAGTAGGTTGGTCTACTATTATGTTATTTCCAATTCACGAATTTCTCATGATTGTCGTGTTTTGTGTGCTGGATCTTTTACCATTCCATGTTATTCCTATTCTTGATTTTCATGATTTTCCATATTTTCTTTGCATTTGAAGACAAATTTTGATTGATTGCTATTTTGGTAATCTCTTGTATTAAAGTCCAAGATGTGCAACATGAAGAAAATGGGGCATAATAATTACTTGTCAAACTTAAATATAACATGCAATTGTCAAAAAGTTTGCTTCAACTAACATCATGTTGAGCATAATCTGTGAACCCCACAATTACTATTTGAAGTTTTTACTTTGTATCAGCACAATAGAGTACATATTTTGAGTTTTTTTGAAGGCATTATGTGATGCAAACAGGAATTAAGGGGCCAAATTAATGGCAGCCTATTCCTGCAATTGGAACTGGGCTTTCAAATGAAGAGATAAACTATAGATTCAAATACTCTTCACTTTATTCATATTCAACAACATTATAGAGATGCAAAATGAGCATGCACACACATACTCCCTACCCTTACAAACTATGAAGAAGTCACATTCTTAGTCTAATGATTGATTCCAACTCATGAACATCACACTTGGAGGCCCTTGGCTCTGCATTCATCCCTCTGTAAGCTAATCTCTCTAGATTCTCTCTAATTTGCTCCTTGCTTGGAGTTATCTTAAAATTAAAGCTTGTTTTGCCCAACTCCCTTTTCACAACTACCTTCATTTCTTCCACTCCCTCGGACTTCAAATCTCCTATCTGTCACTGATCATAGGCATCTCTTGGAGTCCCAAGGATCTTGAAAAAACTTGCCCATCTGCCGAAATTTGGAATTCTAGATGTTACTCTTGTTTTTCTTACGTTGCAGCTAAAACCAAAAGTTTGAGCAAACCAATGGTTGCATAATTGCCTCGGCGTTGGTGCAACTGACATGTATGCAAATTGGCGGTTATGAAACCGCTACTCAATGCAAAGCGATGACTTCACCATTGTCCCCAAAATAGGTCACTTAACCTCCAAGAAATGGCATAAATCGTCTTATTTTCTCTTTTCCTTAGCTTTGATATCATTTAGAGCTTTTGATGATGCTTCTAGACTGCGTACAATCTTCCTTCACGTGCAACCTTGTTGTTAAGACCAAGAAGTTACACAAGCACGAGCACACATGCATATATCCCAACCCAGGTTTTTGGTTGATGTAAGCCTGTATTCTTCGAATGTTTCTGTATCAAACGTCTGAGGTAGAAAGTATGCTCCTACTCACATAGGTAGGCTGAGTGGTTAAACCACTCTCTGCCAATGACCATGATGTCCCCTTCTTGTTAGGTACATGTGAAGGTTTTCAATTTGCCCTTTTCTCCATTTCCAACAACATGCTGGTTCATAAAACATCCTCAACATAGCTCTGATCAACCTTCTCTTTACCTTACTCACTGCTTGGGCATAATCCATCCACCACCACCAGTATGCTCTTTTTCTTATCTTCCATTTTCTTGTGGGTTTTGACCCATCACTATCTGTCCACCACCACCAAGTATATTTAACACAACTGTTTCTTAAGCATTCATTGGCTTTGAACCAACCATTGCTTCTTTTGATAGAACCATGCGACTCGTGCTTTCCTTCCTTGTCTAGCTCATACCATCCTTCTTTCAAACCACACACTCTTTTTCCTCCTGGAGTTTACATCATTCTTCACTTCTCCTCTTATGGATTTCTTGTCAAAGAATCCATCATATACACTCCTCAACATACATACAACCATATCCTGTGCTTGGACTGCAAAGGCCTATTCATTTGAACTCTTCTTTACAACATTCCCATGTTCTTTTGTACATTCAATCATACCTGCAACAAAATCAGTGAACCAAGCATCTAGATAATCAACAATTCTCATGGGCACTAGCCCATTTAACACCACCACTACTACACCATCATGCTTCAGCAACTCCTCTTCTGTTGCAACTTGTCTTTGTACACGCTTATTCTTTGACGCAACACTAGTCTTCGCACATAGACTCTCAATATTACTATTGTAGTCTTTTATACTTGACACATACACACCCTAATATCACTTTTTCTGTCAACTTGGTCTCTCAATTCTCCCATGAGCCTCATGAGAGTCATTGGCAGACAACCAAGCTTATTTTGTGCTATATTCGGGGTGCGTTGAGTTTTGGTCTTCAATACACACCACAAGGATCTTTTGATATTGAGGGATACAAAGACTCGGATTGGGTGGGATGTGTGGATACCTGCCGATCTACTTTTGGATTGGTCTTTCACCTTGGCTCTGGTCTTGTTGCATGAGCATGCAAGAAACAGACTGCTGTTGCATTGTCGTCAATCGAGGCAAAGTATAGAGGTATTGTTAAGGTTGGATAAGAGGCTATCTCTGACTTCGACAATTACTTGGTGAGTTAGGATTTCCACAGTAGGCTCCCACGTTGATTTCATGTGACAACCAGAGTGCTGTTGAGATTTCATGCATCCCAATTGAGCATCAACGCACCAAGCATATAGAGATTCATGTGCACTTCATTTGGTAGCTAATCCAGGATGGAGTTGTTTGCTTGTAGTTTGTTCCCACAGCTGATCAGGTTGCTGACATCTTCACTAAGCCCTTGGCTTCTCCTTGTTACCTTGAGTTGCGAGCGTTGCTTGGGGTGAAGAAAGTTGTACTTGGTGTGGGATTCAGGCTGAGTCCTTTTGATTTCATGTTTGTAGACGAGTACATTATTAGGCCTTGTAGCTGGGACCCACTTTCATGTTTTTTTTCTCCCTACACCTTTGCTTAAGGGAGGATGTTAGAGTTGTGTTCACACTAAAAAGGTTATAAAGTAGTTTGAGTTATTTTCTAGGTTATAAAGTAGTTTGTGTTCACATTGTTAAGCTTGTAATAGGATTCAATCCGTTTATTTGTTATAACCAAAGTTGTTATTTGCTCAACAACTTTGGCTGTACCTGTATGAATAAGTTCAAACAATATTCGTTTGAACAACATTGTATGAGCCTATTTAATAGGCATTTCTGTAATGAGAATCTTCTTAGAGTGTGGAGAATAATTTAATAAATTGTTGCATGCTGTTTTGTGTCCACGGTGTGTTCAAGGAGATTGTAGAGTTTTCTATCAGATTGAAGGCTTAAGACCATTGCTGGTCTCCTGTGAGATCTTGCCATTAATCCTTATATTCTCCAGCCCATGCTTCCTCTGAATCAGCACCGTTTGTGTTCACTTGCACATCCATCTTCTCCATCTTCATGTCCTCCAAAGACATGCTTCCGCTGCAACTTCATCCTCATCCACACATGCTTTGGTTGATAACAACTTCAACTCCTCCATTTCATTCTCTTCCTTCTTATCTTTTCATCTCTTAGAATTCACAAGCATGCCATGTGCAAAGAAACTTGCACTCTCCTTGTCCATATCAAAGAAACGTAGTTTGCCTCATAATAGTCTCTTCTTCAACTACTATGCAGGCTGCTTTCACATATGCAACACAATGGTCCTCCAATTTTCTTGGAAGAAACATACCCACCATCTCTATGCCACATAAGTGACATTCCTCTTCTATAATCTCTCCATCATCATGTGTCTCTAGTGCTTGGAGAAACATCTCTTCAATGTCCCTTTCCTCTTCTTCTCACTTAGGGTATACCACAAACTCTTTCTCATCATTCAACTATGGGTTTTCTTTTTCAGGTTTACAAACCATCACCTCCACATTCCCCCTCAGTTCCGCATTGAGGATTTCTTCTTCTACGTGCTGCTCGCAACCTTCTTTCCCCCCAATGTTTCTCAAACAGACTTGTGTTTCCCACCGAAAAACCTCACTCTCTTGTTACCTTTCAAGGCAACCTTCTTCTCTACACTCTTCAAAACATCATCCGGAAGAAGCTCTTTCACTTCCCCCTCTCTTGCTATTTTTCAAAATAGACTTGAGTTGCTCACATGGTAACTTCACTCTCTCATTGCCTCTGAAGGCAATATTCCTCTTCTCACGCTCAAGCCTCTAGACTTGAAGCTTCTTCAACCACTTCACTTTCATTCTAGGGCGCACAACATGACCTATCATCTTGGAAACCACATGTTTCCAACTCTCTATCTTATTTCTTTTTTCTTGTCTTATCTTTTGGAGAACTCTCCAATACACAGCTGCAATTCCACATAATCTAGTGTTTGCAACTTCTACTATCTTGGGGTCTTCAATACTATTCTCTTCAAATCAACACTCTAGCTCAAATATCCATATCATGAACTTTTTAGGAGTCGCTTTACCACAAAACAAAAGTATATTGCTAGTAGGCTTACCTTTTCCTTTCACCAGGACCTCTGCAGATCTCTTTTCTTCTCTTTCTAGTCTTCTCTCCAAGACATCCAACTTTTCCTTAAGAGGGATATCAACCTCTTTTCCATCTCTTTCTCATCTTCATTCACAACAACTTCGTTACATTTTGTGTCTCAATTGCATCCAATCTCACTTGGAATTCCTTCAGCATCTTTGTCAAGTCTTCTACTTGAGGCACTCTCTCTTTCAAGAGGTATTCCTCTCTGTGCCATAGTTTCTAACATAACAAGCTTCTCTTTCACATCCGGCAACAAACAAACAAGCTTCTCTTTCACAACCTACAACTAGACTCAACAAGAGTTTCACACGCAACCCACCAAGGTAAACCTTTGTTAACCCTTCTCTGATACTGATGCAGATGGAAAGAGGCGACCAAATTAATGGTGCCTACTCCCGCAGTTGGGACTCACACTCATTCTCAAATGGACAAACAAAAACTCAAGAGCACAAATATAAATTCAAACACACTTCTCTTTATTGATACTCAACAACATTACAAAGATGTAAAATGCAAACACACACTCGCCCTACCCCTACAGACTTATGAAGAAGTCACACTCTCAATTCAATGACTGGTTACAACTCATGGACTTCACACTTACTGGCCCTCGGCTCTGCTTTCATCCCTCTCTGAGCTAATCACTCTAGATTCTCTCCTTTCTGCTCCCTTGTTTGGAGTTCTCTGTAAATTGAAACTTGTTTAGCTCAACTCCCCTTTTCTCAACTACATCCAACTTTTCCACTCCCACTTACTTTAAATCTCTAGTCTCACATTGATCATAGGCATCTCTCGAGTCCTAAGCATCTTGAAAAAACAACCCATATGGAAAAATTTGAAATTCTAGGTGTTACTCTTGTTTTTCATACGCAGAGGGCTAAACTACTGGTTTCAGCAAACCAATGGTTGCGCAACCATTATGTGCCATGGCAGTCGCATAGCCACCATCTGTGCAAAGCAGCGATTTCGCCGCTTTGTGCAAGGTGGCAGTTTTGCTATTGTTCCCAAAAGAGGTGACTTAACCTCTGGGAAATGGCTGAAACTGTTGTATTCTCCCTTTTCCTTAGATTTGATATCATTACAAGCTTCTGGTCATGCTTCAATACTGTGTACGAGCTTCCTCCACATACACAACCTTGTTGTTACGACCCACAAGCTGCATAAACACAAACAGGTGAACAAAATTTGAACCCATGTTTTTGGTTGAATCAAGATTGCTTGTACTCGTTGGATGCTCCTACATCATTATGTGTTCATATATTTTACATCTGTTATACCTGTTTGGGTGGTTCCTTTGTATGTATGTTGAATTCTTCACATTGACACAATTTCTTGCGGCACTTTGTAATGGTTTCACATTCTCTGCCATGGTGGTTTGTTGGATGAGAAGTTCCTCGTATGCAGTGTTTGTTTATTTGTGCAAATTCATTCTTGTGTTTTTCCTGAAAATGTTTTACTAGATCTTTGTGAAGACATATACAACATCACCTTGCTTTCAAACTGTTTATATTGCCTACGACCATGAGTGTGTGTGTATACAAATACAAAGACAATGTGACCATTGCCAAAACAACCGTTAATATGATTATAGTTTTGACAATTTTAAGGGTTGGATTTAAATATACTTTATACTTCCTTTATATTATTTACATAAACATATGGATTTTGAGTTTTTTTGGGTAATTGTGTTGGTAAACTTGTTCATGTTCGGTTGATATCTTTTCTATGTATGTTGACATTGATACAATTTATTGTTGTGCTTATTATAGATTTATATAATGTGTAATGCTGGTTTCTTGGAGGGAAAATTTCAAGTGGAAAGTACATGCAGTGTTATGCGGGGACGTGTCCCCCCCAAAGATGAAGTGTCTGGGATGTCCTGGGGACAGCAGGATGGGAGGGGGAGGGGGGAACATCTCCCCCACATTTCTTAAAGGGCAGAAAAGGAGGGGGATGTCTCTGGGGCGTTTCTGAATATCAGGCGACGCCCCCCATTTTTCGGGACATCCTTTGGATGTCTGTTTTTATTTATTTTTATTTTTGTGTTAATTTTTTTGTTGTTTTCTCTTTAAAAACTGATTTTTAAATTGTACTCATGTAGGGTAAGATTGTTTTTGGAAGCCACTCATCTCTATTCCAAAATAAGGCCTGTATGTAAAAATCTAATTAAAATCCACTTTGGAAGCTCCAATAACTTACAAAGCCTATATGTACATTTCTATATGAAGAGAAAGGTCGTGTAGATGATAAAAGCAGTAAGGAATAGATCAAAACGTTTACCGGTTATCCATAACCCAACTGTATTGTATTATAATTACAAAGACATTTTAAGAATCAAGAGTGATATATGAACACACAAATTTTCGAGCACAAATGCACATGGTGGATTGTCAACGGTTGCCATTCATAATTTAAAAAATAAATTATTTGTATATTTGTAACATTTATAATTTATATATCATTTTAATAGCTGCCTCCCCGCTGTCCCCATGCCACCCCGAAATTTTGGATTTTTTTTTGCCGTCCCGGAAACTGTCCCCACATCCCGCCCTTCCGGATTCATAGGTAACAATTAGTAAATGCATCTTTTAGAAAATTCACACCTATGTTATTCCCTTTTAACCGTTTTACTAGAGCCTTTGTGAAGACATATTGCTTCATTTCACTCTCAACTTGTTTCTATCACTTCTGTGACTACAGCTTTTGTGGCTCTGTCAAATACAATATATGCTGGAGGTTATTATTTCTTTGATATTGTTTATTTGCTACTATGGGTAATTAGACAATCAATATACAGAGTAGATATGATGATAATCTTGTTATTGGTAGAATTGTCTTTATTTAATTGTTTTGTTGGTTGTTTGCCATAATTGTATAGCCTATATTTCTACTTTGTTCTGGACATGATTTATGGGATAGTTTATAAAAAATTGCCAGATTCCCAAAATGAATGTAGCTCGGTCTTAGGTGTTGCAGATTTCCATTTTATTGTTTTGGAAAGTAAGCTTTTCCTTGAGGAAATCAACATCGTTTTGAAGCATTCTAGTTATTATGACTGAAATGTTTAACTTTAATACTTTTTGCCACCATGGTTGGTCAGCATTTCTAGATTTTGCCCACATTCACTGTGTATTACATTTTAGCTACTGATTAAAAGCATCTCTTGCTGGTTTTTATTCAGGGTTTTGTTTCGGCAGTTGGAAATTTGCGGTCATTTGTTCCAGCCATTTATGATATTACTGTTGCAATACCTAGGGAAGAACCATCTCCCACAATGTTGCGTCTTTTGAAGGGTCAGCCTTCTGTGGTATGGAAATTTGATTAGTATACTATTGAGTAAAGCTGAAACATGTCTTTCTATATATGTGATGAGTATTTGTGACTTTGGAGTACATTTATTTTTGAACCCTTTTGATCTAATTGTGTTGAAAATGCAATCTTCCCTTCAGAAACATGCCAAGATCTGGTTCGGTTGATTTGCAAGGATAAATGATTGGATTTGACTAAGATGTAATTATGATATACTGTGTAGATGCACGTGCATATTAAGCGACAGGTGATGGATGATTTGCCCAGAACAGAAGAGGGAGTTGCTCAATGGTGTAGAGATGCATTTGTTTCTAAGGTGCTACATTCTAATAACCTCATTATTTCTGAATTCTGGAATGTGAATATATTTTTCTGAGAATGATTTTAACAGCATCACTAGTGGATTGAAAGTTCAACTTGAAATTCTTATGAGTACAAGATATAGGCATGGATATTATATCGTATTTGGATGTGCTCAAGATGTGAGTGGATGTATCATTGTGTCAATGTTGACAAGCAGGATGACCTGTTAGATAAACACAAGCATGATAATACATTTGGAGAGGAGTTGTATCAGCCAATGAAGCGGCAAATCAAGCCTCTCATGGTACATTTAGCCGTCGCTTATTTCTGTTTTGGTCAGAATTTGTTAGGATTATACTTTTGGCTACAGATCACTCGCAGCAGAATGTCATGTAGGCATTTGATGGGGAATATTTTAAATGTACAAAATGTCTAAGGGCATGATCCATTGATTTTGTTCTTTGGATGTCTACAGGTAGTTGTAGGATGGTCTTCCATTCTGGTGATTATGGCATCAAAACTTCTGAGGCCTCATTTTGCTACTCGGAAAGGAATTACTTGGTCACTAGGAGGCGTTGCTGTGGTTACACTCTTGATGCATATTCTTATAGTTTTCTCTCAATCAGAGCGTTCAACTCCTGCAAGAGTTTCTCCCAGAGGCAACCATACAAATGCCGCAAATGGCACACATGCTTCTGACAAGAAAGACACATAAACTCGCAAGGTTTTTCGCTTTTCAAAGGATTGCAGTACTGCTATAAGTTGCAGTTCATGTGTATGTAATCATTGATTCTATGGTTGGGACAGGAAGGCGGTGGCAAAATCTAATAGGAATGAATTTGTTAGGGCTAGGAGCATGCTACTTAAGATCTAAAGATTTGAAGTTGTAAAATCATTTGTTGTAATAATGCTTATTTAATCTGCATGATTAATTCAAAAACCCGTCCAGGTTGATGGAAAACATACTGATATTTATGTATTTTTAATTTATATAAAGATTTTGTCCACTCATTTAAAAAGGAGCACAGGGAATTCACTCATTAATAGCTTTCATAGTGAACATTTTCTAGTATATTATATATAACTCAAAGCTAAATGCTGGCATTAAGGAAATTACATGTTGATGGTTTGCAGTTCAAATAAGAGCTACCGTGTCAGGATTCTCTTTATAATGGTGATTATCTTAAGCTACTTTGTTACCGTTTAGCATAAAGCACTTCTATGAGCCTAAAAGTTTTCAAAGTTGAACTGATGAAATGCTTGTTCATAGGCCATGGACTACTTGATTACCATTTGATGGTGGCACTAATGGATTGAAAGGATGGCTTCCAAGAATTTTGTTGGATTAAAGGCTGGCTTTCTGCTAAAGCTTTGTTGTTATATTCGTAACCAATATTACTTTTACAATGTTTAGTATGTACTAAACTGATTAGAATTGGACAAGCAAAAATCTGAAGTATTCATCTTTGTAAACGAGGGACTGGCTTCTGCTAACACTTTGTTACTGTATTCTCATGACCAATATTGGTGGATTAAAGGTTGGCTATCTGCTAAAACTTTGTTATATTCATGACCAATATTACTTTTACAATGTTTAGTATGTACTAAACTGATTAGAACTGGACAAGCAAAAAACTCAAGTATTCGTCTTTGTAAATGAGGTACTGGCTTCTGCTAACTTCATTACCGTATTCTCATGACCAATATTCCATATACAATGTCCAGTATAAATTGTAGCGTTTAGAGTTGGACAAGGAAAATCTAAAGTATTTTTTTACTGTGTCGTGTTTTAAGGCAATTCAAGTGTCTTAGAAAGGAACTCCTTGCTGTTCCCTCGTGAATATTCAGGGCTGATAAACGATTACACAATTACATTATAAAGGGTGGTCTTCATGATTGTGCTTTTTCATATTTGGTATAGTTGCATCACATCATAACTTACCTCGATTCTCACAATGTTTGGAAAGAATTGAGAGTTTCAAGGGGGACAAATATGCATATTGTAAATTTGATTAATGAGTACAAGGGATGTTTGATATTAATTGTTTAAAATTTAATTGTAGCGAGTCATTTTTAAATCATCTTTATTCTGTTGTGTATGATCTTTTAATTATTTTTGGTTGGAATGAATTTTTACAGCCGAGTTCAGTGGTAAGTCATTTAATCTGAGCACATTGAAATTATGATTTCTAAGATGTTGATGAGGCTGGGTTTATTTTGGTCGTGATTGGTATTTGGTTGAAAACATTGAAGAAGTGTATCCTTATTTATATTAATAATGATGTTTAAAATTCAAAAGAGCAATTTAAAGTGAGTGCTAATTTTTTTTTCAATATTTAACATACATGTCTAGCATTTGTGGTTCAGAATTATGATCTCACTCCATAATTGGGTTTCGTAGGTTCATCATTAAATTATTACATACTTGTGCATGACATCAAAAAATTATTATAGATTAAAACAAATTTGCAAATTGACACAAGATAAAACTATTTAATAGGATAAGGGAGAGGGCATTCAATATTAGCATGTAATTTTAACACAGTCATTTCTATACATTGTTTTGATATATAGTTTTAAACATTTTCACCTTTGCTTTTGCTGTACCACAAGGAAAATTGTAGATATATTACATTTAAATCTATTTATTGTGGTTATGTTCGGTGCTCCAATTAGGATTGGTTAGTGTTACCCAATTAGCAATGTGTATTTCCATGTTCATGTCTTGTTTGTAAAGAACTGGGGGATTTTAAACCCTTGTATTTGAATGGTAATCTTACTGTTTCAGTACAAAGCCATAGTACTTTAGATGGGTTTTATGAAGATTGTATTATTAGAGAGTTATTTGTCACAAGTATACACATGCTTAACATTGTATTCATGACATTTACGTAAAAACATGTTACCTAGATTTTTTTTACAACATAAGCCAATGAAAAACATTTTTGGTGTACTATTGCTCATTATATCATGAATGTCACCATAGAGATCACTGTAAGCCACCATTTGGTAGATAGAAATCTGCATTATATATATACACTAGCAATCACACATGAGTTCTGAAGTACCAGGAAGGGACGTAAATTAAAAAGTAAGTTTGTTTATTGTGATGTGGTAGATTTTGTTTTACATAGTTGTTAAGCAATATTGTTTTTTTAAATAGAACTGGTGATGATTCAAGATTGTATTGTTTACAACTTGCTGAACAAAATAACATATCAAAATATAAATAAAAGAAAATTGCAACACTCCCAAAACTTAGAATATTCTTGTGGCCAGTCAAAGGTTATCAATTGCAGGGAATTGTTGCACTCATAAATCTAAATCTGTGCTTCTGGTGTAGTCATCGAATCCAAGAGGAGAAATGACTCTCTATCCATTTGCTGGAAGATTGAAGAGATGTCAGGCTGCTATGCTTTTTTTTTAATGATATGTTGCGGTATTTTTTCAAAGAAGTGATGGAACTTCAATACGATTCCATAGTTTTCTACATGTTTATAGAGGCATTTGCAATGACATCCAACAAAATCCCACTTTTTAATATATATTTTTTGGCTCTCTATACCTTGTTTCAAAACTCCCATTTTGGCACAGATTGTGGCGGATGAAGTTGTGAATCTTTTGGCCAATTGAAATCATGCGACACATTGGGCGAGGCCTTCATATATTGTAGAAGAACACATGATGTTGAATGAATATGATTTAATATGATGTATGTACCTAAGGTCGGCTAACTTTTAAACATAAACATAAATGTAGTGATGTTTTTATTTGTAAAACAACATTTACTCTCTCCTACATAGTCACTCCATGATTACGCTAATTTGAGCCAACTATTGGTTATAGGATCCATGCAATAAAAAAATGGTGCAAATTATGTCATTAGCCTTGCAAAAGTATACCTTGTAAATGTTGGATGGTGCACTTTGGTAGGATTTGATTACATTCCACTTGATCTTTCTATTTTGTTTGTGGTGTGGTGTATGTGTGATGGTCACACTATGATGTTGGTGTAAGAAGTGAAAGTAACTACTACTTACGTCCCTCTTTTGAAATTGTAAGTTTTCTTAATCAAAAAATTCTAATTTTTTGTAATTCTTTTAGGTTTTTTATTTGGTAGAATCCCACATGCCCATGAAAAAAGTAGAAGTAGAACACTAGCATATCTTGCATGTCAAGAGATTGTTTGGATTTTTATTAAATTTGTTGGTACAATCAAAAAATGAAATCCTACATTGGTTAATTCACTTCATTTGCAAAACATATGAACCCCAATATATCAATGTCAAGTTATGAGTAGTTGTCCGACAAACATAATAGTTGATTGGTTGTAGGATTTGTATGTTTACTTTTCTTAGCCTTCCCCTCTCCTCGGTGGCCTTATAATCCCAAAAATAAAGCTCCCTAATTTCCTATAAATCCCTGTGTTACCACCACAAGTTGGATATGCTTGGTAATAAATAAACTTGGATATATCAAGTTCCTTATGCCAATGGGGTTAACACCATAATGGAAGTGTCCTTGATTGGTTGGTTGCTAGATGAGTATGCTTGTTCACACACCCTTCCTCTCTCCTACTTTGTGGCTTCATACTTCTAAAAATTAAATCTCATTAAATTGCCTCTAATTACATGCCTTACCATCCCAAGTTGGATATACGCCTCTCCAATGCATCTTATACATTTCTTTATGACTCCAAAATCCCCATTCTTTCATTCATTGTGTGCATAAATTTTAGAAAGGATTCTAACGAAATTATTTTGTCAAAACAAGGAAGGTCTTGGTAAGAAAATTTCGATATTTAATATCAATCCCTTCAAATCCAAAAATAATATAAATTAAGAAAGTTATATAACAAATTTAAGATGATTTTTTCAAATAATTAAATAATACCTAAACTAATATATAAAAATTTAACTATTATATTTCAATAACTATTTTATTGCAATGTAATAACTTAAGCTGCTAAAGTATCAATGTTTTTTGTTGGGTAATCCAAAGGGATTGACTAATACCCAACAACCTAGAGCTTTAAAAAGCGAAGCTCTAATAGAGAGCGAGCACCTCCGATCAACTCTATTTAAAACATTACACATTGAGCCCTCACCTCATTCTACGGGCTAAAGTATTGATGTTAATAAACATTCTCGTTACTTTCAAAAATGTCCAATTTCGATTGCACAACTTCAAGTTGCTTGTAGAAATATACTCACAGCATTGTAGTTAGCCTTACCCAATGTGGGCTCCATTTTATAGAGTGCAATGAATATATCAAAATAGTATATGCACTTTACTTGTAAATAGCAAGACCTGTTTCACATCTTGTATAGAACATTGGCATTTGATACTAAAATTGCAAGTCATAAAATCAAGACACTCAAGGATGATTTAATTGGCTATTATTGACTGTATGCCTTGTTTTAAATCAAAATTTATGGAAAGAGTATGTTGCGCCAAGAAAAACAAGGGTAGTGTTGCAGCATAAGTATCTGCCATAAATGTGTTAATGTTGATGTTTTTGGAAGTTAGGTGTAGTTTACTTAGATAGGATCAATGGGAAATTTGGAAAAATGTAAAATAGTTATGTTTTTCCTTTCTTCTTAAATAAGTGAATCGAACAATCTTAATATATATATATATATATATATATATATATATATATATATATATATATATATATATATATATATATATATATATATATTAAAAAGGTTTATCCAAACTTGACACATTAATGTGACAACATTTATTAAGAGTCAATAGAAAAAATTCCAACAAATATTTATAATTATATACAAAAAATTGATTTATATTTGTGTGTAAAGAAAAAACATGAAGAAATATCAACATTTATTCAATGTATACAATCTATTTTAACATTAAAATTAATTAAAAACAAAAACAAAAACATATGAATATTATTATATTACTACTTGTATAGTACTTAAATTATGTTCAAAATTTTAATCAATCTTTAAAAATTATTATATGGTTCAATATTTTAATTGATATACAATGTTTTCAAACATATTATTAAAAAAACCTCTTTTAATTTAAAAGAAATGGAGACTCAGTTTCATGGAAGCTTCTAGTTGAATACTTGTGTTGCATAACGTGGAGCTACAGAAAGAGGTATACATTTCAATGAAAGGTTCTCAACAATAACCAATAATAAAATCTTGTTTGGCATATGTGAAGGAAAAGCTTTATGTGAAGAAATCTTCATAAATCTTTTTGCAGCACGAAATTTAAATTTTGGTTGGTCACTTTTAAAGTTTTATGTTATTACTAATCGAAAATATGTGCAATAGAGAATATAGTCACATCCATAGTCCCGTCCCCATATAAGTTCAAAAAACTATGTTTTTTTTTTTCTATTAAAAATAATAATGATTTATTAAATTTTGTTTAAAACATTAAATTTTAGAAATAAATACAAAGTTCAATGCAAACTAATTAGTTTTGATGAAAACAATAGTACAATTGTCTGTTGGAAGGTATTAAAACTAACAAGAAATAGGTGCAAAATATTAGCAACTGTGGCTCAACGATTAAGAACCCCCTACTAAAACAATTGTATTTATGTCGACTAGGAATGACGTAAATTTGCAGGGAACCGACATAGGGAGGTGGTGAAGGTCGATGTCAAAACATACATCACTACGTGATAGTGCTAAATAAATCAATGCAGTCTACAAAGTTTCCGGGATGGGAAAGTCTTTCCAAGAAAGGGCACAAATAAAATGATGTTTTTTGGCGAATGGTTCCTTAAAGAAGAATGCTTCTAGCATAATGATGTCAAATGGTAATCGTGATTGTGCTTAAGGAGTTTATATTGCTTCCATTGTTGAAAACTACTTGTGAAGTTCTTGTATTAATAAAAAAGTGTATAATACTTGTTAATAAACAACTCATTCATGTCTTAAATGAAACATTATATTGACTGCAAAATTGTAATTGTTTTTGGCACCATTAGCGGATCATGATTTTTGTTATATAAGCGAGAATTTTTTTGCTAAAGTTTCATTCAAAAATTGTTACCTACAACCACCCCTAAAGCTCTTGTATTGCAAAAAACATTTAAAAATTAGGTGATTAGATCTTATTTATTATAGACAGATAAATTTGAATATTTATCGCATGACACTGACAACTTTGGCCTTATCCTTAGATCGAGACTTGCACACACATTCCAAGCATAGGTGACATATCCATATCTCTCTAATATTACTTTCTTCTCTATTCACACTACTTGGTCACTCACATAACTAATTGCACCAGTCCACAAAACTATATTCCTCCTAGACATCATTCCTAGAACTTTGCATAATCCCACAAACTTTCTATATAGGAACATTCATTTAGGAACAAACCGTCCAACAAGTTTGGTCCAAGGATGACATTTTTGTCCACAACCACCCAACTATTATATTTTCAATTTGATATCTTTTATGGGTCAGTTCATTTTCTATAGGTCAGCCTTAATGCAAAATTAAACATATAAAAGCCTATATAAGCAAGTCTAACTCACTTATTTACCTCACATGACACTTTCAAGAGCATACTTGCAAAACACATTCCAAAAGCACTCCAAAATATCTTAAAGCCCTTCAAAGCAACAACACAATCTAGGAGCAACCCCCACATAGGTTTAAAGAACTCCCAACCAGGTTCAAGAGGCATGCTTGCCAAGCTAGAGACTATCCAAGCCAAGTCAAGCTAAACACTACAATCCGTTGTTGCATTATCAAGTGATCAAATTTCCAAATCTAATTACATCCATATAGATATCACGTGCTAGGTGGAAAACTACATGTTGTTTGAGGCCTCTTCAAAGTATTGCCAATGTAGGCGGTGTACAAATTGCACATTAACTCATCCAATAACCTTTTTGCAGAGTCTCCCACCCATTGATATGGTGTAAAGCTATTTTGCGTCATACATAGGTTTCAAAAATGTGCGAAACCTATGATTCAGAGTGAAGTAAATCACACTCAGTCACACAGACACATGAAATTGTAGAGCTCTAACACATCATTATACAAAACCATCCAATAGTTACCAAACCATATAACGCTTCCATACATGCTAAATGGTTCCATACTTGCTCATTTTTGTGCTCCAAATATGTAGAAAAAGCGTTGTAAGATCATTTCAAGCTTGTATTCTCACACAACACTACCTATTTAGCTTCTTGCATCTATAATAAGTTAAGTGCATCCACTTGTATTTTAGTAATCGTTTTCCATTTTATATCTAGCAAATTACTAATGAAAGTGTACTATGATTCATGCATTAATGTTTATTAATTAATTTGAATATACTACATGTTAATAACCCTTTGGCCTTAAACAAATAATAACACATTAACTCCACACCCTCTTATTGAATTATTTTAGGGTTGAATCATTTGGTAAACCTGTTTGCTGATTGAATCCTTAGCCTTGATCAACCCCTAGATTCCCCAGGGTTTGTATTTTACCATGTCGCAAATTATTTTCCTTTTTTTTAGATTAGTCCCCCTTTATGCTTTCATATATTTTTCTAACATTTTTTTCCTTGATTTCCTTCACCGCTCTTGTGGAAGTAAAAGTAATGTCTATGAGACATTCCAGTGTATTAGGATCCTTGTTGATGCAGATATCTCATATGTGGAATTTGTTCTAATACTCTAATATTCACAAAGGAGAATACATATTTTGCTTCGGAAGATCTTCCTCCCCAATATGTCATAGGAAATGGTCTCACACTATTTATTCAGGTGGCAGTACATAATCACTTGGTTAAGCATATACTCATTGATAATAGCTCGGGCCTCAATATTTGTAATATATACTTTCTTAATAGGTTAGGTATATTAGTTGAGAATCTTACCCTTTATATTATGAGAATATGTGGTTTTTATAATGTACCCCTATAGGTGTTTGCTCAAATAACATTATAATTACCTTAGGAAAAAAACCGTTGCTAATATTTTTCAAGTTATGCAAAATGATATCAATTACAACATCCATTTCGGAGGTCCTTGGATACACGTCATACACATTATCCCAACCACTTTGTATGCTTGTCTCAAATACCCCTTACATGTAACCTCCCTATGCTCCTCTAAGGCATGTTACCAAATCTCTTGATTCTTATCATAAATATGAGGCTTGTTGTAATTATTTAATAAATATGGGTTTCACTAGACAAGGGCTTGACTTACATGGGAAGGGAATTCACGAGCCTATTTATCCTCATATTATTTTCCCACATCAGGAACTTGGTTACAACTCTTGCTACCCACATAAGTTTCCTTCCACCTCGATTTTCATTTATGCTTTGCAAACACGTCTACAAGATGTTTATGAGGTCCACAAAACTTCTACACTGAAACTTTTTAATCACGAACTAATTTATGTTAACACTTCAATTGATATCCATACAATGGTTGAATCCCTTCTAAATTACTTAGGGGAATACAATGATCTTCCCCCTTCTTTCATAAGAATAGGTCTCCTCACATCACACATGCTCATGCATATTTCGGTGAAGGTGATACTTTTGAGGTCCCCATTGATGATTTTGATACCATTCCACTAAGCCATTTATTGAAGAATGCTCCATCCCAATGAACGAAGAGACCGCTACTTTTAATTTTTGCACCAATGATGATCCACAAATTCTACTATTAGTAGCCTCACCCAATGATGAGGAAGGGACTATTCTACAAGTGTTGCATGACATCTCAAACTTATTTGTGTAGATTTATAGTTACATGCCTAACATTGATACATATGTTTCCATGCATAACAATGTCACTCATTCTAATGTTAAGTCGGTATAACAAAAAAATTGAAAGATGCATCCTCATCTGGATGTTATGGTTAAAAAGGAAATTCAAAATATCTTGGACCCAGGGTTCATTTTCACTATCAATTATCTTTAATGGATGTCCAACATAGTTCATGTGGTTAGACATAATGGTGAAATTCACTATTGTATAGGTTTTTGAGACTTTAACAAGGCTTGTCCTAAAGATAGTTTCCATTTGCCTCATATTGATGCAGTTGTTGACTCTACTACGAGATATGAAATGTTATCTTTCATAGATGACTTCACTAGATAAAATCAAATCAAAATCAACAATGTTGATCAAGAAAAGACATCTTTTACTACTCCATGGGTTATGTTTTGTTATATAGTTATGCCTTTCCGATTAAAGAACATTGGAACTACCTATTAGCACATGATGACACATATTTCATGATTTCATTTATAAGACTATTGAAGACTATGCCGATGATATCTTTGTAAAATCTACTCGATGGAAAGACCACACTATAGCTTTGTGACATATTTTTGAATTATTACAACCATACAATGTGCGACTAAATCATATGAAATGTGTCTTCGATGTTACCTTAGGAAAGTTACTTGGATTTATCATTTCCTAGCATGACATTGAGGTTGATCCCAAAAATATTCAAGCAATTGCCAACTTATTCCCCTAAGAAACTGAAATAATTACGCTCTCTTTAAGGAAAAATCTAGGAAATTCGAAGATTTGTGACCCAATTGGTTGATGAGACATAACATTTCACATGGACTATTAAAAAAGACACTAAATGCGAATAGGATAAGGGTTACAAAATTACCTTTGACAACATGAAGCAATACTGGCTCAATCTTCTCGTCCTTGCACCACCCATCTCGATCAACCACTAATCTACATATTTATTACCAGCCATGCTCTCAAAATGTTTCTCACACAATATAACGAAAATGACAAGGAACAAACATTTTATTATATTATTTGTAAACTATTGGACTATAACCATAATTACAATGTCCTCAGAAAATTATGTTTCACTTTAGTCTTTTTTGTTGATAAATTGTGACACTATGTGATAAATAATGAGATATATATTATTAAAAAATTAGATCCCTTATGTTATCTAATGGATCATAGTTATATGTCCCACTACACAACTAAATGGGTCATATAGCTTCTTTAGTTTGATAAAAAATTTATAGCTCAAACATATGTCATAGGATAAATCAACGTTGATCAATTGGCCAAGGTGATTTTATTTGATGCATATCCTATCAATGACGAGTTTCACAATGAATTCACTATATACAATATAACATAGAAACTTGGACTATATACTTCGATGGCTCAAAATGTTCCATCATAGAAGGTGTTGGAAATTTTTTCCTTACCTTCCATGGTGAAACTATGTTGATTTCATATAGGCTTAATTTTTATTTACAAATAATGTTTTTGAGTATGAATCCTTGATCCTAGGGCTATACATTATTCACACTTTGTAAATTTAACATTTAAAGGTTTTTGAGTATTCTTAGTTTGTTATAAATTAGGTAAAGGACATCTATCAAACTAAAGAAGTGTTGTTGGTTTTATGTAATAATTTGGGTAAGTGCTTAATTTCAACCTTTGATTGCTTTTCTCTTGATAATATCCCTCACAAAGATAATTGACATGCACACACCATGGGTAGCGCAACCTCCATCATACCTTTTGATAACAACGATAGTTATGCCACATTTATAATATGACTGTTACATCACACATTTGTTGATGCTAATACTCTTGACACATTAACAATTTTATCCATTACACAAAGTGCAGATAAACTTGAATGATATACTCATATTTACAACTTCCTTTATCAAAAACAATTCCCTGAAAATGCCTCCTGACAATATGAGTGATGTTTATGTTGAAAGGAGGATTGGTATATCATCATCAGAGGTTATTTATTTAAATGATATGCAGACAAACAATTTTTTTAATGTTTACATTATGATTAAGTACAACTAGTTATTTATGAGATATATGACAGTCAGTGTGGATGAAATGTCTTAAAAGATAATATGACAAGGTTACTATTGGCGCATAATGGATCCATAATGCCATGAATATGTAAAAAAATGTGATTAATGTCAAAAGCATAACAATCTCAATCATGTCCCTTCTCAAGAACTACAACCTGTTGTGGATCTGTGGCCTTTTTCCTTGTGGGGATTTGATCTTGTGGGAAAAATAAATCCCGAGTCTTCTTGATGTCATAAGTTCATCATCTCTACTGCATAATACTTTACTAAATGGGTCAAGGGTATACCCATGGAATCTACTATATGTGATGATATTTACAATTTCTTGGTCACACGCAGTATTAAATACTTTGGAGTCCCCTCAGCTATTGTGATTACAGATGGTTATTCTTTAAAAAATTAAGAGAACAGGGTAAGTGCACGAAGTTGGGGGGCCAAAAAGTGGACAAGAATCCGAAAAACAGATGAAACACGTATGCGTTTTGCTAAAACGCGCTCGTGTTTTAATTTGTTTGGCTCGGGAATCACCGAACCTATAACGCGTACGCGTTTCAAAGCAAGTGACGAAACGCGTACGCATAAGCATATATGTTTTGGTGGGTTATACTTATTTCTTATAATATTTCTTTTATTATTTCTTATACTTTAAATTTATTTTAGTAAATATAAGAAATTAGGGTCACTCTGCACCTTATGGAAGTGGTCTCGTAGCTCCAACAGTTATAATCTAGAAGATAGTTTTTCAAAATCTAATCTGGTCAGTACTTACTCATTTTCAGGATTTCAGTAAACGACCTAAAACTTTCAGGGCATATATATTGTAGTCGGTCTTTGTTTTGGGAAAGCATATAGTCATTTTTTAGGTTTTTTGACCTTCTAAAATGGATTTTGGCCCTACCACTACTTGAATTGGTACTAATTATTAAATTTGGTCCATAATTCACTTTAGTGACCATGAATTAACTCTATGATGTTTGTCTACTTCTTACTAAAAAGAGATCCTCACTTTGTAGATAGAGGATTGTTCCATGAATGGGATTCTTGTCCTATGGCCAAAATGAGGTGATTGTAATGTGCCTCCTCCTTAAGGTGTGATAACACTACTAAGTGTTGAATGAGTTGTTACGAATAGTACCAAGTGAATTACATCAAGTGAACTCAGATGATTGCTCATTCTTAGAAACATGGTGCTCTATATAAAGATCATCCCCTCACCTTTCCTAGCTATAAAAGCATCCTTTCATAGAATCAAATTCATGATTCTCATACATGCTTTTACTCATATGTCTCTTATGGATACAAATGATGCCTTAATACTTCACAAATAATGGTCCTTGATAACTTGGTGACATGACTAGCTCATTTTAGCTTGTTCTGAAGGGTGTTCAATTAACTACAAAATGGCCAAAAATGCCTTTTTAGGCCTTCAAAGGAAGTAGTCTCTCATAAAAACTAAATGAGTTGATCGATCACCTTAAAAATTATTCCCTACACACTGAAACACGCTGAATGATCTTTTTAGGACTTTCCTTTGGGTGAGGGTTTATGATTTAGGGTTTAGGGTTTAGGGCTAAGGGTTTAGGGTTTAGGGCTAAGGGTTTAGGACTCAAGGTTCAGAGTTTAGGGTTTAAGGTTTAGGGCTTAGGGCTCATAGGGTTATGGTTCAGATTTTAGGGTTTAGGGTTTAGGGTTCAGGGCTTAGGTTTCATGGTTTAGGGTTTAGAGTTTAGGGTTTATGGTTCAGGGTTTAGGGTTTAGGGTTGAGAGTTGAGGGGGTTTAGGGTTTAGGGTTGAGGAAGGTTTAGGGTTTAGGGGTCAAGGTTGAGGGTTTAGAGTTTAGGGCTCAAGGTTTAGGGTATAGGGTTTAGGGATCAGGGTTGAGGGTTTAGGGTTTAGGGTTTAGGGTTCAAGGTTTAGGGTTTTGACTTAGGGCTTATGGCTTAGGGCCTAGGGTTCAGGGTTAGGGTTTAGGGTTTAGGGCTCAAGGTTTAGGGTTTAGGGGTCAGGGTTTAGGTTTTAGGGTTTAGGGTTTAGGGTTTAGGATTTAGGGCTTAGAGTTTAGGGTTTAGGGCTTAGGGTTTATGGTATAGGGTTTAGGGTTTAGGGCTCAGGGTTTAAGGTTTAGGGTTGAGGATTTATGGTTTACGGTTTAGGGTTTAGGAGTTAGGGTTTAAGGTTTAAAGGTCAAGGTTCAGGGTTTAGGGCAAAGGGTTTAGGTTCAGGGTTTAAGGCTTGAGGTTTAGGGTTTAGGTTTTAGGGTTAAGGGTTTAGGTCATAGAGTTCAGGGTTCAGGGTTTAGTTTAGGGGTTTAGGGCTTAGGGTTTAGGGTTTAGGATTTAGTGCTTAGGGTTTAGAGTTTAGGGTTTAGGGGTCAGGGTTTAGGGTTTATGATTTATTTTTTTTTAGGGTTTATGGACCTTTAGGATTTAACATTTAGGCCTTAAGGTTTAGGGTTTACGGTTTAGGGCTTAGGGCTCAGGGTTTAGGGTTTAGGGGTTAGGGTGCATGGTTTAAGGTTTACGACTTAGGGTTCGGGGTTTATAGTTATGGGTTTAAGGTTTAGGGGTTATAGATCAGGGCTCTAGATTTAGGGTTTAGGGCTCAGGGTTTAAGGTTTAGGGTTTAGGGCTCAAGGATTAGGGTGTAGGGTTCAAGGCTTAAGGTTTAGGGTTTAGGGTTTAGGGTTCATGGTTCATGGTTTATGGCTTAAGGTTCAAGGTTCAGAGTTACTGGTTTAAGGTTTGGGGTTAGAGCTCGGGGCTTTGGATTTAGTATTTAGGGTTTAGGGCTTAGGGCTTAGGGTTTAGGGTTTAGGGTCAAGGGTTTAGGGTTATGGGTTTAGGGTTTAGGTTTTAGGGTTTAATATTTAGTGTTTAGGGTTTAGGATTTATTATTTTGGTTTTAGGGTTTAGGGTTTAGGTCTCATGGTTGAGGGTTTAGGGTTTAGGTCACAGAGTTCAGGGTTCATCGAATTTGTAGGCATAACATTTAAAGAGAGTCATCAAAATTTGATGTTTTTCATCTGTTGATATTTTGAAGGAGGGAAATGTCATATTCCTGATTGTCCAATCCTTCCAAAGACCCTAGTAGTCGTCAATCCTTGGATGTACAGGGAGACACTGTTACTTGGCTTCCATTTATAATGATAGAGATATTTGTAAATTCATGTTATGACCTCTAAATCTATATGAATTTCAAGTTGCTTGGAAATCACATCACACCCTTCACTAGGATTGATGACTACCCCTATCTTTTTGTTCAGGGGATTTTGAAAACATCCATGGGTTTATCATATAAGGAATTATCAATGAATGGAAGGTCACTAAGTCGTAGGCCAAGTAACTCCCATTTAGAACTAAACAAGAAATATTTACTAGGTGATTGATAACCCCTTAGTGTTCTTAGCCATTCCCTTGTTTCTATGCTTATTTTGAACACTTTAGGAAGTTCTGTCAAATTTACTATCCATTCTAGTAGAACACTTGAACTTTATCTTTCTCTGAGAGGAGAGGATACTACAGGAAATTCAATTATGATCCTACACCTTTGCATTGATATATTCTCTATGTTTCTTTTGTTTCCTTTAAGATTAATTTTGTTGTTGTGATGCTTATTTTTTTTTTTCCAACTTCCAATGGGTCATCCTAGCTTGCATAATACCATACATGGAAATATGAGAAATGTGAATTTTTTTTCAGAGTGTGAATAAATTTACATTCAAGAGCGCAAGTATATGTGGGGAGAAACAAGTTTGGAAGAGATGTGTAATATATGCATTACAAGGCACAAGGTAGATGTCATATCCATTTAGTTACTTGTCCCAACTCTCATAAACAAGGTAGTTCTATAAGTATACTCAATGATGGTTCTAGGCACAAGACTAGGAAATATTGATGAAATATGGTTTGGGGTTTAGGGTTTAGGGCTCATGGTTCAGGGTTTAAGATTTAGGGTTTAGGGTTCAAGGTTCAGGGTTATGGTTTAGGATTTAGGTTTTAGGTTTTAGGGTTTAGGGTTTAGGGTTTAGTGTTTATGGTTAGGGTTTACAAATCGAGGTTAAGGATTTAGGGTTTAGGGTTTAGGGTTTCATGTTAAGGATTTAGTGTTTAGGGATAAGGGTTTATGGTTTATGGTTCAGGTTTTAGGGTTTAGGGTTTAGGGTTTATGGTTTAGGGTTTAGGATTTAATGTTTAGGGATTAAGGTTTAGGGTTTATGGTTTAGGGCTCGGGGTTTTTAGGGTTTAGGGTTTAGGGCTTAGGGCTTAGGGTATATGGTCTAGGGTTTAGGGTTTAGATTTTAGGGCTTAGGGATAAGGGTGTAGGGTTCAAGGCTTAGGGTTTAGGGTTTAGGATTCAGATGTTTAAGGTTTAAGGTTTAGGGTTTAGGGTTTAGGGTTTAGTTTTTATGGTTCAGGGTTTAGGGTTTAGCATTTAGGGCTCATGGTTCATGGTTTAGGGTTTAGGGTTTAGGGTTTAGGGCTTAGGGTTTAGGGCTTAGGCTCAGGGTTTAGGGCTTAAGGCTTAGGGTTTAGGGTTTAGGGGGCCTCACGGGTAAGGGTTGAATGTTTAAGGTTTAGGGTTTAGGGTTTAGGTTTTAGGGTCTAGGGATCATGGTTAAAGGTTTAGGGTTTATTGTTTAGGGCTCAAGGTTTATAGTTTAGTGTTTAGGTTTATGGCCTATGGTTTAGGGTTTCAATTGTAGAAGTTAAACACTAAAAGATTTAGGTTGAATGCTGAAATCCTAAAAAATTACCTATGTACTAACCAAATTATACTTTAAAAAACTATCTCCTAAACCATGACTCATGGAGCTATGAGACTAATTCCATAAGGTGCAGAGTGACCCTAATTTCTTATATTTACATAAATAAATTTGAAGTATAAGTTTTTTATTAATAATAAAATATAAATAATAATCTTATGAAAAACTTAAACATTTATTTATGTACATAGAAGCATGTCAAAAGCATACATAATGTTTATACTACACAGAATGCGTACGCGTTTTACGTTTTCTCTTTTCCCAAGCCATGCCTTAAGGCTTGGGATCCGGTTTGGATCCCCAAGCCTGAGGCATGGACGTGCACAAACACATCAAACAATGTGTTTTTACAAGAAAATGTAAAAATGCCACTTCCTCTATGATAAATCAAAATAAAACAATCGATCCATTTAAAAAAAATTATACCATGACGTAGAGTAGAGTCTCTTCTTTCTAAAAATATAAATTTTCAAATTTTATGACTAATATAAGGTTTTCATATTATTTATTTTCTAACTATGCCTTTTTATAGCTATTTTTTGAAGTGTAAATATGTCTATATTTCATGGTGTATCTTTTTTTGGGTGATCAAAATTTAAAAAAAATTATACTAGCCCAAACTAGGCATAATTCTATACATATTAAAAAAATAAATCTAATTTTCGATATTTTTTGAGGTAGTTAGGGTGGGGGGCACGGTCGGAGCTCCGTTATTTTTCAAAACATAAAATTTCTGTACTATAAAAATCATAAATAAAAAAATATTCCCCTAAAAAATCTTAAAAAATGGAGCCCAAACTAGATGCTCCTAGCTATCTTTCTACCAAAGGGTTTTCAAAAATACTAAATGGTGCTCAAAAAATGGTGGGGGGCACGAAAGTCACTCTATTATGTTTTTTAACAAAAACAGGAGCATCTGTTGGTATTTTAGTTGTTTGACCCACTTAAACTTATCTATTTTCAATAAAATTTAGTATCTTAGAAACTAGACTAAAAATTCTACGATTTATATTTCGTACAACATCTTCCAATTTTGAGTGTAACTATTTTGAAAAACTTGTACAAGTTTTGTTTTGTTTTTTTTTTTTTCTAGAAAAATGCATCCACTGAAGACCCCCTTTTGGCCCCCCAACTTGGTGCACTTACCCAACACTATGTCAAAATATTATACACAAATATTGGGAGCATCCTTATTAGCCTCAATGAAATGGTCAAAAAAAAGCCATATTTTGGGGAGTCATAACAATCCCCCACACCCATGGAATTCACTGCAAGCCCCTTTGCAAGCTATTATCTATTCTCATTTATTCTTACCATACAAGTGTTCATCAAATGCATACTCAGAAAGATCATGTTGGCCAAAGAGTTTTTTATGACTTATGTATGCCTTTATTTTTTCTAGTTTTATGCTCCCATCAAGGTGCAAGTCATCCTTAAGACCTCGATATTTGTCAATTTGATTGTATTAGTTTCAATTCCAGTTATTATACCTATGTGCTTTTTATTTTTTTTGCTAGGATACGTGCATACCATTATGAACACCGTCCACAAGGATCAGTGATTTTATAGTCACCCGAGCATTCAATTTCGAGACAATTCATAATCAAGAGTCCTCATGTTAACAACCTAGTGAGTAATTTTACAGAAGTTACGAAGAATACTAATGTAGAGGCCATAACTAAAGGTACTGTTAGACCCAATGGATTAGGCAATCATTTTATGGTGATTGAAAGGATCTACATACATTAGTTTTATCGTTTGGTGAATTGTATTGTGACATAGACCAACAAGACCAAGATTTAGATCCCTATGAAAACCCTGCATATGCTATAGAAATACTTTACTTGACTTCTTATTTTGAACCATCTTTTGTATTCTTACCAATCTTATAATTGTAAATGAGATTGATCTAATGTATACAAAAATATTTAAATGATAAAATTAGCACAAAAATATTCACATATTTGGATATTACAAGATGAAGACCTGACAGGTAATGGAGAGGGAGGTGCTATATTTTCACTTAAGTACATGTTGTTTCTAGAAAATATTTAAAGATAGCATATTGAAATAAAATTTGGTTTAGACTTGTACACTAATGATGGATAAAGATGTATGCTTTTCCATATCTTCCTATAAGTACTATTTTGACTCATGTCCTCATCAAGGTCTTAAGCCTTAACATGTAGGACACATTTTTTTTGACTTGCATTAAAAATTGGTGATGTAGAGGTATAGATGCGTTTTCCAAATGACCTTACTAAGTTGAGTTAGAAACATATACACTACCTTAAGCTTATTGTACTTATGTCTCCAAAACATGGTACTTTAAGGGTTCCTGATTATGATCAATTAGTGCTCTACAAGATGTGCAATATGAAAATATTAGGTCTCAACAAATGTAGCTAATAAATGCTGTTAAAAGATAATCTTTCAAATGAAAAGGAATATCTGTTCCCAGGACTCATGCGATTTTATTCTCTTCACTTGTTTAAGGTTTTCTGTCATGGTATAGCTGACCAATAAACTTTTCAATGATTTGTTATGTGACAGTGCTAGGCTAAAATTGTTTGCACGAGTATGACCTTTTCTCTGGAAAATTTTTTGCTCCAGGTGAAACCACTTGGCAATCCAACTTTCTTATGTGATATTTATAACTAACATCCATATGGCATATGACGTGGATACTGGAAGCGAGAGTCATTCGTAAAGGAATAGTACATGAGTACACCATATGCAAAAGGAGAAGGGTGGATCCTCAATTTCAATGTAATTGACACCCTTGTGCTTGACAACATGAATGTTACATGCTTTGGCAAAGCTGTAACTTTTTATCATACATGCAAAAATCTAGCTAGGCATAGGTTCTACAACAATGGCTCGACCTAGGGGAACCCTGCAAATATGTTCCAAGGTATGGCTATAGGGATACATCCTACAAGGACACCTAAATTTGGGAATTTATCATATTGACAATGACAACTTTGGTTTCTATTCTTAGATGATATGTACTAGAACCTACTACCTTCATACCTAATAACATATCCTTATCTCACTTGCACACCAATCGGTGTAATCCATTCAGATTGCTCATTCCTCATAGAACCACACTGGATGTTATAGGCGTGGTAACTATTTTGCTCAAGGGCATCATTTCTTATAATTTACCCATAATCAGATGGAAGCTGCACACAACATGTAGGACAGTTCACTATAAAGGACCAAATATCCAGATAGTTAAATCCAACAATGAATCTATGGGGAGTTCTCTGTGATGAGGCAATAAATTACTTTTTACAACCATTGATATCATGGGTCAACATGCTATAAAAATGCTAGTGCTAAGCCTGTAATCGCAAAAGATAAAGCCTACAACATTTAGAGAAAAAACACTAACATCACGTATATACCTCACTCGACACTTTCAATTGTATATCTAACACCAACAGTACCAGAGACAAAATCACTCCAAGATCTCCTAAATCCCTTCAAAATAGTAGAAATATATAGGTGAAACCCCCACACAGGTGTGAAGCACTTTTAACTAGGTTTAAAAATCATGCTTCCCAAGCTAGATACCATCTAATCCATGTCAAGCTAAACACGCCAAACCATTGTTGCATTATCAAGTGATCAAATTTCTAAAGCTAGTTGTATCCATATAGATATCACATGCTATGCGGAGAAATATGTGCAGTTTGAGGCCTCTTTGGAGTATTTATAATGTAGGAAGTGTATGGACTACAATTCAACCCAACCACTAACCTTTTTGTAGGGTCTCATACTTGTGGTTACGGTTTGAATCTATTTTATACCACATAAAGGGTTTCAAAAATGTGTGTCACCTCGAGTTTCATAGAAAAGCACATCACAATCATTCGCAGAGACACGTGAAGTTATAGAGCCCAAACACATCATTGTATGGAACCGTCTTACAAGTACCAAACCGTTCGATTTCCATACATATTGGATGGTTCCACACCTATTTAATTTCACACTACATATATGCGAATAAAGCACTATCAGATCATCCTATACACTCACATAACATTGTTAGTTCAACATCTTGCATATGTAATGAGCTAATTGTGTCCACTTTTTTATGTTTTAGCAATCATTTTCTATATTCTATCTTGCAAATTTCCAATGAAAATATATTTGATTTATGCATTATTTTTTATTAACTAATTTGAATATACTACTTTTTGCTAATACTTTGACCTTTAAGTAATAAGAACACATTAACCTTGCACCCTCTTATTTATTTATTTTAGGGTTGAATCAATTGTAAACACCTGATTTTGGTACAAGACTAGTTAATTGCTATGGTGTTAGTGTGATTGTGTGTTTATTAATTATTGGTCTGAGTTAGGATCTTATTGGTGCATTTTATTAAATGTAGACACCTAATTTTTTTTATCCAACATTGTTTCCTTCTAAGGTTATACCTTGCTTCTCTTGGGATAATTATGATTATTCTAGGATTGGTATTTTACAATGTTATATTCATTTATCCCACAATGTTGTATGATTCCTCTTAGTGTTTTTCTTGGAATCATATATTTTGTAGCCCTGATATTTCCTTGTGTCATGTGTTATAAATTGTGTGATTATATGTGTACACTAACTATTTACATGGACAAGGATGTTGCTAAATGTCATGCTATGATATTTATTTATGATAACAAAATAAACAATCAAATATAATCCACTTCAAGGGGAAACCTCTAAAAATCATTATAAATAAGGAAATACATTAAATAATATAACTTGTGATGATTTCATAGAGACTTGTTGATTCATATTTATAGAAATGATTAGGTATGGTCACTCCTTTTCATCCTAATTAGGTCAGTTCAAATAAATGTTTTTATTATTATTGGTAAATAGTTTTTTGAAAGGGACTACACCCTTGTACAGGAAGGCTCAAAAGCCAAGATTGAATCATTGAAGCCCAACAACAGAAAACAATCTGCTCAGAAAAGTACCAACACCCAGCATCAATTCAGCAAAAAAATAGCTGAAAAACAACAACCAGTCTGCAACAGCACCGCAGCACCATGGCAGATCCAAAAACCAATATTTGGCAAAGACAAGGGACAATGTAGAACACTCGAACACCAAAAGAGAGACAAATCATCGAGGCAAAGAAGTGACATTCTTTAAAATAAAATTTTTATTTTTACGGATAGTTACCCAACCTGATGATACCTCCATGAATGGAGGGTTAGAAAAAGGAGAATCTTCCATAGTTGCAATAGTTCCAACTGAAACAACATCATTGTTTTCATGAGATAATTTTTCCTTGTTGTTAACAACTAAATGAGATAAATTTGTTGTAATTTCCTTGCTGTTGGCAATAGGATTTTCCGATAAAGGGGTTTTAAGGACAAAGTCAAATTCAACCTCAGCATTTGAATTTGATTCAAGGTCCTCTTTTGCATCGAAAACCAAATGTTCTGGGAGGGCATCTTTCCACCAATTGTGTTTCTCATGCTGGCTCTTTGCCATCCCACAAGCAATAGAGGTATGACCTAAATAGAAACACCTCTACATTGAAATGGAAGACCTTCATAATCTAAAGGTTGTGACCAAGTTCTGCTTTGCACCCTAAGATCAATGGTTGCTGGGAGGTTTTTAGCCGTGTCAAGTTCCACCAAGATCCAAGCATAGGTAGTGTGGGTGTAATCAGAAGTTTGAGAATCTATAAAAAGTGTAGTTCCCAAGGTGTTTCCAATAGATTTCAAACATTCACCACTCCAGAATTGGAGGGATAAATGGGGTAGTCGGATCCAAACAGGTTTGCATGAAAAAGACTCAGTGAGCGGGTTAAAAGAGGGGAACCAGGGTTTAATGAACAGGTACTTAGATTGGAAAACCCAAATCTTGGAAGCGATGGAGTTTTTATCAGTTATTGAAGAAAAAATCACAATGAAGATACCTTTAGCACACGGATATAAGTCTAACCTCCCAGTGAGAAAAGGAGTCCAGTGCTTGGAAATCCATGCGTGTAGGTTAGGAAGGCTAGGCCAGAGTCCTCTGAATTTACAGATCAGAGCATGTTCCTAATAGTATTTTTCAGTTGTAATGACCTCCTCCCCAAATGTTATGCATGGGGTATTGTCTGCAAGCTTCATAGGAGAATCCTTGCCCCTTAATGCATCCTTGAATGAGGTTACAGTGGGGCCGTGAATAGATGCGCCTTGGCCAGTCCCATCAAGAGCATGGTGAACTCCTAGTATAGGTGCCCCATCTCCACCAGAGGGAGCCTGATCGGTGATTGTGCCGCCTTCCTCGGAGGATGTAAAAGTGAGATTAATCCAAGATAGGGTCGAGTCCTCGTGATTAGCCTCCAAAGCCTTGCTGCCTCCAACTGCAGGTTGAAAGGGTCATGTTGCAGCCTGACGTGCAGGAGACAAATTACGAGCCTGACCAACGCCAGGGGAGGAAGGAGATCCGCTGCCCACCCTAGTCCTGGTGTATCCCGTGAAACCCATACCCGCAGCCACATTGTTTTCCCGTCCAGGAGCAGAGCCACCGTCATGGACGCGATTAGGGTTAGAGATGCATCGGGTAGCGACCATGGAGCAGTCGGGAACTATAACTAGTTCAAATAAATGTTAAGAAATAATAAATGAAATATAAATTTATGCATTCAATTCCATAACCTTAGTACTTGGAAGAAGGTATAATGTTATGGGTGTAATATCACCTTCCCATTCATAATAGTGTTTCCCTCAACACTTAGTGAATCAAGATGATTTTGCACAATCTATTCATCTTCCCATGTTGCATCTTTAGTTGGTAGATTAGGTTCAATGCTCAAAGTTGGGGGTCAATTTTGTGACCATGTTGGTAATTTTTGGGAAAGGGAATACACCCTTCTAAAAATTGCTTGCACACTTTGTAAATTTCTTCTCAAATATGTATTGAATAGGTTCGGGAAATTTTTTTAAAATATGTGTGTGTGTGTGTGTGTGTGTGTGTGTGTGTGTGTGTGTGTGTGTGTGTGTGTGTGTGTGTGTGTGTGTGTGTGTGTGTGTGTGTGTGTGTGTGTGTGTGTGTGTGTGTGTGCGTGCGCGCGCGCGTATGTGTGTGTGTATATATATATATATATATATATATATATATATATATATATATATATATATATATATATATATATATTCAAATAGGGTGTACAACCTTTGCATTATAAATGGCATACACCCTTTCTAGTGCTATAAATTAATAAAAAAATAGCATTTCAAAGGGCGTAAACTCTTTTATTATTTTCAAAAATATCAGTGTTCTTCCCTCCTAAATAACCTTAGATTTTAGTTTGGGGATCTAAACCTCAACTTTGGACTTGCATTGAATCAGTTAAGAAGGCTTTTGAACATTTATTGGCCTTCACAGGCACAAATTATTCTTTATCCTTAAGCATTTAAAAATAATAATTTTATGTGTTTGTAGGGAGGAAAATCTAGTTTTGATTTTTTTTTTAAGATTAAATTATTATTTTAGTTATTACTCAATTTCTACCTAACATAGCTCATTATGATTGATTCATTGTCATTACTTATAGTTTAATAAATTTTGGATGATCAACCAACGAATTGCAAAACTTATAACTCAACTATGATGTGCTTAATTTCCAGATATTTGAATCATATTTATACAACAATAAATAGATTAAACATAACATCTTTACATTGAACGACATAGTATAATCAAGTTAATAAACACTGAATTCGATAACATTCATAGATAAAAAAACATAGATCAATATTGTAAACTTATTATTAATAGTTTCAGGTTTAAAATACATATTTTAAGTTAAACTTATTCAATAGCTAATTGCTCTAGGCAAGCCAACAATGAGACCACACTCAACAATGAGAACTAGATGTGGCCTCACGTAAGAATGTAAAACCAACATTCACTTAGCCTTAACCAAGACAGTGAGATGTGCACTATGTGCCACAGAGTTGCCACCCCTTGTAGCCACTATGTGGCACCCCATCTCGTTGTTATTCAAAGTGTTAGAAGCCTCCAATCCTTTACCTAATGGACCAAAAAACAATTTCTTGTCTTTTTGTCATAGAAATAATATTTCATTCATGTGATTCCCATACATTTACACATATATACATTCGAATAACTTTACTCCCTTTTTGTAGGGTTGGGAAGGTGACTTTTCACAATGGACATATCTTTCCATTCACACCTTTTGATTTTAACATATCGCAATACTTGATTAATTCCATCATAATACTTTAACACCCTTCATCTTCTTGGGAATATCGTTTATGTCTCACTTTATTTATATTTATTCTTCACCTATCCGCACTTGGGTGAGTTTTAAATGTTTAATCCTTTTATTTACTAGAAAAATTCCATGGTGATTTAGTCACGTAACATTCTCCCTCTGCAAATTTAGTTGTTTTCCTCAGTAGACTTTTTTTTATTTGGTAAAAAAATACAACAAACATGATTAGTTAACCAAGATAGATATTGATATCAAATATTTCCATATTTCTTTCCAAGTTACGTTATTAATATCACAAAATTCTATTTTAGCATCACTCTTAATTATTAAATTATTTAATTATGTAGTATTTTAGTTTACCTATTTAGTTCTTCTCTATTCCATTTAAAAACTTGTAGAGGATTAAGAAAACATCACACAATAATTCACAAAATTTCTAGCACATCACCTAACAAAAAAGGTAATAATATCAACTTAAAGATAGTATTAAATATATCCCATTATTCAACATCCAAGTAAGGATATAATGAATAAGATTTACCATTTCACATTGGATATAAAAAATCATCAAATCAAGATAAGGTATTTTGGTTAGGAACTTATATAAGTAATGTACTTTAACATGGATTGAGTTCAATCAAAAAAATGAATTACTAAATCTTGTAAGGTTCATCTCTCCTTGTAGGAGTTACATATCCTCTATTTGGACTATATCTCGTAAAGAAAATATTGTATCGAATTCAATATTATATGTTTCCAATATGGACAAGATGGGTATCTCAAAATGTTCAACGATGCACATACAATACTTATTTATCACAAAGTTAGTCACTCACTTATAGGAATATGTTAGAAGGAAATCCTTGGCTACTGTTCTGACTCAAATATACATAAATACAAAGTTTTTATGGGATTCGGTGTACAAATGTTGATGTGATCACACCAAAATAACTATATATAATTTTAGTTCACTTTAAATCATCTTATGATTTATCATCATTAAGAACATTTCATAGTGTGCAACAAGATTCTAAAGTTTACAAATGAATTCACTTTCCATGCCATTTCCATGATCACTAACTATCAAGGTTTTCAACACGATAAAATAGTCAAATTTCCAAGAATAACATGAAATGCTACCCACCAAGGAATTAAAACATAAAACTCTATAATAATAAGACTATCCTCATAATGATTTATGAATAAGATTCCTCAAAACATGAGTTCCTCTCTCTTAACTCTTAAGGGTTTTCATAGAGAGAGCTCAAATGATTCATGCTACCACAATAATCACTTGGCACTTCATGCATGAAACTCAATCAAAACATATATGAGTGTAATGCAAAAACACATAAACATTCCAATCAGAGTACTTTAACCAATAGATAGGAATCAATAACAAACAAGGTTATCAACATGTCTTATTTTCACCATAGTCAAAAATTCAATAACACCCTATGCTAAACTTTATAAGTCTTAATCACCTTTACTACAAAAATTACAATTCTATGTATGCACAAGGATATAGACACTTGTGCCACAGTCATAGCTGAGGATACCAATCAAGATCACATTGAACAACATAGTCTAATATCATATTCATAGACACAACCCTTATCTCACATTATCGAGATATAGAGGACTTCATTATGATATCCATAAAGGTAAACACATATTTGAGCCAGGCTCTCAATACATTCTAGAGTTCACCAAGGATTTACCTGGGTAGAGTTTAGGTAATGGAGTATGTAGGGAAGCAATTTTGAAGCATTTTAATTGCACACATGCATACCCAATTTCATTTCTAGGGAATTTAGTATGCTATTAAACTCTTTAAAAATTGTTTTCTGCCTTGTATTGATTCACAAAACTTTTAAAAAAAAAAAAAAAAAGTGATAATTTCAATTTGGAAAATAGTCTCTCTATAGATTATACTTGGTATATATTTCCTTTTCACCTTTTTACTGTAATTCTCTGATTCTTTAAACTTTATTTAGATTTTTTAATTGTTTGTTGGTTTCCCCATTAAGTTGGGGTATTCTACAAACATATAAATTTTCCACCCATTATTCCACAATTACATAGAGTGCCAATTTATCAACATAGGACAGAATTAACCATAATTTACACTGATACATCGACACAACAACATAGTATAATTTTACAACCCATTCTTATAGGATCAATATGGAAATATACAATTAGAGTCTGAATGGATAGTCATTAAAGCACAATGGTTTTTATTTTAAAATTATTAAAACGAGACATGGACATTTATTAGAAGTGGATAAATGTCTTGGCAAACCAATAATTATGAAAAATCAACTTCCACAATGTATACTATGCCAAAATCCCTTTTTCCATAATTCAATGATGAATTCCCATGCTTAATTTTAAAGATCCTATTTTGGTATATCTAAGAACTTGTTTGACAAGGTTGTGAAGTTCGGATTTACAACTTCCCAAAAGAGTTTGCTTATAAGTGTACAATGCCTTTTCAATAGACCTGTCTAGTGCATATTCTAATATTATTGTATTCCATGAGATGAATATCTTTTAGGCCTATTTTCAAATAATTCAGATGCCTTGTATACACTTCCACATTTTTCATTCAAATGAACTAAGGCACATGCAAATACAATATGAGACTGAAACTGTGTTATATCATGCTTTGATGGATTATACCCCATGTTCCAAAGTTTTGATTTTGCCACTGGTAGGGAGTATGGTGGAAGAGGGTACGTGATCAAGTTAGACATATTTTCATTGTGTTTAATGAAACAATATCAATGTCTCTTTAGGATGACTATGTCTTTTGCAATAAACAATTATGATAGTCCATAAATAGATATATAGTTGTCAAACTCTTGGAACTTCTTATACATATGTATAAAAGTGTGTTGTAAAATCTTGTGGCCAACGTACTTAATTTCCATATCATTTATTTGGGAATGAATTTTATTACTTCTTAAAAGGGCTTTGTTGAATATGTATGTTTTCAATAGTTATATATAAGAGTTTCCTAGAGGTTACATGTAGTAAACAAACAATGTATTACCTTCTTCAACAAGACCTCTCTAACTGCGCTTCCACCTGAGACCGCTATTCTAGGTAGGTAGGGTTATGTTGACATAGACATTTTAAATTCCTATTCTTACAAAACAAATGGATTTAAAACTTCAACAAGGTATCTCCCATCTAAAACATGAAAAATATGTAAGTGAATATTAAATTTACAAGTTAATGGAGGAAACAAGTTTTGGTTATGCAATTGTTTGTACTTGTAAAAATACATATATCATTTCAGCTATTAGGTTTGATTAATTGAGTTGAGAGTTATACAATTTGAGCCAATATGTGATCAGATATGCACCTATTTCATTAGATACATAGAATTAACACTATGTAAACTAAGGTCACATGATCAGGGGAAATGTCCTCAACAACCAAACATACAAATAATAATTTTAAAAGCTTATTTTTTATTTTCCTGTGGCTTTGACTTCCTTAGATTTTATAAACTCTTTAAAAAAAAATCACATTTGTGTATCTTTATTTTCACTTTGGCGAAACAAAAATTTGGTATTCTTCTTTAAATATTTGCTTGTCCATAGATATAATGTTCAAACGGGTAAAATTTCACTAAGAATAAAATTTTGAATTATCACTCAAATCATTCGTTATCATTTTGATTTTAGTCACTTTCATATCAATCAATTGGAGAACACAGATACATCTACAAGAGTAAGCAAGGAAATCCCAGAATTAACTACATAGATCACATGTTTATTTTCATATTCCGAAATGTATAAGGTAACGTGAACATTCACGTTTTACAACACAACACACACTCAGATTAATGTGGAGATTGCAGGCAGGTGTCACAGAGACACCATATATATTTTAATTTGGGTTAGCTAACCATAGATCATAGAATAGAAATGTGCCCTAATAACGGGTTCATAATCCCTGACCAATTACGTGCTTTGATTAGTCACTCAGGGGATCTCGAGAAACCAATACATTGCAATATTCAATGAAGAATATTTTTATAAAAAATTACGAGATCACGAGTGGACACGTGGATGAACGAATGCTTCACAAAATTTGGCCAATGACAGCGTTGAATAATCATCCAATCACGCAGTTTCTCAGTTGAGTAACATCTGCAGCAGAAGGAGAGACAAATGGAAGGATTTCAAGCTCTTGAGAATCAAGAACTTAACAGATCTTAAGTTTTTACAACTTGATAAGCCAATATATCCGAGATTGCGACACGTGGCCGAATAGTGGACACCCGTGTTTCTCAAAATCTCAGGGTTTCACATGATGACAACACAAAGTTCACGGGGCTTTCACAGGGTCTCAGAGTTTCACGGGGTATTAAGTCCACCGTAAAACATGTAGATCTAATCGGATATATATATATATATATATATATATATATAATACATGGAATTTCACACAGATCCTTTAAGATCACAGTTATGATACCAAATATATTGTGCTTATTTTCCAATATTTGATTTATATCTAAACAACAATAAATAGGTTAGACACAATGGATTTACATTGAAATACATAGTATAAACAAGTCAATAAACACTAAATTCGATAACATTCATAGATCAAATAATATATATAAATATTGTAAACTTATTGTTAATAGTTCTAGGTTTAAAATACATATATGAAGATAAACTTTTTCAATATTCAATTGGTCTAGGTAAGCCAGTAATGAGACCACACTCAACGAGGAACCTGACAACATCAGAATGCAAAAACAACATTCACTTAGCCTTGGCCATGACACTAAGATGTGCACTCTGTACCACCCCTTGGACCTAATATATGGCACCTTGTCATGTTATTATTCAAAATGTTACAAATCTCCAACCCTTTACCTAACAGGAAAAATCATTTTTTTGGTCTTTTTCTCATATAGATCATATTACATTTGTGTGATTTCCACACACTTACATATATACATTCAAATAACTTTACTCCCTTGTTATAGGGTTGAGAAGGTGACTTTTCACAATAGACATATCTTCCATGCACACCTTTTGATTTTAACATATCATAATACTTGATTATTTCTAGCATTTATAATTCTTTAACACCCTTTATATTCTCTGGAATATCTTTTATGTCTCACTTTATTTATCTTTATTCTTCATTTACCCACATTTGGGTAACTTTTAAAATATTTAATTCTTTTTATTTACTAGAATCTTTCCATGGGGATTTAGTCATCTAACATAAAAATCTACTCATTATTAGATATTTAAAAAAAAAAATCAAATATACGAAGTTAAACTCAAAAAGGTGTGTCTATACACTTGCATTTTCATTTTTAACACTTTCTTGACACGTAAAATCATTTAAAATTGTTATATTAATTTAAAAAATCTGAAAAAAATATTTTCAACAATCTTCAACATTTTTGAATGCTTGTATCAAATTTCATTCAAAAACTCATTCATTTACTCCAAAACAATGTGTTCGTACACGTGCACTTTCTTATGTTTAATTTTATTTATTATGTCACTGTTAGAAATGAGTATATTTCACATACTTATTTACTATGAGTATTGAAAAAAAATATACATATTTAGAAACTAGATTCAAAATCTCTTCTTACGTTGTTACAAAATTATTTGACTAGGTGCCTCTAAAAGTCTCTCCAAGTTCTCTTGAGCCATTTTTGGATTTCTAGCTAACTATAGGGGTTTTAGTAGTTTTTTAAAGAATATTTAGGTCTTAATCTAGTCTTTGAGACCCACTATGATGTATCATGAAGTATTAGAGTCAAATTAGGGAGTTATTTTTGGTTTGTAACTCTTATAATCTTGTTTTTGAGCTCCTTTTTGGAATGTAACCTCCAAGAATGGCTCTAAGTGGTCCCTTGAGGTCATGTTTAAGCCTAGAATTCAAATTTTGGAGGTATAAAATGAATCTTTATAACTTTTTTCATTATTGATCAATCAATGAAATGAATTTAGAGCTCCAAAAGTACAGTAATAAGGAAAACGATACATTAAGACTGTTTTATTCCATTGCTTCTAGACTGTAAATCAGAGGTATTTACATTTTCATTTTTGTTATCCAAATAGGAGAGGTACGAGTTAATGAAGAATATTTAAGGATAATTTCATCAAAATTTATAAGAATTAGTGTCAACAAGATGATAGTGCTCTGTTAGAAATCCAAGAATCCTGTAGCAATCATAAAAGAGAAGGAACTAGATTCAACTTTATCATACTGAGAAGAAAACCCACTCAATGTAAGATTAGGGTGTTGGGAATGTGGGAGCACAATTTTAGAGCCTAATACACTTCAATAGACAACAAAAAGGTCCTCTTTCAAATGATAAAGGAATGTATGTTGTTACAATCAAGAAACCCATATCTAGGGAAGAATTAGCGAGTTTTACATCTTACTTACAGTTAAACACCTCCAAGAATCTCACTGTAATAGTAAATAGATTCTATTAGTGAATATAGAACCTTTAGAGGTGGTTAGGAATTTCGAAGGATCCTTTAAATTGTTTGGTGAAAATATTTTTTATTCTCAGGCCTGTAGTAGGAAACCTTAAGGGTTTTAAGGTAATTAGACATTAGGAGGGTTTGGAATCTATTCCAAAAGCCAATAACTTCATGAAATCACTTGAACACTCCTTTCATCAAGAATCAAGTGAAATTTTTCTTTGATAACCTCACACATGACAGGAATCCTTGATAGTTATGATGATGGTATTGTAGCAAATCTGGGAGACTTGATTTGGAGGCTAGAAGTGAGGAATTAAAGAAAACTTCACAAATGAACCTAAGGAGAAAATTTTCCAACAAATTGTCATCCAAAATGATTATGAGAAACATCGTTTAGTTGAAAAATTTGAGTCATCCATAAAAATATACAATAAAATTTGGACTGAGATAGGATTGGTAAGGTGATCTGAAAACCAAATTTAACTAGCAATTGTGCACACACATTTTTCTTGCTTTGTATTGATTTTCGATGTAAACTTTGAGCATTATATCCTTTTGTATTTTTAATAAAATAATAAAAAACTGCAAGTACTATGCAAATATTGAAAGAAATGAAGAGGATTCACCAACAATTTGACGCAAGAATTGATAACGGAGTTCCGCGCTTGAGGCCTACGTCTCTGGGTCCAGTTGAATGGGACCAATCTATTAAAATATTGAAAATAATTCTTTACAAAGAATTCTACAAAATTCTAACCTTCTCACAGTCTTCCTCTGTAAAAAATAACAGGTGTTGCTTTTTACATCTCCTCCAAATTCCACTCCTAGCTCAAGTTATGAGCATTACAATATTTTCACACAGTCCCGAATGCTATACAAATATAAGATTACTCCTTTTATACTGTTTCCAAATAGCTGACGCAATGGTTAGGCGCCTATACTTTTGCTTGGGAGGTCAGCTGTTCCAATCCCCTCCACTTCTCTCTCCTTCTCCTTAGGTGCTTTTGAAGTGTTTTATCCCCAATTGTGGGGGCGTGCAAAAAGGTAGGCATTTAATAATGCCAAGGAGGGTGGTTTTGAATTGGCTTAAGAGCCACCATGATTGCTTATGTAGAGGGCGCATTTCTTGGGATAGCGCATGGTTGGTATTTTTAGGTGCTAACAATAGGCCAAGGATAATGCGTGGAAAGTTGGCTAAGGAGAATGCGTGGAATGTGGTATAATGAATATGCAATGCATGGAAAGTTTAGCAAAGGATAATGCGTGGAATATGGTAGTTAATAAAAAATGCGTGGGAAATTACATAATTTAAATAATGCATGTCTAATAGTCCCACATGCATAGAGCAAAGGAAATTATAGGAGTTTATATACACAAGTTGGTTTAATGATTAAATGAGAAGGAGGCCAAGGCACCCCTCCATAATCGAGTGTGTCGAACCTGGCTGAGGGCCCCCAACCAGTAAATAGCGGGGTCCATTTGTCTGAGAATGAGTGTCCAAGACCGGCGTTCCAAAACCCATTTTTTTAGTACGTCACACAATTCGTCCACGTGTCGCAATATAATCGAAACACTTGGCGAGCGTGCACACGTCCAACCTGCACAAAACTCCAAATTTTGCTAGTTGCCCAAAAATTTCAGCGGGCTATAACTTTTGCAAATGAGCTTCGTTTCCTACAAACAAGATGTCGTTAGAATCGTATAATTTTTCTCCACGCTTTAAAAATGACTGCAACTTATTCTGAGAAGATCTTAGATCAGTGAACTTCTCTGTGAGGATCCTCTGGATCATAAGGGAAGACTAAGCTTCAGTAGATGAGTTTGTGAAGGAAGTAGGAGAATTTTTAAGAGTCGAATCAAAAAAAAATTTTCCCACACATCAAAATTTAAAAAGGGTACTCAAAAATGTCATTAATTTCTTTAGGTAAATAGTAAATATTTCTAACTCATGAAATTCCAATAGCATTGCCTCAAGAAGCTAAGACAAGTAGTTTTTGTAAATTATATTAAGGTGATCAATTTTGAACTTCCATGGGTTTAAAGTAACTGAAATAGGTTGAATGAAGGATAAAAAAACATGCTTATAACATTTAATGCATTTATTTGAGTACATAGGGCAATATTGCAGGTTTTGGAATGTTTCTTAGTATTGTAACTAAGGCCACAATTACAATATTTGGACTAGTTTGAATTTGATTCTCTAATAATTTTTGTGGAAAGTGTGATGATCTTATGTGTGCTACATCATTAGTGGTATCAGAGCTAAGAAGGATAAGGAATTGATAAGAAAGTGATAGGAAGAGAGAGAAAGCAACAATGAAGAAGAATAAGAGAGAGAACGGAGGAAGACAAAGTAAAGATGATAGCAAGGTTGGTTGAGTTCATATGATACCCAAAAGAAAGAGAAAGAGAGGGGAAAAAAGATAAGAAAAGAGGAAAGAGGAGATAAGAAGAAGAGAAATATGGATGCTAGAAGAGCTACAAAGTTTGAAAATAGATGTAGAACAATTGATAACAATGGTGGGAAGTATGGAAGATGAAGATCATCAAGAATGTGGAGTGGTGATCAAGAAGAAGGTGGAATGGCCACTTAGATGGCTAATGGAGAGAAACAAGAGAAAAGTGTTGAGGATAAGAGAGAGTAAATCCCATACAGGTTAGAGAAGGATGAAATTGCTTGGTGAGAAATGTAAATAAGTTCAAAAACATGTTCTTATTGAGGAGAACATTAGACAAAAGAAAGAGATGAAGAAGAGGGAGTCAAATACATGAAATGAAAGAAAAGAGAAGAGAGTAACACAAGGTGAAGATATTTTTAGAAAAGGCAAGGAGATTTGGTTATAAATTTCCTGAATGGATGAAGAATACAACTGTGGAAGAGAAGGATACAAGACAAAAGGTGGAAGAAATTGAAGGAGCCAAAGAAGCTCCATCCTTTGTTTCTAATAATTTGTGTGAATGTGTGTATGCAAGTATAGAGAAAGAAGACATACAAAAAATGTTATGAACATCAGATGATTATAGGTTTAGAGGACAAGAAAGAGGAGAAATTAAAGATAGTGACTAGTAAGGAAAGAAATAATAAGTCAAGGAACAAAGGATAGTTTGTGAATCAAGAAAAGAAGGCAAAAAAATATCAAAACCTCAATCAAAGAAAAATAAAAGAAGAGTTTGGATTGTGAAAGTTGGAGAGAATATGAATGAAGATGATAAGAGGCAAGAAAGAGAAACCAAAAGCCATGAATGAAGTAAGACTGAAGAGACAAAGGACAAAGTCCTAAGTCTCAAAGGTCTGAAGGACAAGAAAACAAAACAACTTTTGTTTGTCCTCAGAAACCGAAGGGGACTTGGGGAAACAAATGAAAACTCGTTAGTATTGTCCAAAGTACCAAAGGTATGGAGGGACAACCATACCTCACCGGTTATGGCCCATATTACTGTATCCTCCTCTTGCCTGAGTAAGAATATGATGGAACATCTAAGGAATATAAATGTTGTGATGAAGAACATAAAAGAGGTATTGCATATAGTGAGTTTAGTAGTGATTTAAGTGATGATTTTGAGATAAAGAATAGAAATTAAAGTAATGTACAAGAGAAAAGGAAGTATGGTCCAAAATTTGATGAAGGGACTAGATGAAGAGAATATTCTTGTGTTCAAAAAAAGAATTATATATAAAGTAAGAGCTATTTAACTCCATTCAAGGGTAGTAGGAAGGTAAGAATCAACAAAGGGAACTAAAGGATGAGATCAAAAAATAGAGAAAGGTAAGGTGATGGTGAATGCTTTGAATAGAGAAGATTTTGATCCTACACAAGGGCTCATTGCAGAGGGGGGGGGTAGGGGGTAACAAATTTAGAGGATGATAACAAGCAAAAAAGAGAAGATTCTGGGAAGAATAGAGAAGAGGAAACATGATGATTTGAGAACAAAAAAGGGAAGGGAAAGTGTGATCTTGTTGATGAATGAGGATGAACATGAAGATTGTGAGAAAAAAAAGGAAATATTGAGATTAATAAAAACAAATATAAGCAAGAAAGTATGGATATTCTTCTACAAAGGGTGCTAGAGAATCTAGAATCAAGAGGAAGAGAAACAATTCATGGTTCAGAGGATTGAGTTGATGTGGATTGAAATGAAGCAAGAATACTGGGTGATGGATACAAGAAGATAAAATCAAGAATTTCAACAAAGGGTAGATGGCTCAACACAACTAACAAGCCAACAAGGAAAACAAATAGTGGGAGACATCAAGGCAAAGAATAGTTCAGAAGTGGAGAAGAAAAGGGAGCATGAAGAAGGCATCATATTTGTTGCAGGTATTTAATAGCAGAGAATGCAAAAGATAGAGACGGAAGACATAAAAATAAGAGGAGTACTAGAAGCTAAAAGAGGGAAACTAGAATATGGACATGGGACCTCAGGAAGAGTTAGAGAAAAAGAAGGTGTCAAGACAAGTGTACCAGTCAAGGAACCTAAGAAAACATCACAAGTGAAGATTAAACAAGTGCACAATCTCAGTCAGGAGGTGGAAAGGACAATATACAATCCCGTATAGTCAATAAACTTATGGAGGCAACTAGTTCAAGGATGGAGGAGATTGTAAGAGGTAAGTTACAATGGAGGAAGATGAAGAAAAACTTGCATTTCAAAGGAAGACTACCTTCAGAATCCCATGTGCAAATAGAAATCAGGGAAAAAAGAGTAAGAAGCTTGTAAGCAAATAAAATTCTATGAGAAGACTTCTTTTTCCCCTTAGGACTATGATGCAGGGGTATCACCCCAAGGGCTAGTTTAGGAATTTTCCAATACATTTTTTTTGTTTTCTAGGTGTCTTAGGGGGTCTTGAGAGTCATTTAAGTGGTCTTGTTATGCTTAGAGGTCAAATTTTCAAGATATGGAGCTTCCCTCCATTTCCATAAATTTGAATTTTTGAATTTCTCTTGAGCCATTTTTGGCTTTCTAGCTAAGTATAGGGCTTCTAGTAGTGTGTTCTAACATATGTAAGTATTAATATAGTCTTTGAGACCCACAATGATGTATCATGAGGTCTTAGAGTCGCATTAGGGATTTATTTTTTGTTTGTAACTCTTATAATCTTGTTTTTGATCTCCTTTTTAGAATGTAACCTCCAAGAATGGCTCTAAGTGGTTCCTTGAGGTTAGTTATAAGCCTAGAATTCAAATTGTGGAGGTATAAAATGTATCTTTCTAACTGTTTTTATTATTGATCAATCAATGAAATGAATTTGGAGCTCCAAAAGTATGGTAATAAGGAAAAATATATAGTAACATTGTTTTGTTCTATTGCTTTTAGAATGTAAATAAGAGGTATTGACATTTGCATGTTTGTTATCCAAATATGAGGATAGGTATAGGTTAATGAAGGATCTTTAAGGATAATTGCATCAAAATTTATAAGAATTAGTGTCAACAAGATGATAGTGCTCTGTTAGAAATCCAAGAATCCTGTAGCAGTCAGAAAAGAGAAGGAACTAGATTCAACTTTATCATACTGAAAATAAAACCCACTCAATGTAAGATAAGGGTGTTGGGAATGTGGGAGCACAATGTTTAGAGCCTAATACACTTCAACAGACAACAAAAAGGTCCTCTTTCAAATGATAAAGGAAGGTATGTTGGTACAATCAAGAAACCCCTGTCCAGGGAAGAATTAGCAAGTTTTACATCTTACTTATAGTTAAACACCTCTATGAATCTCAGTGTCATAGTAAATGGATTCCATTAGTGAATATAGAGCCTTTAGAGGTGGTTAGGAATTTTAAAGGATCCTTTAAATTGTTAACCGTCATAGAACATTGAGATGTCGCAGAACAAGTAAAAAGTGGCGAGACCAAGGCCAAAAAACTCTGGAATCCACGGAACAAGGAACTTTTCATAAGAAGTCATATTTGGTTTTTTGATGATATATTTCATTGCAGAGCTCCATTTAACCTCAAATTTTATCCATCAAAACCATCTTGGAGAAACCTTTTAAAAGGAGGAATATTTACAAGAAATGATCAAATATCTCAGGAGATTTAAATTGATGCTTTTGGGGATGTTTCACGTTGCTCGTTTGATCCTCCCTCACCTTGAGATACTTGTAGATGCTTCCAAAAGAGAACATTATTCCCATCCCCAACTAAAATGATGAGGAATGGTGATCTGTGCAGCCAAATCAGACATTTGGCAACATCATATTCCTCCATATTCCAAATTTCAATGGGAATCCATTTCTCTAAAGGTTATGCTCATCCACAAGAAATATCTGGAGTTTTCTTGCACGCAAAGGAAGCTCCAAAAGCATGAACCATCATGAGGTGAGGAGGCTACCTACCATAAGCAATTTATAAGGTTTTAATGAGGTTTAACATGTCAAACATCTCTCCAACATATTTTTATCCGCTCTCCTGATGTAGCACACCTAAGATCATCACACTTTCTATACAAATTATTAGAGAATCAAATTCAAACTAGTCTAAATCTTGCAATTATGCCTTAGATACAATACTAGGAAACAATCCAAAACTTGTAATTCTTCCCTATAGGCTCAAATCAATGCATTAACTACTACAAGCATGTTTTTAATCCTTCATTCAACCTATTTCAGTCACTTAAACTCTTGGAAGTTCAAAATTGATCACCTTACTCTACTTTGCAAAAATTGTTTGTCTTACTTCTCGAGGCAATGCTATTGGAATGTCATGACTTAGAAATATTTATTGTCCCTGAAGAAAGTACTGACATTTTTTATTAAAATTTTTGAATTTTAAGGTGTGGGAAAAATATTTTGATTCAACTCCTAAAACTTCTCCTACTTCCTTCACAACTCATCTCCTCAAGCCTAGTCTTCCCTTACCAGTCCTATCTCAGTCCAAATTTTAATGTATATCTTGATGGAGGACTCAAATTTATTAAATAAAGGTTGTTTCTCATACCCATTTGGGCTAACAATTTTTTGGAAAAGTTTCTCCTTAGGTTTCTTTGTGAAGTTTTCTTTAATTCCTCACTTCTAGCCTCTAAACCAGGTCTCTTAGATTTACTACAGTACCATCATAACAAATGTCAAGGATTCTCTTTCTGTGTGAGCTTATAAAAAAAAATCATTTGATTCCTAATTAAAGGAGTGTTTAGATTATTTCCTGAATTTATTGGCTTTTGGAATGGATTCCAAACCCTCCTAATGTCCAATTACCTTAAAACCCTTATGGTTTCCTACTACAGGCCTAAGAATACACCTCTTTTCACCAAACAATTTAAAGGATCCTTCGAAATTCCTAACCACCTCTAAAGCCTCTATATTCACTAATGGAATCTATTTACTATGACAGTGAGATTCTTAGAGGTGTTTAACTGTAAGTAAGATTTAAAACTCACTAATTCTTCCCTGGACAGGGGTTTCTTGATTGTACCAACATACCTTCCTTTATCATTTGAAAGAGGACCTTTTTGTTATCTGTTGAAGTGTATTAGGCTCTAAACATGTGCTCCCACATTCCCAACACCCTTATCTTACATTGAGTGGGTTTTATTTTTAGTATGATAAAGTTGAATCTAGTTCCTTCTCTTTTATGACTGCTATAGGATTCTTGGATTTCTAACAGAGCACTATCATCTTGTTGACACTAATTCTTATAAATTTTGATGTAACTATCCTTAAAGATCCTTCATTAACCTGTACATATCCTCATATTTAGATAACAAACATGCAAATGTCAATACCTCTGATTTACATTCTAAAATCAATCGAATAAAACAATGTTACTATATATTTTTCCTTATTACCATACTTTTGGAGCTCCAAATTCATTTCATTGATTGATCAATAATGAAAACAATTAGAAAGATACATTTTATACCTCCACAATTCGAATTATAGGCTTATAACTAACCTCAAGGAACCACTTAGAGCCATTCTTGGAGGTTACATTCTAAAAAGGAGATCAAAAACAAGATTATAAGAGTTACAAACAAAAAATAAATCCCTAATGTGACTCTAAGACCTCATGATACATCATTGTGGGTCTCAAAGACTATATTAATACTTAAATATGTTAGAACACACTACTAGAAGCCCTATACTTAGCTAGAAAGCCAAAAATGGCTCAAGAGAAATTCAAAAATTCAAATTTATGGAAATGGAGGGATAGCTCCATATCTTGAAAATTTGACCTCTAAGCATAACAAGACCACTTAAATGACTCTCAAGACCCCCTAAGACACCTAGAAAACAAAAAAATTATTGGAAAATTCCTAAACTAGCCCTTGGCGTGATGTCCCTGCATCATAGTCCTAAAGGGAAAAAGAAGTCTTCTCATGGAATTTTATTTTCTTGCGAGCTTCTTACTCTTTTTTCCCTGATTTCTATTTGCACATGGGATTATGAAGGTAGTCTTCCTTTGAAATGCATTTTTTCTTCATCTTCCTCCATTGTAACTTACCTCTTACAATCTCCTCTATCCTTGAACTAGTTGCCTCCATAAGTTTATTGACTATAACAGGATTGTATACTATCCTTTCCACCTTCTAACTAAGATTGTGCACTTGTTTAATCTTCACTTGTGATGTTTTCTTAGGTTCCTTGACTGGTACACTTGTCTTGACACCTTCTTTTTCTCTAACTCTTCCTGGGTCCCATGTCATATTCTAGTTTCCTCTTTTAGCTTCTAGTACTCCTCTTATTTTTATGTCTTCCATATCTGTCTCTTGCATTCTCTGATCTTCAATACCTGCAACAAATATGATGTCTTCTTCATGCTCCCTTTACTTCTCCACTTTTGAACTATTCTTTGCCTTGATGTCTCCACTATTATTTTTCCTTATTGGCTTGTTAGCTGTGTTGAGACATCTACCCTTTGTTGAAATTCTTGATGTTGTCTTCTTATATTGATCACCCAATATTCTTGCTTCATTTCAATCCACATCAACTCAATCCTCTCAATCATGAATTGTTTCTCTTCCTCTTGATTCTGGATCTCTAGCACCCTTTGTAGAAGAATATCCATACTTTCTTTCTCAGTTTTTTTTGTGTAATCTCAATCTTTCCTTTTTTTTTCTCACAATCTTCATGTTCATCCTCATTCATCAACAAGATTACACTATCTCTTCCCTTGTTTGTTCTCAAATCATCATGTTCCTCTTCTCTATTCTTCCCAGAAACTTCTCTTGTTTTCTTGTTATCATCCTCTGAATGTATACTTGCAATGAGCCCTTGTGTAGGATCAAAATCTTCTCTATTCAAAGCATTCTCCATCACCTTTCCTTTCTCTTTTTTTTGATCTCGTCCGTAAGTTACCTTTTTTTCTTCTTACCTTCCTAATATCCTTGAATGGAGTCAAATAGCTCTTACTTTCTATACAATTCTTTGTCCAACACAAGAATATCCTCTTCATCTAGACTTTCATCAAAATTTGGACCATACTAACTTTCCTCTTGTACATTACTTTAAGTTCCATTCTTTATCTCAAAATCATCACTTAAATCGCTACTAAACTCACTATATTCTTACCGCTTTTATATTCTTCATCACAATGTTTTATATTCCTTAGATGTTCCATCATCTTCTTACTCAAGCTAGAGGGGGATACGATAATATGGGCCATAACCGGTGAGGTATGGTTGTCCTTCGTACCTTTGGTACTTTGGACAATACTAAGGAGTTTTCATTTGTTTGTCCCAAGCCCCTTCGGTTCTGAGGAAAAACAAAAGTTGTTTTGTTTTCTTGTCCTACGGACCTTTGAGACCTATGACTTTGTCCTTTGTCTCTTCGGTCTTGCTTCATTCATGGCTTTTGGTTCTCTTTCTTTCCTCTTATCATCTTCATTCATCTTCTCTCTATCTTTCACTATCCAAACTCTTCTTTTATTTTTCTTTGATTGGGGTTTTGATCTTTTTTGACCTTCTTTTCCTGATTCACAAACTATTGTTTGTTCCTTGACTTATTCTTGCTTACCTTACTAGTCACTGTCTTGAAATTTCTCCTCTTTTTTTCTCTCTAAACCTGCAATCATCTGATGTTCATACATTATTTGTATGTCTTCTTTCTCTATACCTACATACACACATTCACACAAATTATTAGAAACAAAGGATGGAGCTTCTTTGGTTCCTTCAATTTCTTCTTCCGTTTTTCTTGTATTCTTCTCTTCCATAGTTGTATTCTTCATCCATTCAGAAAATTTATACCCAAATCTCCTTGCCTTTTATAAAATCTCTTCACTTTTTGTTACTCTCTTCTCTTTTCTTTCATTTCCTTTATTTGACTCCCTCTTCTTCATCTCTTTCTTTTGTCTAATGTTCTCCTCAATAAGAACATCTTTTTCAACTTCTTTCCATTGCTCACCAAGAAATTTAATCCTTCTCTGACCTGTATGGGATGTACTCTCTCTTATCCTCAGCACTTTTCTCTTGTTTCTATCCATTAGCCATCTAAGTGGCCATTCCACCTTCTTCTTGATCACCACCCCACATTCTTGATGATCCTCATCTTCCATACTTCCCGCCATTGTTATCAATTGTTCTACATCTCTTTTCAAACTTTGTAGCTGTTCTAGCATCCATATTTCTCTTATTCTTATCTCCTCTTTCCTCTTTTCTTATCTTTTTTCCCTCTCTTTCTCTTTCTTTTGGTATCATATGAACTCAACCAACCTTGTTATCATCTTTACTTTGTCTTCCTCCGTTCTCTCTCTTATTCTTCTTCATTGTTGCTTTCTCTCTCTTCTTATCACTTTCTTATCAATTTATTATCCTTCTCAGCTCTGATACCACTAATGATGTAGCACACATAAGATCATCACACTTTCCACAAAAATTATTAGAGAATCAAATTCAACCTAGTCCAAATATTGCAATTGTGCCTTAGTTACAATACTAAGAAACATTCCAAAACCTGCAATATTGCCCTATATACTCAAATAAATGCATTAAATTTTATAAGCATGTTTTTTATCCTTAATTCAACCTATTTCAGTCACTTAAACCCATGGAAGTTCAAAATTGATCACCTTAATATAATTTGCAAAAACTACTTATCTTAGCTTCTTGAGGCAATGTTATTGGAATTTCATGTGTTAGAAATATTTACTATTTACCTAAAAAAATTAATGACATTTTTGAGTACCCTTTTTAAAGTTTGATTTGTGGGAAAAATATTTTGATTCGATTCCTAAAAATTCTCCTACTTCCTTCACAGCTCATCTCCTCAAGCTTAGTCTTCCCTTACCAATCCTATCTTAGTCCAAATTTCATTGTATATTTTTCTGGATGACTCAAATTTTTCAACTAAATGATGTTTCTAATAACCATTTGGGATGAAAATTTGTTGGAAAACTTTCTCCTTAGGTTCGTTTGTGAATTTTTCTTTAATTCCTCACTTCTAGCCTCCAGATCAGGTCTCCCAGATTTGCTACAGTACCATCATCATAACTGTCAAGGATTCATGTCATGTGTGAGCTTATCAAAGACAATTTTCACTTGATTCCTGATGAAAGGAGTGTTCAAGTGATTTCATGAAGTTATTGGCTTTTGGAATAGATTCCAAACCCTCCTAATGTCTAATTACCTTAAAACCCTTAAGGTTTCCTACTACAGGCCTGAGAATAAAAAATATTTTCACCAAACAATTTAAAGGATCCTTCGAAATTCCTAACCACCTCTAAAGGATCTATATTCACTAATAGAATCTATTTACTATTACAGCGAGATTCTTGGAGGTGTTTAACTGTAAGTAAGATGTAAAACTCACTAATTCTTCCCTGGACATGGGTTTCTTGATTGTAACAACATACATTCCTTTATCATTTGAAAGAGGACCTTTTTGTTGTCTGTTGAAGTGTATTAGGCTCTAAACTTGTGCTCCCACATTCCCAACACCCTAATCTTACATTGAGTGGGTTTTCTTCTCAGTATGATAAAGTTGAATCTAGTTCCTTCTCTTTTCTTATTGCTACAAGATTCTTGGATTTCTAATAGAGCACTATCATCTTGTTGACACTAGTTCTTATAAATTTTGATGAAATTATCCTTAAATATTCTTAATTAACTTGTACCTCTCCTATTTGGATAACAAAAATGAAAATGTAAATACCTCTGATTTACAATCTAGAAGCAATGGAATAAAACAGTCTTACTGTATCGTTTTCCTTATTACTGTACTTTTAGAGCTCCAAATTCATTTCATTGATTGATCAATAATGAAATTTTTTATAAAGATTCATTTTATACCTCCACAATTCGAATTCTAGGCTTAAACATGACCTCAAGGGACCACTTAGAGCCATTCTTGGAGGTCACATCCAAAAAGGAGCTAAAAAACAAGATTATAAGAGTTACAAACCAAAAATAACTCCCTAATTTGACTCTAATACTTCATGATACATCATAGTGGGTCTCAAAGACTAGATTAAGACTAAATATTCTTAAAAACACTACTAAAACCCCTATACTTAGCTAGAAATCCAAAAATGGCTCAAGAGAAATTCAAAAATTCAAATTTATGGAAATGGAGGGAAACTCCATTCCTTTAAAGTTTGACCTCTAGAGCACAACATGACCACTTAAATGACTCTCAAGACCCCCTAAGACACCTAGAAAACCAAAATTGGATTGAAACATTCCTAAACTAGCCCTTGGAGTGATGCCCCTACATCATTTCCTCTCCCCCCTTCTATAAAAATGTAACATATTTCTTCATTGAAACCATCCTCCCTTGTTTGGTAATGATACCATGTCAAAATTGTGACATAACTAGGGAGTTGTAGACCCATGACATGCATTTTCCTTACAATGCATCTTACCATCCATTTATTATAGCACTATTTACATATTTAGAATAATGATATAATGTAAAATGTGGCTTGAGTAAGCCCCTTTATTTGTATTATTATCTTCTTGCGTTATGTTCTTTCATTTGTGATGTGTATCCATATATGTTTTGTAGAGTTTCATGTGATTTGTGTCATATATACAAGGTTTTGAGTTGATTTATTTACAGAGTTGGAAAGTGGCAAGAATTTTCTCTTCTAACCTTGCATTGGATCTTCTTTCTTCTTTGAGACTTCAAGAGAGAGTGGTCAATCATTTTTTTGTGCTATCACTTATGTTTTTAGCTTAGTTTGTTTATGTTTTCCCCTTCTATCCCTCTCTCTCCCTAGTTACTTGGATGTGTAAGAATAGGATTAGATGTAGGAGTAGTGTTAGCATTAGAAATATGTAGATAAACCAACATTCTTTGGAGGTTGATCTCATTCATGCAAGTCCCACATTGTTGAGACCATCCAATGTTCTTATATAATTCTTGATTTGCCATGATAAAATCATAGGGTGCAATTCTAAGTTGTTGTTGTTGTTGTTGTTGTGTGTGTGTGTGTGTGTGTGTGTGTGTGTGTGTGTGTGTGTGTGACACACACACACACACACACACACACACACACACACACACACACACACACAACAACAACAACAACAACAACAACAACAACAACAACAACAACAACAACTTAGAGGCATCATTCATGGAGCAAGAATATCATAAAATTAATTCATGCCAATGATAAAGAAGCATATAAAATAATGAATATACCACTGCCCATAGAAGCAAAGGAAAAACATTGAAGCACACCGGAAATTTTGGAAACACACCCTTCAAGGAGAAAATATGAAAAGGAGAGCATGTCAAACAAGAATTCAACAAATGAATCATGAATATAGTTCATATTTAAAGGGCACACAATATTATATAAAACACACAAGCCACATATAATACAAAAATAAAATGAATACACAACATGAACATGAAGTCAATAAAAATAATATGATAGTATAGTGTTTTGAAATAAATCAATGATGAAGAATCATAGGTTATCGTAAGAGATGTCCCCAAGTCGATCATGTGACATGCCCCCCAACCCACTATGAATGTGGTATCATGTTGTATGTAGAAATTAATGTAATATAACCTCTAACAATTGGTGGATAAGACTAAATCATACAATGTTATTCTAACATGGGCATGAATCATAAAAACAAACCAAATCAAGACATTGGGAGTATTTCTCAAAAAACCACTACATGCATGTAGAAGGTAAATGAGGAAACTAATATGGATCAAATGTTCCTATATTTAACTTGTGTTAGAGATTAAATGGCATCGGAAAATCTATATACATGGTAATGTACATAATTAAATATATGTGAAATACCTGATTAAAGGAAACTATTTGCAAGACACACATTATACTTGGAATTTCTTGAGGGTGACTCGTTATAGATTTTTAAAAGTGAAAATAAACTAGTGGTATTATTTTACGAATGTATTGGAAATAATTTTTACCATTGAAAACATTATGGTGAGTTTGAGAACCCAAATTTTCTTTTTCTGTCCTAGGATGATGTGTATTACTCATCTTAGCACATGTTTTATCGTTTGTATATTCATGCTTAGAATTTTTTTGTGACCCATCATCAATGTTATAATCAATTTATTATTTTTCTAGATGAGTGCGTAGGATAATAGGATCGATTATACCATATTTTCTTTTTCCAATTCTTTTTCATTTGTAATCCATATTTTTTGCATACTTCATTCCAAATTTATATTTGTTTAAGGATGCTTGATTAAAACTAGTAGATTTATCCTTGCTATTTGTGATGTGACAATTATCCCTTATTAGTTCATTTTCATTTCTTAAATTAATTTGTGGAGTTACATACACTTGGGGGTGAGATAGAGACCCCTACTATCAAATACATTTATCTAGTCTCTATATTAAAAATGGATTGTTGGCGTAAAATTTATTGTTTCCAACTTCTCATCTATGTGGTAATATCTCTCTTCAATATATTTGTGAGTATTACCACATTCACTAAATTGTAATGTTGTTATTTGGTCTATGTAGACAAAATCTATGCACTTGGGTACATTTATAGGTCCTAAAGCATACTAATGTATATATGATTCCTAAGCAAGAAAATTAGTGGTTGAAAACTTCTTTTGGGCCTTTTGTTTTATCTCTTGCACTCTTATTGGCCTCACACATCTTAGAACCTTATCGTAACTTGACTGATTTATATTTTATGACCTCGAACACTAGCACTTAGTTAGGACAGAAGCGCCCAGGCACTCCTATCCGTCTTGGGCACTCTTGAACTTCTTTATCCTTTTATTACCATTTTGGGTCTTTTTTTCTCCTTGGTCATATTATATCACTTTGGGTTGGCCTTTCATTTGTCAATTACAAAATTCAAACAAGGGAATCATATATATACTTAGTTACTTCTTCTAAATCAAGGGCCAAGGACTAACATTATCTACTATCACCTAAGATTGCATCCAAAGGCACAAATATCACCAAAACGCATTCATCTAACACACTCACACAAGGGATAAGGGTTGCATCACTCTGCATACACATCATAGGAGAGGAAGTTAATTCTATTCCATTTGCACACATTTGTATACTTGGATAATTCTAGATCTAGCTCTCTATCATAGTGCAACTTGCATAAGGGCAACCTAGGGCATCATTACACACACATACACAAAGAACTACATGGAGTAGGAGATGTAGTGCAGTGCTCGGTCATAAGATCACTCTTCGAGTGACCGTTGGGGTTAGTCTGACTCCCCATTCTACATATTCTTTATTAGGTTTGATGTGGTTTGTGTGCATGTGTAGCTATTTATCTATTTTACAGGTTACAAGTATGAATAATGACATTAAAGAAAAACCAAAGCGACAAATGAAGATCAATAGAGAAGCTTCTATAGCCTAGAAAAGGCTAGTATCTAAGCATCTGTGTGGACACTAGCACCCAGATCAGTCACTAGCGCCCAGATGCTCCTGTCCTCCCGTGGGCGCTTCCATCCCGTATAGTTCTGAGTTCCAAAATCCTCTGTGAGCCTTGATGAAACTCTTTTGAATATGTTCCAGTAGTTTCTCTACCCAAATCACTCCTAGATTGCACAGAATCAGCTAAGTCACCCTCTCTCACATTTGCTTAGAGTTTTATATTGGTACATGTTTATTTCTTGTGTCTTACTGTAATTCATTATTTATAGTAGTTACTCTGAAATTATATTTAATTTAATTTATATTAGATCATTCTATTAGAATAATTCCTTTAGGTTTAAATATAGTTGGTTGAATTGTATGCAGGTGAGGCATAAATGCATTTTAAGTCTCAATATTTTTTAAAAATATAAATGAAACTTCATATGTAGGATAATTTTTTAACCGAAGGAATTTAGAAGCGTCACAGAACATTGAGATGTCGTAGAACAAGAAAAAAGTTGTGAGACCAAGGCAAAAAAACTCTGGAATCCATGGAACAAGGAAATTTTCATAGGAAGTCATATTTGGTTTTTTGATGATATATTTCATTTAAGAGCTCCATTTAACCTCAATTTTTATCCATCAAAACCATCTTGGAGAAACCTTTTAAAAGGAGGAATATTTACAAGAAATGATCAAATATCTTGGGAGATTTAAATTAATGCTTTTGGGGATGTTTCATGTTTCCCATTTGATCCCCCCTCGCCTTGAGATGCTTCTGGATGCTTCCAAAAGAGAACATTCTTCCCATGCCCAACTGAAATGATGAGGAATGGTGATATGTGTAACCGAATTGGACATTTCGCAACGTCATATTCCTCCATATTCCAAATTTCATGGGAAACCATTGATCTAAAGGTTGTGCTCATCCACAAGAAATATTTGGAGTTTTCTTGCACGCAAAGGAAGCTCCAAAAGCATGAACCATCATGAGGTGAGGAGGTTACCTACCATAAGCAATTTAGAAGGTTTTGATAAGGTTTAATAGGTCAAATATCTCTCCAAAATATTTTGATCCGGAGTTCTCCGGATGTAGAACACCTAAGATCATCAGAATTTCCACACAAATTATTAGAGAATCAAATTCAAACTAGTCTAAATCTAGCAATTGTGCCTTAGATACAATACTAGGAAACAATTCAAAACCTGCAATTCTTCCCTATAGGCTCAAATCAATGCATTAAATACTACTAGAATGTTTTTAATCCTTCATTCAACCTATTTCAATCACTTAAACCCCTGGAAGTTCAAAATTGATCACCTTACTCTACTTTGCATAAATGGTTTGTCTTAGCTTCTTGAGGCAATGCTATTAGAATGTCATGAATTAGAAAGATTTACTATGTCCCTAAAGAAAGTACTGATAGTTTTGATTAACATTTTTTGAATTTTAAGGTGTGGGAAAAATATTTTGATCAATGTTATGTGGATTTTTACTTGTTCCACATCATCTCAATGTTTTCCAGCCTCGTTTCCTTGTTCCACAATGTTGATAAGACAAAACCCATCTTTTTCTTTTTCCGCGAAGAACTATCTATTTTCACCAATACCATAGAAGACTATTTCCTTTGATTCACATATTTTAGATGTAAAATCTGCGGAACACTATCCTAATCATTATTCCTACGTGGCTTTCTACCTTAACTAATTTTCTTCCTAAGACTTGAGATCATTATCCTTCGTTCCGTGGACTTAGGGATTCTACGGAACACTACAAGTGTTCCCCTTTTATTTGCGGGCTAGGAGAATCTATGGAACACTATAACTACCTTCCTTTATTCCACAAACTTGGAGAGTCCATGAAACATTGTGTTCTTCAATTCCACGCAGCATTAAGATGTAGTGCTCTGTGGATTCTTTAACCAAAAATTTGTCTAAGTCCAAAATAATGTTTGTAAGTTGACAAAATAGCTCGAGGGGTCATTTTGGATAATAATTTTGGCAGCCCATGTGGATTAGATGATGAATACCAGTGGCCTTTTGAGCATCCAATAGGCATGGAGTCAAGCCTAAAAACTTTGAAAAATTGGTCCTTTAAACTTTGAAAATCGTACCCCCTTGATCTGCATGGACTTATAGTTGATCTAGAACTACTTGGAGTTCTCTTAGAAGCTAATTTCTTTGGGTTTTTTTATAAAACTTACAAATTGTCCCAAAAATTCTAATTTTTTTCCAAGGAGCATGGATAACTCTGAATTCATATGATTTTTGGTGTTGAATGAATAACATTGAAGAGTACCCCAAAACACATTACTTCCACCATGAAACCTTCTTGAAATCGGACTGTGCAATAACAATAAAGGCCCACCAAAATTATATACAAACATGGAAAATCATACATGCTCCAAGAGGAAACATGTAGAATGTGCATAAGTACCTATTTTTCAATATACAACCTAATCTACTCCTACTCTAACAAAAAATAAATGGAAGTTAAAAAAAACTTGATACATACTGGGATAAATAGCTTCCCATCCTTACAAAATTCACCCATGTGATCATCTTGGTAACAAAATCACGTGGTGGAAATGAAAGCATAGAACACGCTTCATTGTTACTCAAAGTATGAGATGAGAAAATGACATATACCTCTTCATCTTGATTTGCATTTGGTTTTTGGAGATGTTTCAGATAACCTTTGGCATTTATATGATCTTCCTCATGCTCTGAAGAGAGCATGATTGGTGACAAATTTGTTTTTGGATCCATACTAGACAAATATCTAATTAGGAATATATCATTCTTTGCAATTGATTGGCTGGTCCTTTGAGTTTTCCCATTTCCTTTACTTTCCACTCCAAGAATAGACCTGGTGGAGACACATTCTTATCCATTGTAGATGCTTGAAATTTGGTTGGGACTTGGTTTTTCTTGCTCTTATACAAACATCTTTTCCTCCATTTTTGGATTATCATCCTCCTCATTTTCTTCTTCCTCAACCAGATCCATTGAAGAGACTAGGGATATTTTTGGTGATTCGTTGCAACCTTATAAGAGTGCCATAAGCTCCATACATGCAAAGAAATGAGGATCATTGCACTCAATTGAAATCTATTTCTCACTTGCAACGTCTTTTTCCTCCATATAAAGACCAAACCGATCTACATTTATGACCTCTTCCTCTGTTTACTTGAATTTTTCAAACTCAAAATCGTTAAACAAGAAGTTAGATAGATCAAACTCATCATCCTCTGTAAATTGTTTAATGAAAATAATATGAGGTTCTTGAATATTTTGGGGTAGTTCTTCAATTTTGCTATCAGAATCAGTCCATTCCTTAACAGATATATCATGATAATCAACTATGGAACTCACTCAATTAATTTTGATGCACTTGTAGGAGATTGAATGATAGCTTCCTGATGATGAGCCTCCTTGGCTTCAAACCTTTGGCTCTAGTTCTTGAAAATCTAAGCCTTTTCTGCTCTATTTGGATCCTTCCTAACCTATCCCTCTAGGTGTGAATATGCATATTCCTTTCTAGAAGGATGAATAATAACCCTCTTTTCCATGAAGGATTCAACATCTTTCTTAGTAAAGAATGAGAAATCAAAAACCAAGTAATTGGGAACTCATATTGCTGGTTAATCTGCAATGCTTCGTGGTTTAAAATTGGTTCTTCATGAGTCTCATGCACTTATAAATATGATTTTATGAAGTGAGGGAAGGATTGAGTTCTTGGCTAATTTTTCAAGGGTTTAAATGATGGAGAAGGTGTAACATTTTATTTTGGATGGGATGGGAGTTTAAGAGCTTTGCGAAATCTAGGGATCTGCAATTTTGTTTGAGATGGTGCAGGTTGGAAAGAAGGAATGAGAGGGATATATGATAGTAATGAGGTATTTAAACATTGAAAGGATTCCCTATAACTAGATTGATGAGCCTCCAATAATACAATCCATTTTCAAATTTGAGGAAATAATTCGGCCAAATAAACTAGCCATTGTTGAGGGTTGTACCAAGTTCGCATAGCACCAGCCCATGGAAAGGGAACCCTAAAACCAATTTTCATCACCTTTCTTTGACATGTATCCCTGACATGTACCATGATTTCCAATATATGTTTGGTATTGAATTACAAATAAACCTCATTTATGAAACTTCCTCCAAACTTAGCATACCCCTGTTCTGAGCAATATTTTGAATAATCAGATAACCAAATGGGTCAGTGGGGTTGGTTTATATGTATATTTATTGTGATCTGACTCATAAAACTGAAATGGAGGGGGTTTTGGAAACATGGGAGTTGAGGGTAGTAGACTTGTTATTGAAAATGAGGATTCCCATGAGAGAAAGAAGCCGTGATTACACAACTTCATACATGGGAAAATGGAAGAAAGGGAAATGGAAATGGTCTTTAGTGAGAGAAACTGGTTTATTGGACCAGTGGAGTCACCATATGTGTTTAGAAAATTCCTCTAAGTGTTTGATATCACCAAGAACAAATTAACTTGATGTTTAGAAGTTATAAATCACTTCAAACTTGTCCAATTGGGCACGCCAAAAATTGTTGTAGCTTAGAATTCTACCCTAGGATTTGATCATGACAAATCAATAATTCTAAAACAACATTAGATGATCTAAAAAATGTGGGACTTTCATGAGTGAGATCAACCTCTAGAGAAGGTTGGTTCCTCTACCTATTTCTAATGCTAACACTACTCCTAAAGCTAAGCCTATTCCAACACATCCAAGTCACTAGGGAGAGAGAGGGAGAGAAAGGGAAAACATAAACAAAATAAGTTAAAAACAGAGGTAATAACACCAAAAAATGGTTGATCACTTTCTCTTGAAGTATCAAAGAAAAAATAAGATCTAATGCAAGGTTAGAGGGAAAAATTCTTGCCACTTTCCAACTCTACAAATAAACATCTCAAAACCATGTATATTTGACAAAAATGACATGAAACTCTGCAAAACATATTGGACGGATTTAAGCCACATTTGACATTATATAATTTTTGTAAATATGCACAGACTACTGCAATCAATAGAGGATAAGATTCATTACAAAGAAAACACATGTCATGGGTCTACAACTCCCTGGTTTTGTCACAATTTCGATATGGTAACATTAACAATCAAGAGAGGATGGTTTAAATGAAGAAACTTGTTACATTTTTATAGAAGGGGGGAGAGGAGAGGGGATAAAAATTTGTTAGAGAGATGGTCGACTTGCTAAACCTTGCTAAAACCTTCTAAACTGCTTCTGGTAGGTAACCTCCTCACCTCATGATGGTTCATGCTTTTGGATCTACCTTTGTGTGCAAGAAAACTCTAGATATTTCATGTGGATGAGAATAACCTTCCTATCAATGGATGTGCATGAAATATAGAAGATGGAGGAATGTGACGTTGTCAAATGTCTAACTATGTTACACAAATAACCATTCCTCATCAATTTGGCATGGGAAGAATCTGCTCTTTTGGAAGAAGCCAGAAGGATCTCAAGATGAGTTAGGGTCAAACAAGCATCTTATAATAAAAAATGGCATCCTATGACTTTTGATGGCAACGTAAATCATCCCCAAAATCCTCAATTTCAATCTCCCATGATAATTTATCATTCACTGTAAATCTTCCTCCTTTTGAAAGGTTTCTCCAAGACGGCCCCGATGGATCAACTATGAGGTGAAAAGGAGCTCTGCAACAAAATATATCATCAAAAAACCAAATCCGAATTCTCATGAAAATTCCCTTATTCTACAGATTCCATATTGTTTTGGCCTTTGTCTCACAAATTTTTGCTTGTTCCCCGGCATCTCAATGTTTCATGTTTCCTTATTTTGTAGATTTATGAAGTTCAAAAAATGCTAACTCTTTGAGAAGGCCACAGAAAACGAGGTTAGTGTTCCACAGGTTCAAATTTTGGCCACATTTAAACCCACCTTTCCTTCATTCTGTGGTGCTTCTAACTTCCCCAATTTAACCATTTGTTATGTGGATTTTAGCTTGTTCCACCACATCTCAATATTCCACGACATTGTTTCCTTTTTCCATGGATTGATCAGACAAAACACATATTTTGTTTTTTACTGTGAAGCAATATCTTTTTTCACCTATGCCATGGAAGAATTTTTCCTTTGTTCCACGGATTTCAGATCTAAAATCCATGGAACATTATCCTTACCATCAATCCTCCATGAATTTATGCCTTAGCCAATATTTTGCCTAAGACTCAAGCCCATTCTCCTTCATTCTAAAGACTTGGATATTTTGCGGAACACTACAACTACTCCCCTTTGTTCTGTGGGTTAGGAGAATATGAAAAACAATGCAACTACCTTCCTTTGTTATGTGGAATTGGAGAGTCTATAGAACATTGTGTTCCTCAATTCCACAAACCACTGAGATTTAGTGTTCCACAGATTCTTTAACAATTTTTTTCTAAGTCCAAAATCATATTTGCAGTTGTCAAAGTAGCCTGGGGGTTATTTTAGCCAATACTTATATATGTGACATGATTCATATAATGCCTATATTTATCATGTGTTTGATATGATTTAAAATAATTCCTTTTATTTCTTAGCTCTTGATTTATATTGATTGTGCTTTGTGCTTTTCTATGATTAACATGCATCCTTCTTGTAATGTTCATGTTATGTGATTGTTTTCCTTAGATATTTCCTACCAACTTTATATATATGATGTCTCTCTATTGTGATTTGTTTTATCATGTGTCTCTAATATGATTATTTGTATAATTGTAGTATTTCTTGTTGGTTTTGAATGTGATCCTCCATTGCATGTGTTTTGGTATGACCTTGCAACTTAAAAGTAGTGGATGATAGAGGATAACCATTCAAACCTTCAAAATTATTCATCTTTGTATAAGTATGAAACATGGTGTTATACAACTGTTATTCCATTAGAATCAATTTGGACCATTGTGATTACATATCTAAGGGAAAAAAACATTGATACCATTCTAAACATCTATTCACAATTTGTCTTTCCACATAATTTTGGATGATAAGATGAGATATTTGTTATTTTTGTGCCCCAATGAAAAATATGTATTTCCATACTATTTTAGTATATCTAGAATCTCCATCATTCATATTTATTTTAGGAATTCCCGAGAAGTTTTTTTCCTTTTTTCGTAAATAATATTTCCAACATACTATCTTGAAATGATTAAGAAAGTATACACAAATGTACATGCTTATTAAGACTTTCCATGAATACCAATATATTGCATATTAAAATTTAGTAATTCTACTCTTTGACATTGCTCTCTTGTTCAAAATAGTTACACTCTACCCATCCTCATTTGGTATATCCTTATGTCTCTTATCTAGCTTTCTTGATCTTACACACTCACCTGTTGACAAGTTCTAATAAGTAAATGCATGAAACACAGTAAGAAACTACACTTTCCATCTTCTAAACTTCACATTGTAGGTTTTCACCCTTGGGTCAAAAACATATAGCAAGGCCTGTAACATATGTGCGGTTGTGACTGTATTGTATGGTCTTGAATCAGTTCAATTTTGTCCCTAACTTCCCATTGCACATTATTCTTTGGGTCACTTAATTCATCTCAATCAACATTTTCAACTTAAATCACATGTGAAATCATATATAAGCAAGTGAAACTCACCTCATTTTGTACCTAGCACTTTTATGGACTCAAATTGCAAACGCTAGCACAAAAAGTACACAAAGCTCCCTCTAGTATGAAAATACCTTTGTGCATTCATTAGGGCAGCACTATCTACAGGTTTGAAGCTTCCCACTAAGTCTAGGGGACTTCTTCCCACATTTGTAAGCACTCAAATTCACCCACTCAAGTAGATTATAGAAGGGAGAAACTCAAGTCAAGCATTGTCAAAGAGAATATGAAAAATTTGATTGCACTACAATTAGATATCACACACTAGGTGGAGAATGAAACATGGTTTGAGGCCTCTTTGGAGTAGCTCCAACGTCAATAGTACACAGGGATGCCCACAACCAAATAATGTTTGTTTTACAAGACTTCATCCATGTTTAGCATTTTTAAGGATTGAGTAGAGTATCCAGAGCCCCTCACAGTGTGATTTAGAGTAACCGACATACAACTAAGAAGAGAATAAAACAAGAGGAAAACCCAAAAATTCATAGGTTTTAGTTCTAAGTAGGTGAAAAATCATACAAAGCGGGAAAAACCATAATTTTTTTCTTGCCCTGACTATATGGTCCTACCCCAGGTGGTCTTCAACTCATAGTTCCAGTTTCAAAGTGTTTTCGGGCATAAAAACCCATGTGTCAACATTCACAACACTTATATCATCCCATAATCATGTATAATCAATTAAGTGCACTCAATACCATGTATTTGTGAGATTATATTGTATTGTTTACATTTGTTGCAAGTATTAAATCGTTATTATGATATTGAATGGTTAATGTTGGAAGTTAATTAATCATAATAACCATCTGTAACGTTTATTTCATTCATATTTTGATTATAGTTTTAAAACCATAATCAAACTTTAAAAGGTTGAAAACATGTACATATTATTTGACTTTAACAACCCTTTAATGAATTCCATCAATAAATATATATTTGTAATTTATTGTGTTGTCAAATTTTGGTTTCCAATGTTTGGAGTTTAGTGTCTATACCCCTCTTTAGATATAACTAAAACAAGGATATGATATTGGAGAGATGATTTATGACATTTATATTTCCTCTCAACATTGTGTTAGCATGGATAATGGTTGTAAGATGCATAAAGCCTTGTTTATTCATAAAGCCTTGATTATTGCTCTTTTATTTTCTTGACATACCAAACATTCAACTAAAAACTATGTTCATTCCCTTTACGATTTACCCATTACTATCCTTCTTTGTAATATGACAAGTCTTTAAGAACATGTAATGTCTTATGATCATTGATTTGTACTATGCCTTTGAGATGAAATAATAGCTTTTAATTGAGAATTTATCACAAATGGAGCTTGTCTTTATACTATAATGATTCCCATTTCAAGAGAGCATATTTAAATATAATAGGTTCTATTGAAGTTTTTGAATGGTTTTCCATGTCGTTGGAGTGTTAAATATCAATTTTACTGATGTTTCTTCAAGACACGCACGCGCGCGCGCGCGCACACGCACGCACGCGCGCACACGCACACACACACACACACACACACACACACACACACACACACACACACACACACACACACACACACCTTATTGCAATAACTAAATGACATAAATTGTTTCATTTTATTATTATCAAGAAAGAGCATCAACTTTAATATTATCCTTTCCCTTTTTTATAAATAATGTCAAAGTCACACCCCATCATCTTGGTAAGATATTAATGTTTCTCTAAGAAAACAATTAAAATTTTGTGATCCATATTGAATTTGAAATCAGTATCCTTAATATATTAATTCCATAGTTTGACTATATGATTGATAGTCAATATTTCCTTTTCATATGCGGGGATCACCAAGTTATTTACTTTGAAATTATAAACACCCTTCTTGCATAGGTATTTCCTTATTACTTCATCTAGAAACATCACACTCTATCACAAATGTCTTTGAAGGATTCTAGGATATAAACCATAATGGTGGAAGTAATATATTGTTTTAGTTGTTGGAATACTTGGGTGGTTGCCTCTGACCATGAAAAATAATCCTTCCTCGACAATATTGTTAAGGGTGCAACTATACAGGAATAAGTGCACAAAATATTTTGTAGCATCATGTCAAATCCACTAGTACCCTAAAACCCTTTACTTTCGCTGGTGTTAGACACTCTTTGATTGCTACAATATTATTTGGGTCCACTTTGACTTTTTTAAGTGAGATTACTTTTCCTAATTACTCAAAATAATTCACTTTAAATGAACATTTGGATTATTTGGCATATATTTGATTATCTTAAAATAATGACATAATATATTTTGTACATGTTATAAATGTTCTTCCCATGTTTTACTATATATTAGGATGTTAAAAATGAAAACCAACACAAAATTATGAAGAAATGGGTGGAAAAATGAATTCGCGAGGGTTTAAACAGTATATGGACCATCACTAAGACCAAATGACATCTACTTAATAATTAATAATAAACCTCATAATTTCCTAAATGTATTATTATGAACATGTTTCTCTTTTACTTAGATTTGATGATACCATGATCATGGATCTAGCTTACTAAATAAAGAAACACCATTTAATTCATCAATAACAAGAATAGTAAACTTATCTTTGAGAGTGAGCATGTTCAACTCCCTATAATATGGGTTCGTTCTCTATGACCCATACTTATTTCTAAGCATGACCACCATAGATGAATATGTGTTTTTTTTGGGTGAATAATTCATGAGTATAACATTTCTTTGACCTATTTTTCAATTTCAGACTCTTTTTAATAGGGATAGCATAAAATCTGGGGTTAGAGGGATTGCCTCTTGAAATTTATTCAATTTTATTAAAGTAATGCCTCTTGGAATAAATTAAATTGCATGATCATGATATTTAACTAGAGGCACCCATTTATACTCTTGAAAATAATTTAATGATACAAAATGGTCTCTAGAAGCTTTTAAGGAGTTTAAGTTTCTACTTCTTTTATTTCTAATCAATTTAATTGTGCCACTTATCATACGATCAATTTGTGAGAAAATTTTCCATTCTACAAGAAATTATTATTTGTTTTAGGGGTGATTCCATCCCCTTAATGTTGTACCTTTTTCCGTTTGAGTTGAAATCCATGAATTTGTGTTATCTGATTTTTCCATCATGTAATTATTACCTCCATAACAACAATAAAAACACCACCCTATGTTGGCCTATATTATCCAAAGGATAACACTCACATGAGGCTTATAATCAGTTTCTTGGACCCTCAAAACTTAGACTTGCATACCTTTTTTATAATAAAAATATGAAATCAACATAATACCATCTCTAGAAATGTACTTTAAGAAAATATGATAACAATGACCATCAATATTTTTGAACCAAATTCAATTACTATCATACCATCAGGAAAAAAAGTTCAAGTATGAAATGTATATGGATATTGTCTTTCTATTTGCCTCAAATCATCTTTATATAGGTATGGGATACGTAGATCTTGAGTTGGTTAAGTGAACCTAACTACCAACTTGATGTCGGTGAAATTGAGATATATATAAGTGCAACTTTGGTCTATTGAGGTTTAGGACCTTATTTTTTTCCAATAAGACATGTTTCATTTCATTTCTCCTTATTAGAGCTCTCAAATTAGATTGAATTATTTTTCCCACCAAAACTAAGAATTTGAATTTTTAAACTTGTAAGCTAGGATTTGAGGGCATGGTAAGGTCTAAATCTTGATCTCTTTGCATGTTTCCTCCAGAGTGAGTCAAGAAACCTATTGACATGTATAATAATGTTTGGTCACATTGTGTTTTGTAAACGCATGTGCCAACTCAATCAAAACTCCATTGTTACCATATTGGGTTGACAAACTAAAGGCATTTATGTTTTGAGTAAGGATGGATGTGAACTCTCATGGAGGTGAATAGAGGAGTTTAGAATGTCAAGAGTATGGGAAAATTCTATAGCAAAGTGCGAGATGTAAAATAAATATTTTTCAAGAATATGTATGCAATGATTCCAATAATATACTAGAAAATAGAGTTATGTTGGCTTATGTTTAACTAACCCCTTCCTAATAATGGAATGAAGTTTTTAAAAGGGATTCAAAGTTTAAAAGCATTATCTCAGTCTAATAATTCTTCCTAATTTTGTATTTATTTCATAAGAATATTGATAACTGTTGAATATGGTAACAAGAGAAAAAATATCCTCTTTCTCCCTGTTATTAGCAGTTAGATGTGTAAATGAGACTTGTGAAGGATTTACACATGTACGTAGTCAATTGGATTATTATAAGACTCTCATACGTAGATGAAAACTTGTTACAAACCTATGCTCTGTTGTAGGGTTCATTTTTGGGTATTGTATTGTGGGAAGTTTGGATTTACCTTATTGAAGAGGCTTCAAAATGACAAGAAATGGTTTCCAAACCCTTATAAAGGAGAAACAAAGGATTTAAGGTTATGATATATGTGTATGAATCCATCCTTATATTATTTCTATCACTATGCCTAGTCCTTTGCAAGAAATCCTAATTTGGGGATTAGAAAATAACCTTAACTTCTATCAACTGAGTGCATTCAATTTGATCACTATAATAACTTGCAAATGGGTTAACATAGACTTATATTTAATTGGAAAGGTTTAAATATGATATAATTCATGCATCTAGTCAAGACTATCATAGTCTAACTGCTATATCATCAAGACTATTATTTGAATCCAACTCATTGTTTGATCATAAAGAAGTGAATCATAAGCTTCTCATCTATATAAATGTATAAAAAATGTGGAGTAATCTTACAAATGGGTGAAAATAGTTAAAACACTTGTGAAAATCTCATCTCACATTTTGAGGATTTAAGGCTTCATTGTATCCCTTTGATGTCCCTATTTCATCTAGTCCTAGTCATCATTGGAATTTATATTTTGTTACACATCAAGCAAGAAAAATTTCAAGTGGATGATTGTTGAAAGTTGAAATACTAAATCCTAGAAATGGAATATGGCACTCCTCATTCATCAATAGTGATAAAAACCACAATAAACTTGGTCATAGAAGATTCTCTTCAATTTTTCTAAAAGGGAAGACTAAGGAGAGTATTCCCTACCTCTATCAGATTGGTATCAGACTGAGGTTTCTCCTTGAGAAAGAATATTTCAAGTTGTAATTGAGAAGGTGAATAAGGTGCGAAGGCTCCAGTGAGATTTGAGAAGGCAAGTTGTGAAATATAAACTTGCAAGAAAAAGAGAGGAAATGGCTCATAGATCTAGGGCTAGGAGAGGAAATAGAAGGAAATAAAGAGAGAAATAATTAGTAGCATTGATGAGGAATTTCCAAGCACATTTGGATACCGTAAAGATTTCTTAGAGAAGGTGTATTATTAAAAAATGATGGGGTATATGCATAAATTTGGGGTCAAATTTATGGCCACTTTTTCCATTCTTCGTAAAGGGTTTACACCCTTTGAAAGAGTGTGTATGCCATTTATAAAGTTAGTCCCTAACCTATTTTGAATATTTTTGGAGGAAACAAAGAAAAACGGTATAAACCCTTTGAAGTAGAATAAAAAAAGGAACATAGTCCTACATTATTCAAACCTACGAGTTGAAGAAAAAGGACTTAAAGATAAAAAAAAAAACCACGCATGCCATTTGAAAAACCTTGTCCCCATTCTACTTGATCCTTCATGCACCAACGTGTCTCACACAAACCCAAGTGAGTTTATTTTTTCAATTTATTTTGTTAATTTGTTGTTTTTGATAAATTACGGGTTTTGAAATAGAAAGTAAATGTTTTGATTTTTTTTTCACAAATATAAGTTAATGGAGGCATTGTCTAAACAAACAATGGGAGGATGTAGAAAATGTTAATAATCCAAAATAAAAACCACCTGAAAACCATAAAAATCCACAAGAATCCAATAAACACAAAGAAGACAAACTATTACATTGATATAACACAAACCAACAACAATTGGAAATAATCATAAATAATTTACATGCGTTCCTCAACCAACAATGCATGCAGTGCTCTTACAAATATGTTGGAAATTGTTTGCAAGAAAATAAAGAATGTTTCAGGGATATTAGATTTAATGAAAAGTGAAAGGAATGCATGCAAACAAATATATGTTGGTGGATTGTCATATGATGTTATAAAAGACATGAAAATATCAAAACCGTAATTAATATGATAGGGGATATTGGTGGTTGTGTGAATCGTAGTGTCCTTCATAGTTTTTATGGTTCAATTGGTAGTGCATCTGACTATTCAGATGGTGGAATGGGTAATAATGGCACTATATTTTTTGTGCATAAGTGTATATCTCTTAGGAGGATGTGTGTCAGACCATATACATAGACTACATATGTAGAGCCTCACACTAGTTTGTAGATCCCAATGATACCACTTTGTAGTGCTCTACGCAGTAGTTTATGTCATCTATGGGATGCTACATAAAGAGATGTACAAGAATCCCATATATCCCCTCCAGTTACTAAAGTATTTGAGGGAAATACCACAAAAGATATCGAGGACATAATTATTTCTAATTACTTATTCACAAAGGCAATTAATCATATTTTTTGTAGAAGTAATAATATTTTTTCTTAATATATGATAATAAGTAATTGATTCATAATTCCGACTTCTTCCCTTTTTTCTTGTATAGTTGATGGCGGAGGCCATGACCACCCATCCTAGATATTCCAACAACTATTAGTGTTGCATATGCATATATGTAGGTATGTTTTCAAAATTGATTGAGGTCTTGTTGAGTTATTTATTGTCTATTGACGTTGGTAGATTGTTATCTATGTTTTTACTTGTAAATAGTAACATGGTGTTGCATTGCAACCAATAACAAATGAACATATTGAGAGGGATGTTTCCTAGAACCCGATGTATACCCCATAGTAACAAGATACTCGAGTGATGAGAACACATTTTAATTGTAATATGTTATTTCAAACAATGTTACTTTAAATTTCATTTGTAGTTACATTTTTTATTAATATATTTAAAATTTTATACGTTCAAGTACACTTGAGAGGATTCTCCAGTTGTTGACTCAAGGTCTCCTAGAGTGAGGCAAACCTTTTGCTAGCCTGATGCTCCCTGCCAACCACAATCACAATCTTTTGGAGAGGTTGCTTCAGAGACATTTGTTTTTGTCACTTTTACGAGTAAAACATTAAAGGTATAGTAAAAAAAAATATTTACAAAATTAAATTATCATTTTATATTTGAAATTTATTTATATATTTATTTTAAATTCTAAATTATATCATTGATTATTTTTTCCACAAGCAAGGATGTGTCTGCCACATGACATGTCCTAAAAAGCCAAGTGAAATGTAACAAAATGCTTGCATTAGAAGTATAAATTCAATGAAATGCATATAATCTTCATTATTTTTACATACTTGATTTGAAAAATAAAATGTTTATATTTGTCATGCATACATGCACAAATGGTAGAGAGGAGGGTCTCTCCTCATTTGTTGAGATCCAACACCAATGGCTCTACATCTAGGGAGAAGAGGTGAAATTTATTTAGTGACTTTGTGGAGCCGAATAATTAGTTATAGATATGGTTTATAGTGCTAACTCGATAAAATTAAAAAAAACATATATATTTTTACTATGTTTATATGAAGTGGTTGGTGGGGCAATTGCATTGGTTGGGGAAACTAAATGGAGACACGACGTTGAAGGTGGAGCCTGCCAGTTTTTACAAGGCATGGGCACCCTCACCAAACTATAATTTGTTTCCAAATGTTGTAAATCCCCTCCAACCTGGTCACTCCACCTCTCACGCATCCTTCCAGCCTGTGCCAAATCAAGAGCTTTGAAAATAGGGTTTATACACCCATCAATGCATAAAAGATATAAAAGAATTTGTCAGATGCGGTAGTTGCAAACACCTTAGTAACCAGAATGTGTAATTTGGAAGCTTAGAAAAGGTGTGCAAACTATATGAGAGAAGGACCCAAAAAATATATGGTTTGTGGAATCTATTGATTGCAAGATATGTGCAAGATGGTGTTTTTGATATCGCTTAAAGGCGTTTCAAAGAAATGCCTCAACCAGTTTTTATCTCATGGAGTGTCATGGTTGCATGATGCACATAATAATTTTTTTGAAGAAGCCTTGGAACGTCTCTAGTAGAATCATACAGTATGTGTCGAACCAGATCAATTCACCTTTGCCACCACACTACCAACTTGTGCAAAAATAAGAGTTGTGGAACAAGGCATTGGACTGTGTTACTTTTATTAGGTGCACATACAAGAGACACATGGATTGTTGACAAAATGTGGTCACATAGAATATCCAAATTGCATCTTGCAGAAGAAATGTGTATCCTCTTGGAACTTTTCCACTGCTTAACCAAATGCAGCCAAAATATTTTCACAAATACCCTTAAAATAATGTCTCCATGAGCTCACAATCACTCACACAAGAAGCATTAGTAATTGAATCACAAGTTGGGTTGGAATTTGGTGCCATTGATAGTAGTAGAATGTGCAAAGAAGAGTAATTGAAGGATGCGCAAAGACATAAATTCATTTCAGTTTATTTTGATTTGAGCTCATCTCTCTTGAAATCTTCTACAAACATGAGAGCAGTAAAACAAGACAAACAAGTCCATGCCCACATGCTAAATTGTGGGGTTGAGATCACCCATTATGTGTTTTTAGCTACTAATCTCATGAGAATGTATGCATATTATGGTAGCCTTTGGATGCTTGTCAAGTGTTAGGAAAAATGTTAAACCCAATTTCTTTCGCAAGTAATGTTATGATAATTTGTCACCCATGGGAAATTTGAGGAAGGCCTTCATTTTTATTATGAAATGGATGCATAGTGTTGGTTTCCTAATAAATTAACCTTTCCCTTTATTATCAGATTTTTTGCTATTGTTGTTGGTGTGTGGGATCCTAAATGTCCTCCACACACATATGGAGGGTCATCTCACATGGGTTAGGTTTAGGGTTTCTTGTGTGTCACGCACTAGGGTTACTCAGCACCCTATATGTATCCCTTCATTTGACATTTATGAGTATGCCAAGCCACTCCGCTATCTTTTCTCTATGTGCAAGCTTTGTTCTGTTATGCAAGCTCTTCCATTGATTGATTGATTCCTCCTTGTGATTACGCTGGAGCTATTACGTTTCCTTCAAATTGTAACTTTATCGTGGTGAATATTTTTCGATACGATTCTCGCCAAATCTTTCATGTTATCAGAGCTGAGATCAGGTAAACGTGCATTCGTCATTTGAGTTGTAATTACTCTTGGTTTCACTTTTTTTACTCCTCGTGCAAGTTTTTCGATCATTATATCCTTGAAATTTATTTATAACATTCTTAACAAGTTTCTCTTGGAAATTTGTTCAGTTTTGTTGTGTTCTTCATGTATGTGCAGATCTCCTTGATTTTTTCAAGGGTTTTATAGCTACATTTAGCTAACTGCATATAGATTTAGCAAATCAGCTAAAAATAGAGTTTTTTTGGGTTTTTTAATTTTTTATTAAACTGAAATTTTTTAGATCTCTGTTTTTTCTGGTTTCTCTGTGTTCGCATGCTGGTTTTGCAGAGATTTAGTTTTAAAATTGCAGGTTTGAAGTTTGGTGATTCGTGTTTTGGTTCACTACTCTCCACCGAGCTCCTCTAGCTCACCACGAGCTCTCTCCTCCATCGAGCTCCTCTTCTCTGCCCTGAGATCCTCTATCTCACCACGACAATCTTAGTAATCATGCTCAAGCCTGAGAGCCATCACTCTTCCTCTAGATTTGTGTGCTTGTCTGTATATTTTATGTAGATCAAGCTATCAATTCACTATGCAATTGCTGAGTTCGTGGTTGCTTCTGACGTGGTTTGTGTGACCTCCTCATTGCTGTACAGGTGCATTGCCTTTCGAGCTCATGTTTTACCTTGCGGCTGAGTCCCTTATCTGGCATGGTCTGCGAGCTCCTTCCTGGTTTGGCTTCTGCATGTGCCATGTCTACCCTTCTTGGGCCTCATTCCCGCTCCCTGGAGTCACTCCCCTACTCCTTGTCCTGTGCTTGACCCCAATCCCTCTCCAACGGCTTCCACCCGTGATCCGCACCGGGATCCTCACTGATCCCTCCTACTACCGAGCCCAACTTGGGATTCTTCCCGGTCTCCCTCTAACTTGTTTTTTCAACCAACCGTAAGTTACAATTTATTTATGGTAAGTTGTTTTTTTAATCTTTTGGTGGGATTTTTTAAAGTGGGCAGCTAGCATTATTTAAGGCAAGTTTCCTCTTTTTTATAAATGGTAAGTTTTTAAAAATATTCAAATTTGGTGGGTCTTTTTTATAAAGTGGGGATATTTTCAAAGGGAGTATTTGAATTTTAGTTAGGATTTAATTTGTATTAGATCTTAATTAGTTTTTCGTAATTAATTAGATTTAATTATATTAAATCTATTTCTATTAATTACGAATCTCATTTACGATTAAGTATATTTAAAATCGTCTTTTAATTAACGCCTTTTTATCGTTTTCTTTATAGTCCTAATTCCTTTAAAATTAGCTAAATCGAACGTTTCAAAATGGTAATTTTTTAAAAAGCGTTCTTGTCAATTTTTTTTACTAATCATACATTCAAGTGTGTAGTATCACTTTGAGCACCTCTTTGTCTTCTGCGTGCCTTTCCGGTGTTCTAAAGATCATTCAGACTCATCTTGAGTTCATCTAAAATATTGTATTTTACCCTTATTATTGCTTGCGACTAGTGAGCACATCCACCACAGTTTATAGCAACGGGGTATCCTTCATGACGTAAGACACTTTTTCTCAAAACCAGGATTTGATTTCACCTCCTTCCTAGTTTTTTACAATTGTGCTTGTGTACGGTGGCACTTTGCTGCACTCCACGAAACACGATTGTGGTCTCCTCTCTTGTGCGTTATTACGTTGATTGCAAGGTGAGTTACAAAGTGTTTCCAGACACATGCTCGGAACTGATTGTATTCAATGCAGTAAACTATAAAGTGCCAAAAGCAAGGGAGTTATTATATTGTAATGGGTGCTTGTGTTTCTTTTCTGCATTCCTTCTCTCTCTTTTCACTATGGATGCACTTTCAATTCCTTTACTTACATCGTTCAACTTCTTCAAATGGAGATCAAAAATAATTATGAAACTAAGGGGTAAAGGGTTAGTGCGCATCACCATGGGAACTGAGACTGAACTAGACGACGAACCTGAAAAATCTAAGTGGTTAAACTGTAGTGATGAAGCTTTAGGTCTTCTTTGCATGTCTATTTCTCCTAACTTGCTCTTCCACATTGAGTTGTCTGAAACACCTAATTCTGCGTGGAAAATGTTCGATGGAATGTTTGGACAACAAGATGACATAAGAGTGCATGAGTTGGAAAATGAACTACTAGGGTTAAATCCTAGTGATTTTAAAAACCTACAAGCATTCTTCTTGAAGTTTCTCCACACTAGATTGTTGTTTAAGGAATGTCAAGTAGAGAATAAATATTCTCAACTGGTCTTGTCGATTCTCTCTAAGTTAGGTCCTGAATATTATGTCTTTGTGTCAACTTTTTACGCTGCAAAATTTGCCTTTGACAAGGATTGGAATATGCCCTCCTTTGGCTGTTTTTCATCCCAAGTCATTCGAGAACAAGGAAAAAGTCATTCAAATGGGGTCTCTCAAGTCCAAGTCACATGCCCTTGTAGCAAGTACTATTAAGGAAAATAAGACTGAAAAGAAAAATAAAAAAAGGATCAACCTAAGAAGGAAACCAAGACCAAAACTAAAATTAACACGAACACTTCAACTTCTGAGCCTAGAGCACAGAAAGACAAGTATTTGTGTTCCTATTGTAAGAAGCCTAGTCAAAAAGAACATACATGTATGAGAAAACAAATTGATCACCTTACTCATTTACTTGAGAAAAATCAAATAGGTGTTCCTAAGTCTATCAAACAAAATGCTCCGAAGGCCAAGTCTACTACTGCAAATAGTTCTAAATCTGATAAGAAGAAAGGAAAGGCCCTTGTAGCCAAAGTTGTTCCTTCATCGATGTGGATTATAGATTATGGTGCCTCGCACCACATGGCTTCTTTGCATGTTGAGTTCTCCAACATCGAGCCTTGTGGTATGTCCCAAATCATGATGGGTAATGACAAAACAGTGTCGGTTTCCGGTAGTGGATCGGTAGAGATGGATGGGGGAACATTCAACCAAGTGTTGAGTGTTCCTGATCTCTCTACCAATCTCCTATAAGTTTACCAAATTACTCACCTTGGTGAAGGAATGCGAGTGGAATTTTGTCCTAACTCGGTGATTATTCGTGAGCTTAACAATGACACTACAGTGGCTAAGGGAAAGGTAGATCACCATTAATGGTTGTATACCTTTTCCCACTTTACTTCTAATTCTACACACACTGCCTTGCTCACTCATGCAAATGAGGTTAGTAAGTTATGGCATGAGTATTTCGGACATCTAAATTATCGTTACCTTTAACAATTGAGCCAAAATGAAATGGTCAACGGGTTACCCCGCATCAAGTTTTCTAAGGGTATTTGTGAGGGTTATACCCTTGGAAAGCATCCTGAAAAGAACTTTGACAAAGGAAAAGCTTGGAGAGCTACTCGTCCTTTGGATCTTATTCACAACGATATTTCTGGTCCATTTCCGTCTCCTTCGTTTACTAGAACTCTTTATGTGTTGACCTTCATTGATGACTATTCATGATATACTTGGGTATATTTTCTTAAGCTTAAGTCTGAAGTATTTGAACATTTTCAGGACTTTAAGGCTCTTGCTGAGAAACAGACGGAATCGTCTATTAAGGTTCTTCGAACTGAAAATGGAGGTGAATATGTAAACAATAGGTTCATGGATTTTTGTACTTCTGAAGGGATCTACTTGTAGAATACAGTTGCATACAACCCTTCGCAGAATGGAGTAGTAGAAAGAAAGAACTGTACTCTTAAAGAGATGGCCACTTGTATGATTCACTTGAAGTCTCTTCCTCCGCGGTATTGGGCCGAAGCAGTGAATTGTGCTAATTACATTCAGAACCGTGTTACACACAAGGCAGTAAGAGGGATGACACCCTTTGAAGCCTGGTTTGGATACAACCCTAATGTTGAGAACTTTCAAGTCTTCAGATCCAAGGCTATGGCTCGGATTCCCAAGGAAATGCAAGGAATTGGAACCACAATCCAAACCTTGTATCTTTGTAGGGTATCCTTATGGCATGAAGGGATATCGATTGCTAAGTTCAATGAGTCCTCTTTGACTTCTAGTTCTCTACCTATTGAGGTTCTTCATCTCGCTGATTCAGATTTTGACTCATTAGAAGATGATGTTGTTGAGCGTGATCCTCTTCCTGATCCTCCCGACCATCAGAGCCTTGAGTCTTATGATTTTGACATTAGTGATGATGAGGAATATGTCCCTTCTCACTCGAGTGACGAATCTTCCAATTCAGATCTTGATCCTCCTGGTCCTCTTTGGGCTAGGAAAACTTTGTAAAGTGCTGGAGATTTAGTTGGAGATACTTCAGATATGAGACGTACTCACTCAGATTTTGTTAGACCCCACTCTTTCTTGGTCTCTACCTCTAATCCACAGTCTTTTCAGGAGGCTTCTGGTATTCCTGAGTGGGATTCTTCCATGGATGAGGAGTATTCCTCTATCATGAAGAACGATACTTAGGATCTCACCCCTCTTCCAAAAGGAAGAAAAATCGTTCGGTGTAAGTGGGTGTTCCGAACAAAGTATGGAGTAGATAGAGATGTCGAAAAGTTTGAAGCATGATTAGTAGCTAAGGTTTTCTCCCATATAGTTGGGGTTGATTGTACTAAACCTTTTCTTTGGTTGTGAAGATGATTTCTATTCGACTGACCCTAGTCATTGCCGTAACAAACAAATGGAAAGTCCATCAAATGGATGTTAAGAGTTCCTTCCTTCATGGTGACCTAGAGGAAGATATCTACATGGAACAATCTTCAGGTTATGTCCATGATCCCTCCCTCATTTATAAGTTAAAGAAGTCTCTTTATGGCCTTAAACAAGCCCCTCATGCTGGGTAGGCCAAGATGGACTCCTTTTTACTTAAATCAGGATTTACTAGGTGTCACTCTGATCCAAATGTTTACATTCTACAGCAAGATGACTCCATATTCATTCTTGTTCTCTATGTTGATGACTTGTTGATCACCGAAAGCTCTTCCTCTATCATTGATTTTGTGAAGACCACCTTCGCCAACAAGTTTTCCATGACTGACTTAGGTCTGCTTCATTACTTTCTTCGGATCCATATTTCACAATTTGACTCGAGAATTTTGATTTCACAACCTAAGTATGCTCTTCACTTGCTTGCTCATTTTCAAATGTCTGATTGCAAGTCTTCTCTTACTAATTTTCTTTTCGTGGTTAAGTTGGTTTCTGATTGCTCTAATCCCTTGGTTGATGGCACCCTTTATCGAAAGTTGGTGATGAGATTGATTTACTTGGCTCATACTCGACCGGTTTAATCTTATGTTATTGGGATCATGTCTAGATTCATGCAGGAGCCACATAAGTTACATTGGAAAGTAGCTAAGTGGATCCTTCATTATGTTCATGGCACTTATACTAATGGCATTCACTATTTTGGAGGGGTGGATACTGACTTGATTGGGTTCATAGATTCTTACTGGGCCGGTGACTTAGATCATCATAAATCTACCTCTGGCTACAGTTTCTCTCTTTGTTCAGGTCCTATAAGTTGGTCTAGCAAGAAGTAGAATGTAATTGCGATATATTCTACAGAGGCAGAATACAAAGGAGCAGTTAACACTGCCACAGAGGTTGTTTGGCTATAGGGTATTCTGACAGAGTTTGGCATCCACTTTCGGCAACCTACCATTATCTATTGTGACAACACGAACACTATCTCAATTTGTAGAAATCTAGTTCAGCATCAGTGGACGAAGCACATTGAGATCCATATGCACTTCATACAAGAGCTTATTCATGATGGTATCATCGACATTCAATACATTCAGACAGCTAATCAAATTGCAGCTGCTCATCTTCTTCAGGCTATAGCTATAGCCCTTCTTCTTCTTCGAGGAAGATGTTGTTTGTATATGGGAACCTTATCAGGCCTTTAGTTGTCAGGCCCCATTGACACATCTTTTTTAGTTGTTTAAGAGTGTCTTCTTTTTTTGTCTGACTCATCATAGTCACTACTCCAACTTCGATGAAGGGGGGTGTTGGTGTGTGGGATCCTATATGTCCTCCACACACATATGCAACGTCATCTCACATGGGTTAGGTTTAGGGTTTCTTGTGTGTCATACACTAGGGTTAATCAGCACCCTATATGTATCCCTTCATTTGACATTTATGAGTATGCCAAGACACTCCACTATCTTTTCTCTATGTTCTGTTATGCAAGTTCTTCCATTGATTGATCAATTCCTCCTTGTGATTATGGTGGAGCTATTACGTTTCCTTCAGAGTGCAACTTTATCGTGGTGCATAGTTTTCGATATGATTCTCGCTAACTCTTTCAATTGAAAGCTATTAAGAATGGAAGGGAGTTTGATGGTTGTGTAGTTTAGGCTAGGTTGGAGTTGTATTTATTTGTGGGCAGTGCGCTTGTGGACATGTATTCAAAATGTGAGATTATGGATTATGCACGCCAAGTTTTTGACATAATACCTCAAGATATGTTTTCTCATGGACATACATGATTGTACGCAATGCAAAATGGATTTGGTAAAAAGGTCGTTTAACTGCATTAGCAAATATAACTGGTTCCCAATGAAAACTCAACCACTTTCGTTAAGGGTTTATTGTTTAGGGTTAAAGATTTAGCATTTAGTGCTTAAGGTTTAGGGTTTATGTTTTAGGGCTCAGGGTTTAGGGTTTAGGGTTTAGGGATTATGGTACATGGATTAGGGTTTAACATTTAGGGCTCAAGGATCAAGGTGTAGGGTTCAAGGCTTAGGGTTTAGGTCTTAAGTCTTAGGGTTTATGGTTCATGGTTTAAGGTTTATAGTTCATGGTTTGGGGTTTAGAGTTATGGATTTAAGGTTCAAGGTTTAGAGCTCAGAAATCTGGGTTTAGGGTTCAGGGTTTAAAGTTTAGGGTTCAGGGTTCAAGGTTTAGGGTTTAGGGTTAAGGGTTAAGGGTTTACGGTTTAGTGTTCAAGATTTAGTGTTTAGGGTTTAAGGTTTCTTATTTTGGTTTTAGGGTTGAGGGTGGTTAAGGGTTAAGGGTTTAGGGTTTAGGTCACATATTTTAGGGTTTAGGGTTTAGTTTTTAGGGCTCAAGGTTTACGGTTTAAGGTTTAGGGTTTAGGTTTTAGGGTTAAGGATTCAGTGTTTAGGGTTTATGGGTTTAGGTTTTAGGGTTTATGTTCAAGGTTTAGGGTTTATGATTTAGTTTTATGGTTTAGGGTTTAGCATTTAGGGTTCATGGTTCATGGTTTAGGGTTTAGGGCTTAGGGCTTAGAGCTTCGGGTTTAGATCGTAAGCCTCGGGGTTTAGGGTTTAGGGCTCATGAGTAAGGGCTGCATGTTTAAGGTTTAGGGTTTAGGGCTTAGGGTTTAGGGTTTAGGGATCATGGTTCAGGGTTTAGGGTTAAGGGATTAATGTTTAGGGTTTAGGGTTTCGATTGTAGAATTTAAATGCTAAAACCTTTAGACTGAATGCTGAAATCCTGAAAATTGCCTATGTATAGACAAGATTATACTATAAAAAATTATCTCCTAAGTCATGACTCATGGATCTGTGAGACTAGTTCCATAAGGTGAAGAGTGACCCTAATTTCTTATATTTACTAAAAAAAAATTAAAGTCTATACTTAAACATATATTTTTGTATACAAAAGCATGTCAAAATCACATATTATGTCTATACTATACAAAACACGTACGCGTTTTGTGTTTTTCCTTTTTCCAATTCATGCCTCTAGGCTTGGATCCAGTTTGGATCCCCAAGCTTGAGGCATGGACCTACACAAACACAAAAAAAACATCTTGTTTTTGCATAAAAATGAAAAAATACCACTTCCTCCATGATAAATCAACATAAAACGATTGATTGGTTTAAAAAAATTATACCACGATGTAGAGAAGAGTTCATTCTTTCTAAAAAAAATCAAATTTCCTGACTAATCTTAGGTTTCCATATTATTTAATTTATAATTATGCCTTTTTATAGATTTTTTTTGAAGTTTAAACAAGTCTATCTTTCATCATGTATCTTTTTTTGGCTCATCAAAATTGAAAAAAAAATAGTAACACAAACTAGGCCTAATTCTATACATATTAAAAAAAAACTAATTTTTGATATTTTTTGAGGTAGTTACGAGGGCACGGTCGGAGCTCTGTTATTTTTTAAAATTTAAAATTTATGTACTAGAAAAATCATTAAAAAAATACTTGCTAATTTTTGTTTTAAAAAAAAATCTAGCACAAACTAGATACTCGTAGCTATCTCTCTACTGAAGGGTTTTCAAAAATACTAAATGGTGCTCAAAAAATGGTGGGGGGCACGAAAGTCACCCTATTATGTTTTTTAACAAAAACAGGAGCACATGTTGGTATTCTAGTTATTTCACCCACTTAAAATTATTTGTTTTCAATAAAATTTAGTAGCTTGGAAACTATACTCAAAATTCTACGATTCATGTTTATACCACATCATCCAATTTTGAGTGTAACTATTTCAAATAACTCGTACATGTTGAATTTTTTTATTTTTCAGAAAAAATGTGTCCACTTAAAACCCCCTTTTGGCCCCCAAACTTGGTGCACTTACCCGAAACTATTACAATGATATAACGTAAACCAACAACAATTGGAAATAATCATAAATAATTTACATGTGTTCCTCTACCAATAATGCATGCAGTGCTCTTACAAATATGTTAGAAAGTGTTTGCAAGCAAATAAAGAATGTCTCGGGGAAATTAGATTTAATGAAAAGTGAAAGGAATCCATTTAAACAAATATATGTTGGTGGATTGTCATATGATGTCATAAAAGACATGAAAATATCAAAACCTTAATTAATACTATAAGGGATATTGGTGGTTGTGTGAATCGTAGTGTCCCTCATAGTTTTAATGGTTCAATTGGTAGTGCATCCGACTATTCAGGTGGTGGAAAAGGTAACAATGGCACTATATTTTTTGTGCATAAGTGTATATCTCTTGGGAGGATGTGTGTCAGGCCATATACATAGACTACATATGTAGAACCTCACACTAGTTTGCAGATCCCAATGATACCACTTTGTGGTACTCTACACAGTAGTCTATGTCATCTATGGGATGCTACATAGAGAGATGTACAATAATTCCATGTATCCCTTGTAGTTACTAAAGTAGTTGAGGGAAGTACCACAAAATATATCGAGGATGTAATTATTTCTAATTACTTATTCACTAAGGCAATTAATCATGTTTTTTTGTAGAAGTAATAATATTTTTTCTTAATATATGATAACAAATAATTGCTTCATAATTCTGACCTCTTCCCTTTTTTCTTGTATAGTTGATGGTGGAGGCCCATGACCACCCATCCTAGATAATATTATGCTATTCCAACAACTATTAGTGTTGCATATGCATATATGCAGGTATGTTTTCAAAATTGATTGAGGTATTGTTGAGTTATTTATTGTCTATTGACGTTGGTAGATTGTTATCTATGTTTTTACATGTAAATAGTAACATGTTGGTGTTGCATTGCAACCAACAACAAATGAACATATTGAGAGGGATGTTTCCTAGCACCCGATGTATACCCCAAAACAACAAGCTACTCCAGTGATGAGAACACATTTTAATTGTAATATGTTATTTCAAACAATGTCACTTTAAATTTCATTTGTCCTTACATTTTTTTATTAATATATTCAAAATTTTATGTGTTTAAGTACACTCTACAGGATTCTCCAGCTCTTGACTCAAGGTCTCCTAGAGTGAAGCAAAACTTTCGCTAGCCTGATGTTCCCTCCCAGCCACAATCACAACCTTTTGGAGAGGTAGCTTCTGAGACATTTGTTTCTGTCACTTTTGTGAGTACAACATCAAAGGTATAATAAAAAAAATTATTTACAAACTTAAATTATCATTTTATATTTGAAATTTATTTATATATTTGTTTTAAATTCTAAATCATATCATTGATTATTTTTGCCACAAGTGAAGATGTGTCTGCCACACGACATGTCCTGAGAAGCCAAGTGAAACGTAACAAAATGCTTGCATTAGAAGTATAAATTCAATGAAATGCATATAATCTTGATTTTTTTTACATGCTTGATTTGGAAAAAAAATGTTTATATTTGTCATGTGTATAGGCACAAATGTTAGAGAGGAGGGTCTCCCATCATTTGTTGAGATTGAACATCATTGGCTCTACATGTGGGTAGAAGAGGTGAAATTTATTGAGTAACTTTGAGGAGACGAATACATAGTTATAGATATGGTTTATAGTGCAACTCAATAAAATTAAAAAATATATTTTTATGTTTGTGTGAAGTGGTTGGTGGAGCAATTGCATTGGATGGGGAAATTGAATGGAGACATGGCGTTGAAGGTGGAGCCTGCCAGTTTTTGTAGGGCATGGGCGCCCTCGCCAAGGTTTAATTTGTTTCCAAATGCTACAAATTCCCTCCAACCTGGTCACTCCACTTCTCACGCATCCTTCCAGCTTATGCCAAATCAAGAGCTTTGAAAATAGGGTTTGGACACCCATTAATGCGTAAAAGATATAAGAGTTTGTCAGGTGCGGTAGTTGCAAACACCTTAGTAATCAGAATGGGCAATTTGGAAGCTTAGGAAAGGTGTGCAAACTGTATGAGAGAAGGACCCAAAAAAGATATGGTTCGTGGAATCCGTTGATTGCAGGATATGCACAAAATGGTGTTTTTGATATTGCTTAAAGGATTTTCAAAGAAATGCCTCAACCAGATGTCATCTTATGGAGTGGCATGGTTGCAGGATGCAGAATAGGTTTGTTGAAGAAGCCTTAGAATGTCTCCAACAAAAGCATACAGCATGTGTCCAACCAGATCAGTTCACCTTTGCCACCATACTACCGGCTTGTGCAAAAATAAGAGCTCTGGAATAGGGTGTTGGACTGTGTTACTTTTATTAGGTGCACATACAAGAGACACATGGACTGTTGACAAAATGTGGTCACACAGAATATCCAAATTGCATCTTGCAGAAGCCATGGGTATCCTCTTGGAACTTTTCCACTGCTTAACCAAATGCAACCAAAATATTTTCGCAAACACCCTGAAAATAGCGTCTCCATGAACTCACAATCACTCACACAAGAAGCAGTAGCAATTAAATCATAAGTTGGGTTGGAAGTCGGTGCCATTGATATTCGCAGAGTGTGTAAAGAAGAGGAATTGAAGGATGCACCGAGACATAAATTCATTTCATTTTATTTTGATTCTTTCTCATCTCTCTTGAAATCTTGTGCAAACACGAGAGCAGTAAAACAAGGCAAACGAGTCCATGCCCACATGCTAAAATGTGCGGTTGAGATCACCCATTATGTGTATTTAGCTGCTAATCTCGTGAGCATGTATGCATATTATGGTAGTCTTTTGGATGCTTGTTAAGTGTCAGGAAAAATGTTAAACCCAATTTCTTTCGCAAGGAATGCTTTGACAAGAGGATTTGTCACCCATGGGAAATGTGAGGAAGGCCTTCATTTTTATTATGAAATGGATGCACAGGGTTGGTTGCCTAATAAATTAACCTTTCCCTTTATTATCAAGCTTGTTCGGTATTGCAAGCACTTAAGAATGGAAGGGAGTTCCATGGTTGTGTAGTTCAGGCTGGGTTGAAGTCATATTTATTTGTGGGCAGTGCGCTTGTGGATATGTATTCAAAATATGAGATTATGGATTCTACACGCCAAGTGTTTGACATAATACCTCAAGATATGTTTTCTCATGGATATACACGACTGTAGGCAATGCAAAAACGAATTTGGTAAAAAGTTCGTTGAACTGCAAATGCAACTAGTTCCCAACGATAACTCAACCACTTTTGTTCGTTAACTCTTGCATGGTTTTCTTACCTTGTCTTTCAAAATTTTCATATTTTTTTATTTTCTCCTTTGCAATGAAATAGTTATAATAACCCATGGAATATATCAATTTTTATCTTTTAAAACAAAATTATAGTGCAAAATAGTAAAAAAAAGCTACCTTGTGTTTTGTGTAAACGGATTGATAATGTGACCAACAACCATGTTTACCACCACAATTCTATACATTGTTAAAATAAGGTATAATAACTAGGTGTTCGTGCCCACTTGTATGGACAAGAGTTAGATAATTCTTCAACTAAAACGATCCTTTTGTTTATATTGAATTTTTTTTTTTAAATGTGATTTTCGAAGACTCAACAAACATCCTCTCGAACCCTAGTAATGAGAAGTAAAGTTTGTTTGTGTATCTTGTCATCATGAGATGCCATAACAAATTTCACAACACCCTAATTCGATCATGTGATCATTTGGCGTAGCACGTTAGGAGTTTTGTTGACCCTGTTAGCAGCGCCAGGTCATTGTTAAAAGTTAAAAGTTGGGTTTTGTTTCGGCTTGCTGTTTGGACCTTAAGCGAATAAATGCTACCCACCTTCGTAAACCTATAGTATTTCTATATGAAATTTTCCTGAAAAAAATTTAGTTTAGAGATAAATACCTCATTAGTAGGTTATTGTAAGGTGGTTTTGTAGGCCTCCGGTCACTGATGACCAGGTTAAACTAGTCCAATTATGATCGGTGGCTCTGGAAAACTAGTCATCATTTGTAAATCACTAGTTAGTTCTAAGTTCCATAAACTCTTTTGAATTCTCAGTATATATGGGAGCGTCTACAAACTTCACCATGATGCATTCTCTCATCCAACGCTAGTTTTTGAACGCAGTTTTGTTGCCCTCGAGCCACAATTAAACGTTTTTGCAAACTAGTAGGAAAATGTGAAAGAAGGTCGTATGACCCTAGTCAAGTCAATTTAACTGATGACAAACTTGTAAACAATTATAATTTATTATATGGAACTCTATTGTGTGGCTTGTTTTGAAAAATTTAATTGTCGTGAAAATAGTGTTTTCTCTCTCCTCTCTCTCTTGCTTCTCTCTCCTCCTCTAGTTAAGAAATGAAGTGAAATAAAATAAATGTATCTCTAACTCTCTTTCTTGCTGTGTGCGAAGTTTTATGATTATGTGAATGGAAAACTAAAAACGTGAATTATGTTATATTTAGATAGATGTCATGTCAATATTTGTGGTGACCATGTGGTGGTTGGAGGTACCGAGTCACAAAGAAAATGAAGTGTACTAGTAATTTCATAGTAATTTGTTATTTGGAAAAATGTAATTTTTTAGATTATACCAACAATAGTGTTACATATCAAAATGTTGATTATGGAATGTTGTAATGAGTATGAACTGTTATTGTTTTGGAGTGTTTGGGAAATGGTCATTTAATCATGGGTGTTAAATTGATTCAGGATCATGTAATGAAAAAGTGTGGATGATACTAGCTGAAAATGGATTGATCTGTTATAGTGTGTTTTAGTGTGAACTTCATTATTTAATCTCTTGTGTATTGTACTATTTACTTAAAATTATAGGGAAGGAAACTAAATAAACAACCAAACTCATAGTAAAATTCTTGTGTTAATTTAATTATCTTACACGATCACTTGCATAGCATAGAGGACTGAAATTTTAGGATGAGCCTAGCTCCTTGTACTTGATGACATATCCTAGCTTAAGGTAATTAAGATCCCAAATGTAAGTTATCATCATAGCATGTACGCTTACTGACATTGTCGTGAACCCATCTGTTAGGAATGGTAATGGTTAAACCTTTTCTAGAATATGTGGCTTTCCTCCTAAAATGCTAATCATGTGAGTAGCAAGGTGAATGCATTCTCTTAAGATAGTACTTCTTGGGTAACTGACTTTAATCTAATGCAAACACTTTTGGGTCGACACATGACTGAAACGAAGGGGTTTTGGGTGGAAAATATCGAAAACACTCTAGAAATACATTTTGAGGATTTGGGTTATGGATGAATTCCATACCTAATTTCGATTATCAATTTGGTTTACTATAATACAATATTAAGAGTTAATTGTGGGAAATAACAAAATTGTAATTTATGCTTAGTTTTTGGAAATGTAACCATGAGATGATGTTTTGGGAGAAAAGTGAAATTTAGATCCTTCTTGTAACATGTTTAAACCATATTATGTTGTGAGAAAATGAATTCATGATGTGGAAACTTTACTGTGAACCAAATCAATTATTTAAGTATAAATAAACAAAGAGAATTGTAAGCCTTAATCTTTTAAATGATGGACTTTTCCCCGTTGTTCTCACACTAGTTCCTATTGTGTAATGAATGTATGATGTGAAACCAATTAATTATGTTCTTATAAAGCATTCCCTAGGACAAGAACTAGTGGTCTCATGAGCATACAAATTTCCCTATAAACAAATGAGTTACACAATTAATTGCCATAAGATATTTGAACCAAATTGAGTGAAACTATTTTAAGTTGAATATAAATGAATCGAGTGGAACCTATGTTTTTAGTTACCTACACATGAGAATATTGAGTTTGAATCCATTAATCCCCTCCCAAGAAAAGGTGTTAGCTTGGCAAGAAGTATCGAAGTGGCCTTGAGTTGCACGAATATTTTGTGAGATAATGGTGTTCAAGTACTCCAGTTGTGATGTTAGTATGGTGTAGATCATGGAAAGAAAATGAATTAATTAATTGTAGTACCTCCTTGAGGTTATTGCAATATGAAACCTTGAAAATATGTTACCCAATATTTGTTTTAGTCTCTTAGATGGCCTTTGGAAGTGTGAGGTAAGTTGGATTCCTCTCATGTAATATGTGTTTAATGATTATGTGGTTAATGATAGTGAAATGAAATGTTTGGTGTGAAATCACTCCCCTTGGAGTCTTGAGACCCTAAATTCTAAGCAAGTATTATATAACTTGATGTTATTTTAAAAGAACACTAACAAGAGACCAAGGTAACAACATAAGTATAATAAGATCGAGAGTAAGTGAGGTTTCAGTTAGGGGAAAAGGGGATACTCAAAGTTCTCCATATAACTTAATTAGACCTTGTTTTATGTTGTGAAAAAAAGAGAGGGGGTAAGTTGCTCCTAGTGAGTTTAAGCTTTCATGAGAACATGAATTCATCTAGAAAACAAACTCATGACGTATAAATATTAACAAAGACTCAAACCAAGCATTGAAGGATAACAACTCCAAAAAAAAAGAAATAGACATGCCCTAAGGGATGGAAGATTATATGTAAAGGGAACTTGGACCCTAATCTCCTTTAAATTTTAAGATTACTTCCGCAACTTCATGTCAGTTTCACTTATGTAATGAAGGTAAAACTAAACTTCAAGTAAACTTATTTCGGGAACAAACCCTTGGCATAAGATCTAGCTTTAGGATATTTATATGTATTAAAATGCATAGAACTAACAATTGAGTTATGGATATTCTTATAATGGAGAAAAAAACCATATTTAAGTTTGCTTGTTAAAAGTTAGATTTTAAATGGAACCATCATAGGTAAAATATTAAATGCAATAAAGAAGAATGCAACCTAGTTTTAAGAGGAAAGAAGGTTTACATGTTAAGTGTTCTTCAAATAGTTAAAGTCCAATAAAGAAAATAAGATTGTAATAAATATGTAACCATGAAACACATTATCGCTGAAAGTTCCTAAGTGTAAGTGTATATTGTAGTTGGATCATTATTTGTACTTTGTCATTTGAGGAAAAGTGGCTTTGATATGCATCATGTGTTTTAATGTTATCTATGTGGGTTCTGTTGTAAATATCTTCCCCCTGGGTAGATATAGACAAGCAGAAGAATATGGGAATCAAAGAAACTTAGAGCCTGATTTTTTTTGTGTCACCAGTAAGAGTGTCGACACGGAAATGGATGGGCCTAAGGTGCAGGTAAAGGGCGCATAGCAAAGAGTGTCGACACGGAAATAGATGCGCCAAGGCGCAGGTAAAGGGCACATAGCAAAGAGTGTCGACACGGAAATAGATGCGCCAAGGTGCAGGTAAAGGGCACACAAAAAAGAGTGTCAACACGGAAATGGATGCGCCAAGGTACAGGTAAAGGGCGCACAACAAAGAGTGTCGACACGGAAATGGATGCGCCAAGGCGCAGGTAAAGGGCGCATGACACAGAGTGTCGACATGACAAAATTTGTGCCTGGGCACACGTAAGGGTATGTCGACATGAAGATGGATGCGCCAAGGTGCATCTTCGAGAGGCACAACATTTTGAGCGCTGACAGGAAGCAGACCCTGACCCAGATATTCAGATGGCCATATCTTTTCACAGGGAGCTCAGATTGACGCAAGGTTGGACTTTTCGGAAAGATTATGAGGTCCTCTGTCCAACTACGACTGGATATCTTTAATTGGGTGGGAAAAAGTTCTTAAAATGAAAAATATAGTTCGCCACTTTTTGGGTTTGCTATTCTCACCTACCACCATAATGAGATGAATTAAATGCAACCTAGAGGTGATTGGGTTAGATTTGGACTCTCTCTCATTATTCCTATAAATTGTAAGGAGGGGCTTCTTTCTAAAGGTTGGACATTCTTATTTGCCCCTCCCTTCTTCTCTTTGGCAAGTGAATCTTTGGAGTTCAAACCTCCTATCTAAAACTGTAATGCAACTTTGCCTCTTGGCATTTTGTGGTGTATTGTATCAATATTTGGAGCAAATAATGCATGTCTGTGGATGATTCTCAACCCTCTCTGTGTTCATTTGCATCTTCCTGATCTTTCACTACAAATCTATTATTTGTGTATGATCTTGCATTACATTTTAATGGTTTTTGTTTATTGGCAAGATAGATGTTTCTTCATTTCTCGGTGCATCACCTTTGTTAGTTTAGGTTTATTTTTATGCATCTTCTTACCCTATCTCCTTGGCAAGTTAGATTAGGTTTTTGAGTAAACCCTCTGCATTTTTACGTGTGCATCTGAACAGAGGAATAGGAACCGGCCTTCATCCGGAGAGCTTTTCCGATTTCAAAAGGTCCCACACTAGGGAAAAGCTCCATGTTATGCAATCACACTGAGAGTCTCAACCCATCGAGTTGCAGACATCCAGGGGTGTTGTGATTCGCCATCAACAGGTTCATGTTTGTGCAAACGTCTCATGTATTGTGTGTTATCCTAATTGATCTCATGGGGTATCATGTATACAACAATGCAAGTCAAAAAAAAATTTATTCTGGTTTTATTGTTGTTGTATTTGTGTGTCAAAAGTGTGGGCATGACATGGTTGTACAAAGATATATGTAGGGCTATTTGTTATTACAAAGAGCAATATGACCCATTTTTCATACCTACATGGCTCATGATGTATGTTAATGAAAAAATTGTATGCTTTTTTGGGATACAATATGTATAAATGTGCACATTTGACTTAATTTTCATATGTATGTATATAAAATTACAATTTGCGCATTTTATTTTTTATTCTAGTTATATATTAAATGTTTTATTCATATTCATACAAAACTGAAACAAAATAATAATTCCCCTTAAGAATAAATGTACGAGGTACAATACCAGTGATATTAATTGTCATTTTTTTGTATTTGAGGAATGGGATGACAAGCAATGTTGAGTAGCATTTTGTTTCTTATCACAAAAGATAAGGTACTCTTAGCATGCTTTCAAGATTAAACACAACAATGAAATTTCATACATCTATTTACTTCACCTTCATATTATAAATAATTTAAAATAAAAAATAAAACATAATAGTCGAAGGATACTATCGTACATCCCATAACTATCTAAACCTAAATATCTATTCATAATGTTTTCTACAAGATCTACTAGAGAAAACTTCATATTTTTAGCACATCTTCACCAAATTCCAATCAACCTCCATTTTCTTATACCAATCCTATGGTTTAATGTTATCTTAATGTAAACAATAGTTAACACAATAAAATATAACCCAACATAAATCTAAATCAAGTATGTAAGAGAATACTTGACCTACTTGATCTATTTTTTGTAAGTGGCTTATCATGCACCTCATTTGGTGTTTTAGTGTGGACCTACATTGACAATTTATTTGAATGGAGATCAAATTTATGTAGCAAGGGCATACCAATGCAATAAAATCACAAAATTTCACAAGTCACAAATCATGATTAAAACCTTCCTAGGAATGACATTAGAATGCTAACAAATCTTACACCTTCACTTAAGAGAAGCAATAATGCGTAAAAAAAAGTGTAAGTATCTTTCGAAGCATGATGTTTGATGTCTTGATGTGGACTTACATTGACAAGTTAGTTAATATGAGATTGATTTGTACGTTATAATCCGAGATTGAATACAAAATGCCAAAAAAATGTAAGTGTCTCTCCATGCACCTAGTTGAGGCTGCAATATGTCAAAAAACTATAAGTGACAAGTTAGTAAATCCAAGATCAAGTTTTTTGGTCTCAGGGCTCTTAACGTACCTCACATGGTTGTTGTAGCTATGAAGGATTGGGATAGTTGGGTAGTAAAACAATGCATCTTATAACATCTACCATCCCTCTTGTACATGTAGGCATTGCCAGTTTGGTACTACGAGGTGTCACAAAATATCACCTCGAATACCCTAACACCGACTCAAACAAATGTTTCTTAGTACGTTGCGTTTAGTGCCACCACGAGAAAATCAGGTGCATTTGAGAGAACCAGGAGAGGATTTTGTATATGAAACCCATGCCAAGATATAGGTTCATATGAGAGTTTTCCAGGTGTCGTGATTTGTGATAACTTGCCCACCAAAGTTTGACAATTTTTTGGTCTTATGGATCTTAAGAGACATCACCTGAATGATGTAGCTGGGAAGTTTTGACATGGTTAGGAATAAAAATGACACCTACAATAACATGTAACATCCTACCTAAACAATTGGGCACTGTTAGTTCGGTGTCATGAGGTGTTTCTCACAAAAATATCACCCAGACACCCTCACACTGACTCAAACTGATGTTTTTTGGTGCATTTCCTTCACTACCACAAGGAGAAAATAAAAATACCTGAGATAAATTGCAATATGATTTTATATAAGGTCTTGACATTGAGTTGTAGTTTTAGATAGGAAGTTCACATGTGCCACGGTTTGTGAGAACTTTCTTGTCAAAGTTTGACAATTTTTTGGTCTTAGGGCTCTTAAGAGATATTCCCCAGCCAATGTAGCCAGGAAGGTTAGGCAAAAAAGTTGTGCCTCTAATAGTGTGTACTATCCCATTTTCACATGCGGGAACTGTCAGCTTGGTTTCATGGGGTGTCGTTCATAAAATATGACCCCAGGCACCCTAACACTAACAAAAACTAACACTTTTTGAAACGTTGAGTTCATTGCCACTACAAGAAAACTGGGTGGAGTGGAGAGAAAATAAAAGAGATTTTTTTATGTCGATTTGATGTTGAGTTTTAGGTTAAGACAAGAGATTCCTAGGTGCCACAGTTTGCGATGACTTTCCCACCAAATTTTGACACTTTTTTGGTCTCAAGGATCTTGAGAGACATTGTTTGACCAATGTAGGTGGGAAGGTATGGGATGGTTACATATAAAAATGATTCCTTTGATATAATGTACCATCCCAATGGGAAATTTGGGCATTGAAATTTTGGCTCCATGAGGTGTCATTCACAAAATGTCACCCTTGACACCCAAACACTGACATTTTTTGGTGTGTTATGATCATGACCACTATGAGAAAATCAAGCAGATTTGAGAGAAATAGAGAGAATAATTTGTATATGGGATCAACATTAAGCTATAGGATTAGACGAGAGGTTCCCAAATGCCATAGTTTACAAGAAATTTCCCATCAAAGTTTGACAAGTTTTGTGTCAAGGATCTTAAGAGACATCACAGTTGGGAAGTGAAAAAAACCTTACAAAATTATGTACCAGATATCCCATATGTGTGGTAACTATAAATTTAGTTCCATAAGGTACCATTCACAAAATATCACCCCAAACATCCTAACACTAACTCAAACTAACACTTTTTGGCATGTTGTGTTTGTTGCCATCACAAGAAAACCAAGTAGAGTTGAGAGAGAATTTTATAGATGGGCCTAACATTGAGCTGTAAGATCAAATATGATGTTCCCAAGAGACACAATTTTTTAGAGCTTATCCATTAAAGTTTGAAAAAAAAAAATACGTTAAGGATATTAAAACACTTCTTCCGACTGATGTAGTTAGGAATATTCATGATCATTAGGTAGTGAAACAATGCCTCTGATAGCATGTACCAATATGCTTTAATGTGTGGAAACTTTAGGTTTAGTGACACAACATGTCATTTATAAAATAGTACCTCAAACAAGTAGGCATTTTCGTTTCGATGCCACAAGGTGTCATTCGTAAAATATTGCCCCAAACTCTTAGTCAAAATGACACTTTTTGGTGTGTTGCATTCATTTTCACCACAAAAATAATTGGTTGATCTAAGAGGAAATGAGAAATGATTTTGTAAACGATACCTACATCAAGTTGTATGTTCATATGAGATTTTTCCAAGTGCCACAGTTTGCGATAATTTTCCCATCAAAGTTTGATATTTTTTTGGTCTCATGGCTCTTAAGAGACGTCACCTGAATGATGTAGCCATGAAAGTTTGGAATGGTTAGGTACAAAAATGACACCTCTAGTAGCATGCAACAATCAACTTAAACATTTATGCACTATCAATTCGGTGCCACAAGGTGTTGTTCACAACATATCACCCCAGACACCCTAACAATGACTAAAACTAATGCTTTTTGGTGCGTTGCATTCCTTTCCGCCATGACCAAAATTCATGGAGTTGAGAGAAACTGAGAGATTATTTTGTATATGGGCCTGACGTCGAGTTGTAGGTTCAAATAGGAAGGTTGGGCAGAAAAACAATGCCTTCAATAGTGTTTACCTTCATTCTCACACATGTGGGAACTTTCGGTTTAGTTCCATGAGAATTTATTCACAAAATATCACATTAACATTGAATCAAAATGATGATTTTTGGTGCATTACATTCACTAACACCTTGAGAAAATTAGGCAGGATGGAGAGAAATGAAGAGATACTTTTATAAATTGGTATTATTTTTAGTTTTAGTTTCAAATGGGAGGTTTCTAGGTGCCATAATTTGTGAGAACTTGTCTGTCAAAGTTTTGACATTTTTTTCGTCTCAAGGCTCTTAAGATACATCTCCCAACCATTGTAGTCAGGATGGTTGGGAATAAAAATGATCCCTCAGATAACATTTACTATATTGTTGGGATGTGTGGGCACTATCGTTTCAATGCCATGAGGTGCCATGTGTAAAATATTTCACCTAATACCCTAACATTGATGTTCTTTGGTGTGTTGTATTTGTTTCCACTGTGAGAAAATTGAGTGGAGCAAAGAGAAATTAAGAGAAGAATCTATAGATGGGCCTAGCATTAAGCTATAGGATAAGATGAGAGTTTCCTAACTACCATAATTTGTGATAAATTTCCCATCACAATTTGACATTTTTTTTTATTAGGGCTTTTAAGAGATGTCAACCAACTGATGTAGCCAAGACATTTTAGTAGTGAAATGACACTTCTGATAGCATGTACCATCTTTCCTAAACATGTGGGCATAATTGATTAAGTGCCACAAGGTGTCATTTGTAAAATATCACCTCAAACACACTAACACTGACTCAAACTATTGATTTTTGACACATTATGTTTGTTTCCACCATGAGAAAAAAGGTGGAGCCAAGAGAAACTAAGATATAATTTTGTAGAAGATCCCAATACTAATCTATAGACTCATATGATATGTTCTCAGGTGACACAATTTGTAATAAATTTTATGTTAAAGTTTAACAAAAAAAATTCTCGGGGCTATTAAGAGACATCGTCTAACCGATGTAGCTGGGAAGGTCCATGATGGATGAATGATGAAACAACATCTCTGATATCATGTATCAATTTATTTAGACATGTGGTAACTTTTAGTTTGATGCCACTATCATATTGTTCTACGAGGATCAATACGGAACCCTATCCACATCGATCAAGGTTGCACTTCCAACGATGCCATGAACTCTCCATGTAGTAAGCAAGAGATCAAATCACAAAATGAGAATCAAGTAGAGAAAGACACTGTGGGTCTGGCATACTCATAGATCAAAAATAAGAGGTACATATAGGAGTGTTGTGTAACTCCTATGCATGACACGTGTACACAACCCTAACTAACCCTAATGACTTATTCTCACTAAGTGAGATGACTAACCACAAGACGTTGAGTATCAAGGAGACAATTCATATATATCAACACCCCCCCTTCATCAAAGCTGAGGTAGAGGTCATGGAAAGTCAGAACTGAAAGAAAAATCCCATAGAGAACTAAGAAAATGTATTAATGGGGCCCGAAAACTAATCCTGATAAGGTACCCATGTACAAACAACAATCTTTTTGGAAAAGAATAAAATGAGAAGGGAAATGGGTCTTAGAAACTAGGCTTGATGAGGTACCCATGTACAATAAGGATCTCAAGTAATGGAGGAAAAACCCCTAAGGGAAAACATCCACTTATAAGAGATAAAAGAATCACCTAAACAACCTAAGAAAGATGCGTTAAATGAGTCTTAAAAACTAAAGGCCTAAGAGGTACTCATGTATCAACTGCAATATTTCTAGAAGAAGAAAAGAGATGAAGAAACATTATCCAGCCTCCCAAGATGAAGAACATGTCTAATACCACCTTGTATCAAGTGAAGAAGATCCCGAAAGTGCCAAGGTGTGGTTCCTATCCAAGGAATGATGCTCCATATGTGAGGTGGAAGTGCCAACTACTCGATGAAGGGATGGTGAATCCGAAGCAACAACGAAGAAGGAAGGTGAAATATCCTGTAACTCTATAGAAGAGTGTCTGAAGTCCCATGAGTCCCAAATCAAAGTACCTACTCCTTGAAAAGTCTGTAGAGGACCAGAAGTAGGTGGATCAATAAATAAATCCTTAATATGTGGTAGATAATAAGTGGATGGTGGAGGTGGGTCCCCATAACTATGACAATCAACCAAACTAGAAGAGAAGTCATCACCATTAGAAGTGAGCTCAGAAATATCATCAAGTCTAGGTGAATCTGATGAAGAATATAAAGAAGGAACAAAGTGAGAAAATGAGTAAAGTTGAGTGTGATGATCAACTGTACCAACTAGAAATAATATTGTCACTGTGAAGCTTCTCTGACATAAACAAAATCCGGAGTGAACACAACCCGCATGCCTTGATTGAACTGAGTGATTCGATACACTAAAAGGAGATTAGTTGAAAGTGAAGGAACACTACAGCACATTGTTGAAAGTGTCCACCATTCACTTCAACAGACCCTCTCCTAGAAAACTAGTGTAGAAGTGTCGTCACCAAGCTGAATAGAAGACATGTCACATGGCTCTAAATGAAGCAAACTCAATGTTTGATGAGGCCATATGATGAGATGCACCCAAATCAATCACCCATGTAGGAGTAGGCAACACAACTGCAACTAAATCTCTTGCCTTCTGTTCTTCTCCTTAGTTGATTCTTTTTCTTTTTCTTTCACTTTCCCCTTTTCATTGTATTTTTCCTTAGAACTTTTGTGATTTGATGATGAATATGGCTTGAGAGAATCAAGAAATCCTATGTTGTTCTTCTCCAGAAGACTCATGAGGAGGTCAATCTTCTTCTTCAAACATTTTTCTTCTTCATTCCCACCACTGCAGTACCCACATTTGATTTTTTCTTTAGGATTTTTAGAACTAGAAGAGGAAGTGGAAAATTTTGATTTGGTGGTGGATTGGTCCTTTTTATTCTCATGATCCTTATTGTTTTGCTTCTTCTCTTTTGAAACCCTCGGTTTTTCATGACCAGACAATGAGAGCATGAGATTTTTTGGATCTAAGAGTACCCATCTAAATTAGTCTTATCATGTTCTCTAGTCAAATCAATGCAACAAATTCATCAAAGGAGGGCATAGTCCAACTTGCACCAAGTGCTCTATTTTTAGCATAAAAGGTTGAGACAAATACATAATAGTCATGGACTAAGTTTTGCAAGGTCGGAAAGAATGAGTTGTGAGTCCTTATTGTCAATTCCACAATTTTTCAGTTCACAATCTGAGAGATTTGAGTTTTGTGAAAAAATCCTGGAGAGTGTTGAAACTACTAGGTTTGAGACTAATCAACTCATTTTCCAATTCATGCCCTTTCATTTCATCATGTTTCCCAAAAGTGTTCTTCTAAGTTATCCCATACTTCCTTGGGTGATTTGGTTGTGTTAATATGAAAGCACGGTTCCGGTGATACAGAAAGACACAAAAGGCTTCAAAGGCTTCATCACACTTTTGTCAAACCACTTTTCTTTCTTTGCATCTTCTTTAGGTTCATTTGCAATCCCATAGTTATCCGATACAGTTTTTGTTTTCTCAAAGTGAGAGATACAACATATTTCCATTCATGATAGTTAAAATAGGGTAAGCAAAGGAGAAAAATTAAGATCCATAAAAGATAAAAGTAAGCAAAGAAAATAACAGAAAGAAAAGAATCACACAAAATGAACACCCCCTGATTGTGGCACTTTATAAGTAGTACGTTGATTACACCCAAGTGTTCATGTGAACGTGAGACGGTTGGTCACTCACCTTGTAATTATGAAAATATCACACAAGCTTGAAGACCACAATATACTCAATATGTGCAACGAAACAAGTGAACAAGCATAAAAATAAGCAAGAAGGGAAGGAGGATCTCTTGCCACAAGGTTGTGGTGGACGTGCTCACTAACCCGCAAACAAAGAAGAGTGATTACAAAGCAAATAAAGGGCTCAAAAATGAGTCCAAGAGGCTTCCAAGATGCAACAAGGGCTCCAAAAGGTGAAAAAAATGCTAAGAGGGACTATACACACTCAACAAATGATTAGTAGTAAAAAATGCCCAATAACGCTAAAAATCTGTACGCTTTTAAAAACTCCAATAAGCCTAATTTAAGAATTAAAGGTCAAAAAAAAGTGACTAAAAATGACAATAACGTTAATTTATGATTAGATTAAAACTTTACTAGGTGATTAAAGAGCTTATTGAAAAAAAATGACAAAATCCTAAGAATATTAATTAATTAAAGCCCCTTGATAGTCATTAATCTAAATTAATCCGATTTAATTTTATTAGATCCTAAGATATAAAATCCCAACCACTCTTGAAAAAGACACCCCTTTTATTTTTTTAAACCTAACCCTCTATAAAACACACCCCCACCTTTAAAAAAAAAACCTGACCACAAATAATTAAAACACCCACTTTTAAATTAAATAACCACACAAAAGTTGAAAGTGGATTCAAATAGGTTAAACATAAAGCGAAGAATTTTTAAAAAGATGGTCAAAATGAGAAAGGTAGCACAGTCAGGATCACAACAAGGGTCAGTAGTGGAGGAGCCACGTGGAGTTCAGCATTGAGTGAAGTTAGGTGGGGCTTGTAATGGAGGTGAGATGACTTCAATGAATTGAGGTGAGAAAGGGTGATCGATGTGGGAGTCTGAGACCCAAACATGAAATGGACCCAATCAAGCAAGTCATAGGGGGTTAAACTATGTTTACATCTTGTAAAATAGGATCAATGAAAGAGCCACAATTTAGTAGGAGCGGATGGATTCAATAGAGCTCGAATGCAGGGCATGAAATAGCATTGCACCGAAGCCAAACCACAACTCAGAGAAACAACTCACATGCAGGGATGGTCATTAGATGTGAATGGCAATGTAGAAAACCAACATATGCAAAAAAAAATAGCCTAGCTCAATGCAAAGGCAATGCAAAATCCAAGAACTGATACAAAGCTATAAATTTAGATAGAATAGGGGCACGACTAAAAACAATGCAAAACAACCCTCGAATGTAAATGACATTGAATGCAACACTTAGACAACTCGATTATAAATGTAAATGAGGAAAAATACAATGCAAAATGGTAATTAGGGAAAAACATGAGCTTGGCAGAGAAGACAAACCAAACCTAGACACCACCAAAAAAAACCTCAACACGAATGCATAAAATGGTTCCACCTATGAACAAACGAAACCCTATAACCCAGTAGGCAAAAAAGGAAAAGCTTAGATGAGTAACTCGAGCTCAGCTCAATGGGAAGGCAATGCAAGGTACGCAAGTTCAAATAACTTGCCCATTATGAAACAACTCGATCCATAGGAGCTCGCTGCAAAGCTTGCCTACGGAAAAATGGAAGGAGATGCAAGGGCGGGGAAACATACAAAATGCAAACCAGCAGGAAAGAAGGTCGAAACAGATATGAAACATAGAATTGTTTTTATAAAAAATCACTTCCAATTAAAAATCACTGATTAAAACCAAAATGCAGGAAAGCTTACCTCAAAATTTAGTTGTACCTCCAAACTTAGCTATCAGCTAGCTAGATTTGGCTGTGAAACACCAAAAAACTTGTACATGCACAACCAGAAAACTATACACAAACTCCAAAAAAATAAATTGTTAAACTTGTAAACAAGATTCTAAAGGAAGATTGAAAAACTTGCACGAGAAACACGAAAACTAGAAAATATAAGTAATAGCAACCGGAATCAAACGAGTGCACGTTTACTGAATAATATCACTTTGATACCATATCAGATTGTTCTATAAGGATCAATATAGAACCCCGTGCTTATTGAACAAGGTTTCACTTCCAATGGTGTCGTTAACGCTCCATGTAGTAAGCAAGAAATCAAATCACAAAATGATAATCAAGTATAGAAAGACTACTGTGGGCGTTGGCATACTATAAATAGATCAAAAATGAGATAGAGGTACATATAGGAGTGTTGTGTAACTCTTATGCATGACATGTGTACACAACCCTAACTAACCTTAATGACCTATTCTCACTAAGTGATATGACTAACCACAAGAGGTGGAAACAGATGTAACAGTGTCCCATTGTAGAGAAGTCATATACACCATGTCAAGCATGATGTGACATTGTGATTAATATTGTCCCTACAACATCATCTAACACTGACTCATAGTGAATAATTAATCACAAGGTTATGTTCATTATTACCGCCATAAAATTACACATATTGGAGAGACACCAAGAGAGGATTTTGTAGATCATTTATTGATGCCATCCTAACATGTTCAATCATTAATCCTTTCCAAGGTCATCACAATTAGTGAGAACTATTTTCATCATTAATCTTTTAATCCATGTATTATGGTCATAGGAATCTTATTTTACATCACTCATTAACAATGTATTATAGGAAGGTCTTAGTATGGTCCTGGACATCTCACCTACCACCTACCCATACACATCCCTACCATCCTAGCCTTTCCATCAAATCAGCGTCCCTAATCAAATTTAGTGTCATAAGGTTCTAACCTAATCACTAATCCTAATCCTAATGTATTATCCCCACCTCTAAATCTAGAGGCTTCTAGGTTCTAGAAAGTCCTCTGCATAGACCTTCTCCTTCTCGATTGAATTTTTAATTCAATGGAAGCTCAGATTCCCTCCATGTGAATTTGAAGTTCAAATTCTAAAATTCTCAAACTAGGTGTCTAGAGATCCTCCAATCCTACTCAGTCAATTTCCAACCATTCTAATCCTCATCTCTACTTGGATGTTTCAGATTCTTTACCCTAGACATTCTCCCATCTACATGGCTATAAATTGAATCTCTCCTCCTCTATGAGAGCTAGTTGGAAGGTAAGTCCCATAATCCATATCAAACTAAATTTGTTCGTCAAGAAAGTTAATAATTAAATCATCTAATCATACTATCAATCCATCCTTCATCAAGATGATGTTAGCAATCAAGTTATCAAGGATAGAGGTGCCCTTACCCAAGTGAGGTCCAAATCTGTGAATCAAAGCACATATGAATCCACCAGTCAAGAGCAAATCAACCACATCAAAGGAGGAGGTGTATGTAATCTTGTAGGTAAGTGCATGTATTATATTCTCTTTCCTTATCCATCTTTAGCCTATCAGAGGTAGTGATAGATGTTGGGGTTAGCACATCGGTTGTACAGATAATATATCATATCTAAACTTACATGCAAATAAAAGCGGATATTCTACTAAAAGAATTATACAAAACAAGAGACATATATCAACACCAGATTTAACGTGGTTCACCCAGTGTGGGCTACGTCCACTAAGTAAATAATTCAATCTATTATCCAAAGCTTTGACAAGATATACAATGAAGATTTATAATCTTCCACACCTCTCAAGATGTGCAATACTTTCTTTCACTCAAGCTTTTTGCCTTCTTCACCAAGAATTCTCTCTTACACAATTATTCTAACCATAGTCATCAACTTATGCAAGTTCTTAATTCTCACCTCTAAACCCTAGCTTTCATGCTTTAAATAGTCATTTATAAACTTTAGGGCACTTAGCCATGCAATTACATTCATTAAATCTACTTCCAATGCTAAAAATAGAAATAAAACCTGTAAGTTAATTGAAACACTCATCACACAGGTAACCGATGTTGGTTCTGCCCTAACCGTTGATGACAGTTCCAACTTGCCCTGACCGATGCCAGTCATCAGTGACTGATGCTGGTCCCTCCATAACCGATGCCGGTTGCTGTTAACTTCCAGCAAGTTCTCACATTGCATGTTAAACATGAAGTAATTTAGCTCCACAACTCAACAATCTCCCACTTGGAGATTAATTATTGCACACTATACCTATACAACGGCCATTCTTGGATCATTCCTAATCTTTGTTTCTTCCTCTTCAAGTTTCAAACTCGAAGACCAATAGAAGTGGAGTGTAGCTCCAACTTCTCCTTTGTTAATGGCTTTGTTAGCATATCCATAGGGTTCTTGCTTGTATGAATATTTTTCCATATTCAACTGTCCCATCTTCTAATAGCCTGCCATATGAAGTGATATCTCAACTGAATGTATTTCTTTTTTGAATGAAATGCTGAGTTTTTTTTCCAAATGAATTACACTCTGACTTTCACTGAACAATTTGCAATTACTCTTGCTCCTTTCCGAACTCTTCCATGAACCTACTCATCCATATCATCTCCTTGTTAGCCTTTGTAACTGCAACATACTCTACCTCTGTAGTAGACAAAGCCACAACCTTTTGCAATATTGAAATCTAGCTAACTGTCGTTCTACCTACTATGAAAATATATCCAGTAGTACTCCTCCTACCATCCAGATCTCTAGCCATATCCGAATCAACATAGCCACGTAATGAAATATCCAAACTTCCATATCATAACTGAATGCTAGATGTTTTTTTCAAATACCTGAATATCCATTGGACTACTTTCCAATGCTCTTTACCTAGATTGTCCATATATCTACTCACAAATCCCATTGCCTGTGTAATGTCTGGTCTTGTACACACCATATCATACATGAAACTTCCAATTGCTGAAGCATACGGCCCTTGTGTTATGTATTTGACCTCCTCTTGTGATGAAGGACACTGATGTTCACTCAATTTGAAGTGTCCAGCCATAGGTGTGTTAATAGGTTTTGCATTCTTCATCTTGAACCTTTCTAACACCTTGTAGATATAAACCTCGTGAGACAAAAACAATTTCTTGTTTTTCATGTCTTTGTGTATTTACATGCCAAGGATTATTTTTGGAGCTCCCAAATCCTTCATTACAAACAGTGTGAGCTAGCTTTCTCTTAAGCTCACCAATGTCCTTCATACTAAATCCTACAATAAGCATATCATCCACATACAGTAACAAAATAATATAGCTCTCAATTTTCAAGCTTCTTGAAATAAACACATTGGTCAAATTCATATCTCAAGTAACCATGCTCATGCATAAAACTATCAAACTTCATGTACCATTGCCTTGGAGCTTGCTTGAGCCCATATAGGCTCTTTTTCAACCTGCACACTAATTTCTCCTTACCCTTGACTTCATACCCAAGCGGCTACTGCATATAAATCTCTTCATCCAAATCACCATGAAGGAAAGTTCATCTTCACATCTAGTTTCTCTAAATGCAAATCTTCTACTGCAACTAAACTCAATACAGTACGAATAGAAGTCATCTTAACAAGAAGAGAAAATATTTCACCAAAGTCAATACCTGCCTTTATGTGTAAATCCCTTTACTACAAGCCTTGCCTTGTACCTTTTTTGTCCACCCTCTTCTTCCTTAATTTTGTAAACCCACTTGTTCTGCAATGTTCTCTTTCCTGCTGGTAATTTAACCAAATCCCAAGTCTAGTTTTTTTCCAAAGAGTTCAATCTCCTCATCCATGTCATGCTCCCACTGAGACATGGGTTTTATCCTACATTGCTTCTTCAAAATTTTCTGGTTCACCACTAGCAGTCAATAATAGATAAAATAGAGAAGGTGAAAATATTTCTGGAAGTTTTCTTACCCTTTGTGACCTTCTCACGGGATTTTGGGGTACTGGAGAATCAATCTGGACCTCTTGGATATTAGTATCCAACTTCTGACAGTGACCGACATCGGTCACCTCTAACAAACATCGATTTGGCTAACCGGCACCGGTTCTGATCCTCTGTAACCGCTACGGCGGTTCATGCTAACTGATGTCAATTCGGGGCCTAGCCAACCACTGGTTATTATGTATTTCTATTAGTGTTTCTTTAAAATCCAAGAGTTCATTTTCATTCAATAAATTTCTCAACTTTTCTCATCCTTGGGTATCAAAATTTGATCGCTTGTACATTCTCTTTTCATTCCATTCAACATCAGGACTCCTAACAATTTTAGAATTCTCTAAATCCCAAAAATGAAAACCAAAATCACCAGATCCATAACCAATGAAAGTGCACCTCTTGTATTTTGCATCCAACTTTTTTTATTTTCTCTATCAACGTGCACAAAAGCTTCTGAACCAAAAACTTTAAGAAAAGAAATATCTACCTCTTTTCTGGTCCATGCTTCCTTTGGAATTCCTCCATCTAGTGAACTTGAAGGGCTATGGTTAATCAAATAGACCACTGTATCAACTACTTCTGCCCAAAACTACAAGGGCAATCCAGAATGTATCATCATACTTCTAGCATGTTCCATGATTGTCCTGTTCATTCTCTCTGCAACACCATTCTCCTGTGGTGTTCTTGGAACCGTTCTTTCTCTATGTATCCCATTCACTGAACAATAATCATTAAAAGTCTTGCTACATTATTCACCACCATTATCAGATCTAAGACACTTTAACTTTGAATTCGATTCATTCTCAACAAGGTCTTTCCATCTTTTAAAAGTTTTAAAAACATTATATTTATGTTTAATACAATAAACTCATACCTTTCTTGTAACATCATCAATGAAAGTAACATAATACTGGGATCCTCCATGAGAAGCTACATGAGCTGGTCCCCACACATCTGAGTGTACATGCTCTAATATTTGTTCCTTCTTAGTTGCCCCAACTATGAGAAATCTTACTCTCTTTTGCTTTCCAAAGATACAATGCTCACAGAAATCAACATTTAAATCTTTTAAATTTGATAACTTACCCTTAGCCTTTAATATCTACATTCATTTTTGACTCATATGGCCCAACCGATTATGCCACATACATGCATTTGAATCTAAAGTAGATAATGCAGAAAAGGAATTAGTAACACGGGTAGATAAATATAACGTTCCTACCTTCTTACCTCTTACCATAACAAAATCACCCTTGGTGACTTTCTAAGAGTCTCTTGTAAAAGTAACCATGTAACCAGCTTCACCTAGTTTCCCTGTAGAAATAAGATTTCTCCTGAGGTTTGGCACATGTATCACATATTTCAATACCCATGTATTTCCATTCTGCAATTTAATATGAACTTCCCATTTTCTAGTAATACAACAAGGTTCATCATCACCCAAATAAACATGCCCAAAATTGCCCTAGACATAATTTCTAAAATAGCCCTTATTAGGGGTTGCATGGAAAGAAGCTCCTGAATCTAAAACCCATGATTCAATTATATTATCTAAAGAAATAATAAGAGCATCTTCCATTACCTCTGTTGCAGCAAGATTTGCTTCTTTACCTTTGTCTGATTATTGGTTCTCTTTATCCTTTGACCAACAATCTTTCTTTGCGTGCCCTTTCTTTCCACATTTCCAACAAGTAATTCCTTTACCTTTGGATTTGGATTTGTTATCCCTTGACTTTGATTTCTCATTACTCTTACTCTTGGAACTCTCCTTCTGCCTACCCTTTCTTTCTACATTCAAAGCATCCCCAGATGTTGATTCCTATGTACTCTTCCTGCGAATTTCTTCATTCAAGATTATACTAACCACATCATCAAACTTCCAAACATTATTAGCAGATGTTGTATTACTAACAACCATTACTAATTTATCCCAACTATCAGGCAAAGAACATAAGAATAAAAATACTTTCAATTCATCATCAAATGGTATACCAACTGATTTTAACTGATTTACAATAGATCTGAAATCATTCAAATGACTAGATTCATATCCACCTTCATGCATCTTAGAAATAAATAGTTTCTTCATCAAATAAACTTTATTTGAAGCACTAGGTTTTTCATATAAATTAGCAAGAGATTTTATTAACCCTACCGTAGAAGTCACTTTTGTAATATTGGAAGCTATGGATGTTGTCAGGCTCAATCTTATAGATCCCAGAGCATTTCTATCAAGAATCTTCCATTCTTCGTTAGTCATTTTCGTAGGTCTAGACTTCTCATCCAATGGTAAATACAAATCTCTTTGATACAGATAATCCTCAATCTGCATCTTCCATAATTGATCATTTCGGTCGTCAAATTTTTCTACCTTATATTTGTTTTCTTCTATCATTGATATAGCTCCCACTCAATCAGAAAACCCTCTGTGAGTAAATCTGTCAACACACAAAACCCTCAAATAAAACTCTAATACCAATTGTTGGGGTTAGCACATTGGTTGTATAGATAATATATCATATCTAATAATACATGCAAATAAAAGTGAATATTCTACCAGAAGAAATACACAAAACAAAAGATATAAATCAACACCAGATTTAACGTGGTTCACCCAATATGGGCTACATCCACAAAGAAACAAGTCAATCTATTATCAAAAGCTTTGACAAGATATACAATAAAAATTTACAATCTTCCACACCTCTCAGATTTACAATACATTCTTTCACTCAAGTTTTTGCTTCCTCTCCAAGAATTCTCTCTCACAATTATTCTCACCATAATCATCAACTTTTGCAAGTTATTTTTAATTCTTAATTCTAAATCTCTAGCTTTCATGTGTAATGCTTCTCCCGAGCACTGGAAAACTAGACCAAGGTAAAGCAAAAATTTAGGGTAATTTTTTTTTTGAACATTAACGTTAATGCGGGACCCTTTTTCGACCCCAATAACAAATTATTTTATATAATTTGGATTTACACAAATTAAATTTCATACCTAATTTTTTTTTATTACATAATTTGATTTCTCTACTAATCATTTAGTAGGAACACACTTGAAATTCTACACACCCCTTGTTATTTAATTAGATTTTATCCCCTCCTTTTATTTTATCTACCCACATACCAGCCCCCTAAACTTTATTTCCCCATTCACATTTTAAATACACTAGGCTCCAAAAGAATGTAGGGTTAATTGTGAGCCATAGGATAGAAAACACCTCAACCCTTGATCTAAGTTTGCCCTAAAGATGCCCTAAAATTTCCTTATGTTTATTTGTTTCTTTTCTCTTTTCCTCATTTCATTTTTTTTGTGACATTTGCAGGTTGTTTGGGAGGGGAGTCATGGAGTTTGTTTGATCCTCCACTATATTACTGATGATCTTTTTGTTGCAGATTTTATGGAGCTAGTTTTCGGATATATATATATATATATATATATATATATATATATATATATATATATATATATTATATATATATATATATATATATATCTATCTATACTATATATATATCTCTATATCTATATATATGTATGTTTCTATTGATTTTTATTTTTTTTGGTTTTTTTTGTTTTAGTTCCAAAGAAGGGCGGATTTGGAGAGAGGGAGGGGGGGTGGGGGGGGGGGGGTTTGTGCAGGGCGTGGGGGAGAGGCGGTCACATGTGGGTGCCTTGGGAGGGCAGGTCGTAGCAGGGGGGCGGAGGGTGAATCTGGCGTGAGGGAGACGCGGCATGGGGGGCAGGTGGGGGTGTTGCGGGGAGCAGGCCACAACGTGAGCGGGAAGGGGGAAGTGTAAAGAAGGGGGCAGCGGCCCTATTGACAGCGCAGGGGTGGGGGGGTTGAACCCTCGCCCCCCCCCCCCCCCCCCCCCGCCCAATACCCATATTATTTTATTTTATTTCTTTGCAAAAGTGATATATAAAAAAAAGTTACATCAAGTTACAAATAAATGGGACATTAGCTACAATATTTCATTTCCACAAGCTTAGATTTAAAAGAATGGTATTTTCCCAAATGTGCAACCACCCAAGAATTTCTATCACAAGTATCTTGTAAGTTTGAAGAGAGATTTCCCATTTCAACACCATATCCCAAGTTTACATGTAAATGTAAAATATATCAAAACATACACCAAATTATATGGCTGCTCAAGTGTATTACAAGACTTCTTACAAGCTTGAAGACAGAGTTTGCTTAAGAGTAGGCTCACACTTGTTTAAAGAAATTTACAATTACAAAGAAGAGGTTCTACAACAATAAAGATTCCACTAAACCATTCTTTCCAAGAGACAAGAGGTAATGTCCACAATAGAGTGAAAGAGATAAAGAGATCCAATCCAACAACCCAATTCCAACATGAGATCCCAATGCACATTGCCTTCAAGAAAACCCAACACGGAGAAAGAGCTTGTTTTCCCACCCAACCATAGGCATCATTACATGTCTCTCCCAAGATTGGGATGCATGTTAGCCTCCACCAAGCCCATGGGAAAGAGGAAAACTATACACAACTTGCACAAGAATAAGGGGTGAAGCGACCAAGAAGATACATCCACACAGGAAAATAGGTCACAAGTCCAAGATCAAGACTCTAAATTTTACTAAGGTGAAAAAGAGGAGAAGACAAGTTCTACCTCTAAAACTATGGGGAAGAGAGGAGAGGAGTTCTCCAAAATTTGTTACCAAGATTATAAGCATAATAACTAGACCTTCATACCCTCCTTATTAACTCCTATATCATTTAACCCCTCCTTATTCCTCCACCCTTTCTCTAAGTCCTTCTTAGAAGTATTTTCAAACCCCAAAGGGGTTTCCTTACCAAGAATGGAGAAGGAGATTCAAGCCAAATGAATTGACTCCCCCACCTCAACCATTTGAGGGGGAAAAAAATAAGATCCTACAAGACTTGTCCATCAAGCCTTGAGGATTGAGAGAGAAAAATCCCATCTCTCTTCCCCCACAAACTCTAAAAATCCACCATGCCATATGATGGAGGGAGTAAAAAAAAAAAACAACAACCAAAATTCACATGCAATAATAATAAATTTCAAGTAGCCCAGTCGAACAACTAAAATGAAAACAACACATACAACAAGACATAACAGCCTACCTCAAGGGAAACTCTCCAAAAAGCTTTCAAAGTCCAAATTTCTCCACTCCTTGACTCAAGCAAATCTCAAGCTCCAAATCCCACAAGCATCCCAAGTAAGAAGTTTCCAAAAAAAAAACTCCCTCTCTTTTCCCATGAAGGGGGATTTTAAGAGGAGCAAGTAAGAATCCTCATAAATAAGGGAGTGACATATGTCACCCCTCTCCTCCTTCATGGTCAAAGATGCCAAAACAAAAGAGAGAAAGGGTAAAAATATCTTTTTTCCCTCTTCTCCCAAATTGCCCTAAATGTCTAGCAAGACAAAATTAGTGAAACTTTTAACAAGCACTCCAATCCACACCCCTCACACGGATGTGACCAAACAAGAGGAAAAAAGGGAGGGAAAACTCCCTCTAGCCTTGGAAATAAGCCCCCCTATCCATTAGGTAGGGTCCAAGGGCTCATTTTTATGTTAGGAGATCTCCCAAGCTAAAAAGGTGTCCCCAAAAATGCCCAGAATAACCCAATTCCGGGTTTTACATTTTTGGCTCAAGGGTAGAGGGTGTGGGGACCACCCAAGGGTTTTACATATAACCCTAAACCCTTGTGATTAAGTGCCTCATTAAACAAATTTAAAATCTTAATAAAATTGGGACTATTAACTCCTAAAACAAGTTTACAACATCACTAATTACCCTAAACAAAATTAATAAATCAAGGCATAATACATTACAAAAATTGGGGTCACTCGTGGTGCCCAAAACAATAATTTCCAATACTAAGGTTTTCACACAATGAACATGGCTTGGAATCATCCCGTTGGCTGCTTGTGCAAGATTGTGTAGTTGGCCTAAATCCCACATTGTCCTGTAAACCTGTCTCCTGCACACTCATTGCACACATTAGCCGCACCTGTCCGATAAAATATAAATTCAACAACCCAGCAAAATATCCATGAATTCTAAAACTAGCCTAACATCATACTGAAATCAAAATGCGGCAACCATGCACAATTGTACTCAATTCTCCAAAGTTAGACAAGATGATAAGAGTGACATATAACCATAGAATCCCAACATGCAAAAAACTAAGTATCCATCAATATACTTATGTTCCAAAAAAAACAACGTCATATCCATTAGTATTCATGACATCATAAGAAAATGTGACAACATAGAAATTAAGGTAAATTGGTGTTATACGCCTGAATTTCCACACATGTCTTATAAGATCAAATCTCTTAATATAATGTCCAAGATAAAACAAATCTCTATCAAAACATGTCTATAAGAAAAGAAACAACCAGCTAACTGAGCTATAAAAAGTGTGGGCACTACATCCCCTTCTACTAAAATTAGAATTCCTCGTGAGAAGTCACTGAAAGAGATAGGTATATCTAGCCCTCAAAGGTATCACATCCTCCCAGGTAGCTGTTGTGTCAATCGTACCGGTCCTAATTGTAATCTAACCTAGTCCAAGTCTTGACCCTGAAGGGCCAACCTCTGGTGATCCAGTATGCGTATGGGCTCCAGTCTCCACTTTCCTCCATGCTCTACCTGTAATGCCAACCAAGCCAAAACATGAGAAGCATCAAGTACATATCTACATAGTACATAAACATGAAATACATCGTGGGCCCTTGCAAGGCATGGTGGAAAAGCTAGGCAATAGGAAATTGGACCGATGACCTCTAAAATATAAAAAGGCCTGCACAAACATGAGGCGATAGCTTAGAACCCTTTCCATAACGGATTGGACTCTTAAGCAGACGAACTCTCAAGAAAACTTTGTCACCCACTAAGAAGTGATGATCAATCCTCTTGGTGTCTGCATATGTCTTCTGATGTGCTCTAGCCTACTCAAGATGTTGTCTAATTAGCATAACCTGTTACTCCAAATCTTAAAGATAGGTTGGTCCTAGAATAATCCTATCATCTAGTTTTTCCTAACTCAAAGGTGTCCTACAAGGTCATCCATACAGATCCTGGTAAGGAGCCATACCGATGGAACTATGATAGCTGTTGTTGTAAGAAAACTCAACTAAATGCTAATAATATTCCTACTTCTTTTGCAGGTCCATCACAAACATCCTCAAAATGTCCTCTAACACTTGATTAACCCTCTCTGTCTACCCATCTGTCTCTGGATGATAATCTGAACTGAAATTAATTTGAGTACCCAGAGCACTCTGAAAGGAAGTCCAGAAAGACTGAAGTGTAGATGGAATTCCTGTCATTGATGATTGTCTTCGGAATCCTACATGCAACCTAACAATGCCCTCCATACACACCTTGGCGATGGCCTATGCATTATAGATGACCTTGGTTGGTGAAAAATGTGTAACCTTGGTCAACTTATCCACGGTGACCATAATGGCATCATGATGATAAGAAGACAGAGGAAGTCTGACTAATGAAATCCATGGAAATCACATCCCATTTCCACTCAGGAATATCGTGCGGGTGTAAAAGTCCTGCGGGGTGAGAATGCTCTGCATTGACCCTCTGACACTCAAGGCATCATGCAACAAAATCTACTATATCGTGTCAAAGACCTGGCCAATAATATAAATGTCTCATGTCAGCATACATTTTCTTCACTCCTAGATGTGCTGCATATGGGGATCCATGAGCCTTTGCGAGGATGAAGTTACACAGATCACCTGACTTAGGCACGTAGATGCGCTTATGGAACCAAAGGAAACCATCTGTCTCTAAAACAAACCTAGAATATCTGCCCTCTAATGAACCTCATGACTCCAACATCTTTCTGGATCCCTCATAAAATATGTCCTCTGGAAGGTGCTCAAGAATCCTGCCTCTCGAATTTGACTGAAGTGTCAAAGAAGGAAGCACATGTCATCATCTATTAAGTGCATCTGCAACAACATTTTCCTTCCCTTTGATACACTAAATCTCTATGTCATACTCACATAGAAATTCCATCCAACGCCTTAAGACGAGCATTGAGGTTCGACTGTGAGAAGATATGTTGTAAACTACAATGATCTATCCTCAAAATGAAAGGTCTACCCAAAAGGAAATGTCGCCAACGATACTAGAGCATGAAAAAATACTACAAGCTCCAAGTCATGAGTAGGATAATTGATCTCGTATTCCTTGAGCTTACGAGACTCAAAGGCAATAACCTGACGCTCCTGCATAAGAACTACTCCACAAACCCTCTAGTGATGCATCGGTACAAACAAACAAAATTCTCTATCGGGTCTGGAACTGCTAAGATGGACTCCATGGTTAACCTTTCCTTAAGCAACTGAAATGTATGCTCACATTTTCCTGACCAAGTCAAACTTCTTCCCTTTCCTCTAAAGAGAAGTGATAAGGTGAGCAATCCTAGAAAAATCCTGAACAAACCTACGGTAATACCCTGTTAGACCTATGAAAACTCCTTACCTTAATAACTGATGTGAGTGCTGGCTAGTCCAAGATAGCCTATATCTTAGAGGTATCTACAGAGATGCCCTCGCCTGATATGATATGACCCAAGTACTGAATCTCTATCTGAAAGAAGTTGTATTTTTCTAAGTTCCCATACAACTTCTGCTCTCTTAAAACCTAAAGTACCTGCCTCAAATTCTCATCGTGTTCCTCCTTGGAATGAGAATAAATCAATATGTCATCAAGGAACACTAAAATAAAGTGATCCATAAATTTCTTGAATACTCCATTCATGAGGCTCATGAAGACAGTTGGGGCATTGGTCAAACCGAATGGAACCATTGGGAACTCATAATGCATGTAACATGTGCGAAACGTTGTCTTATGAATGTTTGCATCTGATATGCATAAATGATGGTACCCTAACTTGAGATCGATTTTGGAGAATAATCTTGCTCCCCACATCTGATCAAACAAGTCATTAATCCTAGGGAATGGATAACGGTTATTTATCGTGACTTTGTTGAGCTGCCTGAATTCTACACAAAGTCTGAGAGAACCATCCTTCTTCTTCACAAATATGACTAGTGCTCCCCAAGGAGATACACTAGGGCGAATGAGACCCTTATCTAACAAATCGTCTAGCTAAATCTCTTAGCTCATGAAGCACTGGGGTCTTCAACTGATAAGGTGCCCTAGAAATTGGTACTGATCTAGGTACTAAATCAATGGTGAAATCTACCTCTCTGCGGGGTGGTAACCCTGGAATCTCACCTGGAAACACATCTGCATCCTCCCTAAAAATTACATGATCATCTAAGGGTGAAGTGCTCTTGGAAGTGCTCTCTGATTGGTCACTAATGGTGATAGCAAATAACTGACATCCATTACACATTCTCTGCTTGAGTTTCTTAGTCGATATCATGCGCAAGGAGATAGGCCTCTGCATCCCAGATATCACAACGGCACTCCCAAGATCATCCTGACACTCAATAACCTTAATTCTACAATCCACCTTAGCTCGATGGGCCTTGAGCCAATCCATAACCAACACTACCTGGTAGGATCCTAAAGGAATAAATCAGAGGTCAAGTGTAGTGGAGAAGACTCATAAATCAAGTACACAACTCTCCACATACGATTCCTCGAGTGAGTTTAGCCCCAGAGGCCAACTCAACCTACCAACTGTCTAGTTTGCTGGCCACCACTAACCCACACTAGTCCACTATAGAAGGTAATATAAAAGGAATCAGAAGCACCTTAATTAAAAAATTATTAAGATAAAAATACCCCTGATAGTACCTGTCGTCTTGATGACTATGGCCTGATGCTTGGCTTGGCAGTTGTCAACCGTTGCATATACACACGATGAGCACATCCCACATCACCCACTGTCTGCCTCGGATCTAGCAGCTCTCTGTGCATCCATGGTATTTGGTTTGTGCAGGCACATGTGCACATAGTGATATGGAGATCCACAAATAAAACAACCTCCTATACCCATCTAAGATGGGGTCCCTCTTGTACTCTGGTGTACTGATCCTGCTGGTCCAACCCTAGTAGACTACTGTGTGTGAGCTGGTTGTGCCTATTGAGTAACCTGCCTCCTATCCCTGGCTCCACCAAATCCACCTCTAGAAAAATCTCTCTGAAATTCCTGTGTCTATCTAGCCCCCTGCTGCGGGTGGCCCTGCTGATATGTTTGTCACTGCGGGTGCGGTGGAGCCCTCACGACTGTTGGCGGAGGCCAGAATCCTCCTTTAGGGAGTGGTGGAGTACCCCGTGACCTCTGACTCTGAAAGGCTTATATCCTCTCCTAGAAATTTGCTCTTGTTTTTATCATGGTGCTCCTATGCCTTAGTCCTGTTCTCCTCGGCCAAGTAGGCCCTCTCAACAGTCTTCTCAAGTGTGGGAGGGGATAACATCATAATTTCTCCTGCTATATCTGAATTAAGGCCTCAAATAAACATGTTAACTTACAATTTCTCATCTTGCAAGTAGTCCACATACTACAGAAGATCCAGGAACCTACTCTCATACTATGATATTATGTCAGATCCCTGTCATAAGTCATGAAACTCATTGATCCTCTTTTGCATGATATGCTTTGACATATAATGATCCCTGAAATGCTCCTCGAACATCTCCCAAGTCATTGTCTCTCAAGTCAGATGGAGCTTCTACTCCTTATTCCTCTACCAAATGCCTGTTGCATCTCGGAGGAGGTGTATAACAAACCTTGCCTTGACATTTCTCTCATAAGACTGTAAGCCAAAGTAACTATCCAAGCTAATGAGCTATGAATCAGCCCCAAAGCCATCTATAGAGCCAGTGTAAGTGGGTGGCTGCAAGCGAAGAAGGTCCCTGATCACATTGCCTGTATCTTCACTCTTGGCGATGTAGTCCAGCAGGTGAAGGGGGTCGCCTATCCTCCAAATGGTCCCTTGAGACTGTGTTAGCAGCTACAACGGAACGAGGCTACCCTCTCATGATAAACAGAAAGGACTACGCAACCTCTCCCACCTCAGTGTATCATGCTCTGGCGGCTCTGAATGCACGTTCTCGCCTATCAGCTCCTCTTCCCCCAATGGAATCTCTTCTCTCATATCCTGCAGTGGTGGTAGCCACTGCTCCACAACGCCTATCAGTTGGTGTAAGGCCTCTAATATCTGGGGCCCCAATTCAGGTACTGACGGCTCCCACGTAGGCACACTATGCCCCAATCCTCTAGTTGATCATCCCCTCTTGGGTGCCATCCTGTGCACGAGGTGGGTGAAGAAGTTATTAAATTATGATTAAGTGGTTGCGAATTTTTTTAATTATTTTATTTATTTATTCACTATAATGTTATTGCAACTATTGATGACTAATTGACTGGTTACCCAAAGTGTTCGCGTATGCGAACCTCGCTCTGATACCAACTGTAATGCCTCTGCCACGCACTGGAAAACCAGACCAAGGCAAAGCAAAAATGTAGGGTTTTTTTTTTTGGAACATAAACGTTAATGCAGGACCTTTTTTTACTCCAATAACAAATTATTTTATATAATTTCGATTTACACAAATTAAATTTCATACCTAATTTTTTTTTATTACATAATTTGATTTCTCTACTAATCATTTAGTAGGAACACACTTGAAATTTTACACACCCCTTGTTATTTAATTAGATTTTATCCCCTCCTTTTATTTTATCTACCCACATATCAGCCCCCTAAACTTTATTTCCCCATTCACATTTTAAATACACTAGGCTCCAAAAGAATGTAGGGTTAATTGTGAGCCATAGGATAGAAAACACGTCAGCCCTTGATCTAAGTTTGCCCTAAAGATGCCCTAAAATTTCCTTATGTTTATTTTTTTCTTTTCTCTTTTCCTCATTTCATTTTGTTTGTGACATTTGCAGGTTGTTTGGGAGGGGAGTCATGGAGTTTGTTTGATCCTCCACTATATTACTGATGATCTTTTTGTTGCAGATTTCATGGAACTAGTTTTCAGATATATATGTATATGTATATGTATGTACATATACATATAGTATATATATATAATACAGATACACATATATATATATATACATATATATATATCTATATATATATTTGTGTGTGTGTGGTGTGTATCTATCTATACATACATACATATATATGTATGTATAGGATATATACATTATATATGTTGTATAGGATATATATACATACATATATCTATATATAAATATATATATATGTATATTAGATATATATATATATGTATACATATATATATATATGTGTATGTATACATCTCATATATATATATACATATATACATATACATATATACATACATATACAACATATACATACATATATATACATATGTATATACATATGTATATGTAATATATTATGTAATATGTATATATATATATGTACATAGATACATATATATAATCTACATATGTATATACATATGTAGATACATATGTATATATATATGGTAGTGATATAGATAGCATACCTCCATATCTATATCTATATACCATATGTATGTACTACATAATATATCCATACATACTATATATATATATATACTCTCTATATATCTACATCTATATATACATTATATACATACATATATATACATATACAGCTGTAATATATATGTTGTATATGTATGTATATTGTAATATGTATATATGTATATAATATATATCATATATACATATACTATATATATATAATATATATACATATACATATGTCTATACATATGTATAGAATATATTTAATGTATATAAGTATATGTATATCTGATATATCTATATATTATATATTATATATATCATATATGTATGTATACCTACAGACTACACTCACTAATCTATACCTATCTCTATAATATATAATATCTCTCTCTCTCTATATCTCTCTCTCTCATCTATCTCTGTCTGTCTGTCTGTCGTCTGTCGTCTGTCTGATCTCCCTCCCTCTCTCTCGTATCTCTCTCTCTCTCCTCCCATCTCCCTCTCTCTCACTCCCTGCTCCTCGTCTCCCTCTTGTCTCTCCCTCTGTCTCTGTCTCTCTCTTCCTCTCTCCTCTGTCTCTGTCTCTTGTCTCTGTCTCTCAATCCCTCTCCCTACTCTCCCTCCCTCTCTCCTCCTCCCTTGTCCTTCCCTCTGTCTCTGTCTCTCTATTCTCTCTCTCTCTCTGTCTCCTCTGTCTCTCTCTTTCTGTCCTCTCTGTATATATATATATACATATATACCTACATATACATATATGTAATGTAGGTATGTATGTACAGGTCTGTTGTTCATCTGTATCCCTGTATCCTTTCTTATATATCTAGATATAGATATATATGTATAACATATAGATCTCTTTTAGTATACATACCTCTATCTACTCTCATCTATCTCTCCTCTGTCTCTGTATAGGTACACAACCTTCTGGATATGTATCTCGTATATCTCTGTCTCTCTATGTCTGTCTTGATTTTTTTTTTTTTGTTTTTTTTGTTTTAGTTAAAAGAAGGGTGGATTTAGAGAGGGGGGGTTTTGTGCAGGGCGTGGGGGAGAGGTGGCCGCATGGGGGTGGCGTGGTGGTGCCTTGGGAGGGCAGGTCATAGCAGGGGGCGGAGGGTGGATCTGGCGCGAGGGAGACGCAGTAGGGGGGGCATGTGGGGGTGCTGCGGGGAGTAGGCCGTAGTGTGAGGGGGAAGGGGAAAGTGTAAAGAAGGGGGCATCAGCCCTATTGACAGCACAGGGGTGGGGGGGGCGAACCCCCCCTCCCCCCACTCCCACCAATACTTATATATTTTTTTCTTTACAAAAATGATATATAAAAAAAAAGTTACATCAAGTTACAAATAAATGGGACATTAGCTACAATATTTCATTTCCACAAGCTTAGATTAAAAGAGTGATATTTTCCCAAATGTGCAACCAACCAAGAATTTCTATTACAAGTTTCTTGTAAGTTTGAAGAGAGATTTCTCATTTCAACACCATGTCTCAAGTTTACAAGTAAATATAAAATATACAAAACGTACACCAATTACATGGCTACTCAAAGGTATTACAAGACTTCTTACAAGCTTGAAGAGAGAGTTTTCTCAAGAGTAGGTTACACTTGTTTAAAGGAATTTACAATTACAAGGAAGAGGTTTTACAACAATAAAGATTCCACTAAACCATTCTTTGCAAGAGACAAGAGGTAATGTCCACAATAGAGTGAAGGAGATAAAGAGCTCCAATCCAACAACCCACTTCCAACATGAGGTCCCAATGTACATTGCCTTCAAGAAAACCCAACAAGGAGAAAGATATTGTTTGCCACCCAACTATAAGCATCATTACATGCATCTCCCAAGGTTGGGATGCATGCTAGCCTCCCCCAAGCTCATGGGAAAGAGGACTACCATCCACAACTTACACAAGAAAGGGGGTGAAGAAACCAAAAACACATTCAAAGGAAAACAAAAAAAGTATAAATCAAGACTCCAAGTTTTACAAGGAGGAGAACCCATGTTCTTCCTCAAAGGTGGGGAAGAGAGGAGAAGAGTTCTCTAAAAGTTGTTACCAAGATTATAAGCACAATAACTAGATCCCCATACCCTTCTTATTACTCCTATATCATTTAACCCCTCCTTATTCCTCCACCCTTTCTCCAAGTCCTTGGAAGGATTTTCAAACCCCAAAGGGGTTTCCTTACCAAGAATGGGGAAGGAGAATTCAAGTCAAATGAATCAACTTCCCCACCTCAACCATTTGAGGGGAAAACAATAAGACCCTACAAGGCTTGTCCATCAAGCCTTGAGGATTGAGAGGGAAAAATCTCTCTCTCTTCCCCCACAAACTCCAAAACTCCATCATGCCATATGATGGAGGGAGTAAAACAAATAAACAATAACCAAAATCCACATGCAAAACTAACAAATTCAAGTAGCCCATCTAACAACTAAGATGAATACAACACATATAATAAGACATAAGATCCCACCTCAAGGAAATCTCTCCAAAAATCTTTCCAACTTCAAATTTCTCCACTCCTTGACTCAAGCAAATCTCAAGCTCCAAATCCCACAAGCATCCCAAGCAAGAAGTTCCAAAAAAAAAGTCCCTCTCTTTTCCCATGAAGGGTAATTTGAAGAGGAGCAAACAAGAATCCTCACAAATGAGGGGTTGACATGTGTCACCCCTCTCCTCCTCCAAGGTCAAAGATGCCAAAACAAAAGAGAGAAAGGGTAAAAATGTCTTTTTGCTCTCATCTCCCAAATTCCCTTAAAAGTTAACAAGACAAAATTAGTGAGACTTTTAACAAGCACTCCAATCCACACCCCTTACATGGATGTGACCAAACAAGAGGCAAAAAGGGAGGGAAAACTCCCTCTAGCCTTGGAAATATGCCCCCCTACCCATTAGGTAGGGTCCAAGGGCTCATTTTTATGTTAGGGGAACTCCCAAAGCTAAAAAGGGGTCCCCAAAAATGCCCAAAATAACCCAATTTCGGGTTTTGCATTTTTGGCACAAGGGTAGAGGGTGTGGGGACCACCCAAGGGTTTCACATGTGACCCTAAACCCTTGTGATTAAGTGACTCATTAAACAAAATCAAAATTTTAATGAAAGTGGGATTATTAACTCCCAAAACAAGTTTACAACATAACTAATTACCCTAAACAAAATTAATAATTCAAGGCACAATACATTACAAAATTGGGGTCACTCATGGTGCCCAAAATAATAATCTCCAACACTAAGGTTTCACACAATGAACATGGCTAGGACTCAGCCCGTGGGCTGCTTGTGCAAGATTATGTAGCTGGCCTGAATCCCACGTTCTCCTATAAACTTGTCACCTGCACACTCATTACATACATTAACCTTACTTGTCCGATAAAATATGAATCAATGACTCAGTAAGATATCAATGAGTTCTAAACTAGCCTAACATCCTACTAAATTAAAAATGCGACAATGTGCACAATTATACTTAATAATCCAAAGTTAGACAAGATGATAGAGTAACATATAACCATAGAATCTCAACATACAACAACTAAGTATTCATCAATATAATTATGCTCCAAAAACAACATCATATCCATTAGTTTCCATGACATTATTGAAAATGCAACAATATAGAAATTAAGCTAAATTGGCGCTATACGCCTAAATGTCCACGCATGTCTCATAAGATCAAATCTCTTAATATAATGTCCAAGATATAACAAATCACTATCCAAACATGTTTATGAGCTAAGAAACAACCAGTAACTGAGCTATAAAAAGTGTGGGCACTACATCATGCTTATATAGGCATATATAAACTTAGGGCACTTGGCCATGCAATTACAATCAATAGATTTGGTTTAATACTAAAAATAGATCTAATTCCTGTTATTTAATTAAAACACTCATGCACAATTAACCGATGCCAGTTAGCCGTAACTGATGTTGGTTCCTCCTTGTCTGACCAATGCCGATCATTGATGACCGATGCCTGTCCCTCCATAACCGATGACGGTTATTGTGTTTTCAAATAAGTTTCACATTCCATGCTAATCTGAAGTAATTGAGCTCAACAACTCAACATTAAAAAGAGGTTTGAGATTTCTTGGCATAGACATGTCTTCCTGGGTAGGGTTCAATTACGATTCAACTAACTTATGAATGTAAATCCACGCCAAAACACCAAATCGGGTGTTGGGTGAGTCATTTACTAATTTTTGACATATTCTAACCTCTCTCAAGAAGATATTTGAGATTTTTTGGCATATAAATTCCCTTCTCATGTAAGCTTCAATGTCAAGTCAACTAACTTGTGAACGTAATTCCACTCAAAAACATCAAATTGGGTGTTTGACGAATTTTCAACTTATTTTAACTTCTCTCTACGAGAGGTTTGATATTGTTCAAAACATAAACTTAAGTTAACCTTACATGTTCAAAACATAAAAATGATTCAAAACTAATATTGTTATGTCATCCCGATAAACATTTTGGACTGGCTCTCACTTTAAGGGTTTCAAGCATCACTTTGTGATCAGATTCGTAAACTTTTCATAAATATTTGTTGTAATGTTTTCCATGAAATTTAATCAAATTAATATTTATTGAAATAAATTAATTTGAATATTAACATATCAATATGTGGGTTTCAAAGTATTCAAATAACCATTTATGTACATTTTTATGAGGGAATCTTCAAGGCCAAGTTCTTGGCCAAACCACAAACTTGGTAGTATGAACTAGATCTTACTTGTCTATGACACTTGTAGTTAATTTATTTTTTGAGTCTACACATTGAAAAAGATAGTAATATGCCCCCTCCTCATTTTATTTAATTGCAACAACTACAAAAACATGTCATGCATTTTAAGTTTTACAACTTTTTTTAGTACATTTAAAAAAGTCAAATATCACTAAAATTTAAAATAATTTTTTTTCTATAAATAATTTTCTTGGTTCTACAAGATCTTATATGTGATCAAAACATGTTGACGATGTCATCTCATTATTCATTAATGCTTGTAATAGATGCCATGTTTCTATAGGCCAAAGGGGCCTGTAATACCATTCATCAACTCATTCTTTTGACTTATACTCATTCTAATCAAAATGCATACTAGCTGAATAAATCATGCCATGATCCTACTATAAATAGCCCAAGAACTAGAATCACAGCTTCGAAATGATTGGAAATCACTTGATCCAGCTAATGTGCTACAATCTTCTTATATTGTCTTATTTTATTCCTTCACTAAACAAAATAATATTCTCACATGAAAATATTTTTATGATCCACTTGACAATGTTTGATTACACTAATCTCAATAGTTGTAACATCAATTAATTTTGCACCATTATTTTACATTAATTCCTCTCTTTTCAAGGCCCTTTTCACACATGCTTTAAAACCATCATGATCCCATTTTCCATTTCCAACCTCAAATAAAAACCAAAAATGTTGAACTCTAGTCTTCACATGCATCTTGCTCAACCAATAAAACATATAGGAAATCTTAAACTGAGATGCACAATTGTCTAGCCAAATGTAGTGTTGATTGAACGTGATATCTTTGGCATTAAAATTCACGTAAACTATAAAAAAAAACTTTAGATGAATTATGGGTAATGTGATATGGTATCATTAATATTAAAGTGGTACTCTCTCACAATTTTTTTGACATCGTTTGTGTTATTAGGTGCATGTCTAATGTAATAAGCACAAAAAATATAAACTTGAATTGAATTATAGTAGTGGGATTGAACCTTATTTTGTGGTTGTATTGTATTATTTTCAGAAAAATCTACAAATGAAAAAATGGTCTTAATTGGGAAGCTCTCCCCGCATATCTTGAATTTCCCATCCAAAAATTGAGATCAGTGTGTATGTATTGCATACTACGAAATAATGTTCTTAAATTCTTCTATAAAATCATGTACATGTACTTGGGTGTAACCAAATCACATCTTAATTACTCTTGTCCATCTTTTAATGCCTACTTTACATATTTTTACTTATTAAGATCAACCAATTGCTTTCCATACTCATGTGTAGTTTCCTCATGTAGACAACCACTCCAACGGGACAAGTTACCACAATTATTACACATTCTATCTAAACATTTTTGGGTAAAATGAAATTGTCCATCAAGTATTTTACATAAAATACTTTAGACTATTCTCTTGTGGATTTTGGAGGAGAAGATGCCCTACATTCCTACATAATATTGTCAGTATATAAATTATAATGTATATAACAAAAAATATCAAAATACATAGAAAATTCAATGTGGGCCTTACAATAAGTGGTGCATGTTTGGTATATTTTGACATAAAAAGGCTTGCACATATCCAATGAACTTTTAATAATCCTTGATTGATCCTTATATTATTCAAAAAACTTATTATAGAGTTATGTTTGTTTCTAAGAAATGTTTTAGATGTGGATCATGAATTTTTAAGTCTTTTCTTCTTCTAAATACATCTTTAAGATTAGACGAGACCCTTATGTTCTCGTGCAAAACAATCAAACAAATGTCTCATTAATTCTATTAATACCTTGTATTTTCTTTGTAGTCTACCACTAAATGCACAATACTTTGTGACTAAAGGATCATCTAATCTTGTTCTTCTTCCTATGGATTTATATAAATTTTTCTTATTCAATTTGGGTGTCGTACTTGTTTCACTTAAAAATTAATTTGTACTTGTTACCTTACATAAAATAACCTCAGTTAATATTCATCTTGCAGCATTATTATCTTTATTTCGACTAGTTTTACCTATTGAATTAAATGTTTCACTTAGATTTTTTACTATTGCATTATTTTTTCCCTCTAGTTTTTTTTGTTACCAACCCTAAAGTATGCATCATAGGCGTCATTTTATTTATTTTCATAATTTCAACAAATAATTTACATCATTGTGTATATGTTTTCTTTTCAAATGCATAGTTCCATACGTGTTTAGCATGACATATAGTTGTAATTGTTAACATTTTACCTTCGACGGGTTCTAATATCTTCTTATATGTTTCAAGAAAATATATTGGTGTTCTACCAATTATCTCAAATGGAGGTGTGGGCCTAGATAAGACATAATTTCTCATATTTTTAGTGTTATTACTTCAACCATAGGAGGGGATGTGTTTCTCAGTCAACATCTAGCTCTACGTGGCTAGTAAATTGTTCTTCATTTGGATTGGGTTCAACAGGGGTCATCATAAGATCATATTCACTATCATCATGCAAAATCATTGTATCAACATGCTCTACTACTCAAGTAGTGATAACTATTTCATTTTATCATGTTTCTCTATGTATTTCATCGTTCATTACAAATTTATTATCATGTCCTAGATATTCAGTTTCATCATTTAGCAATATATTTTTTTCTCTACTTTCACTTGAATATGTTTCTAAATTTAATTTTATTGAATTTGACATCTTATTCTCAATAGAAACTTTATTTAATATAGAAGTACTTTCACCTTCATTAGAAAAAAAAAATGTTCTCTTGAGTGTTTGTCTTTTTCTTTCTTTTTCTCTGTGAACTTCAAGTTCTTCATTTCTTTTCTCTTTAATTCATCTTAGAAGGCAACTACCAGACACCATGGTCAATTTTTATGCATTGTAATTAAATGAGGATCAAAATTTAACAAAAATTATTAATCTTGATGTTTAAGACAATATAAAATGGAGAATTCATATGTTTGTGATGTGCATAGCCAGTTTAGAACGCATAAAGTGTGAAATTTTCATTGAAAATGGTAAAATAAATATAAACTTTATGATTTTGTTATAATTATACAAGTGGTGTATACCCTTTACAAAAGTATGCATGCCCTTTGCAAATGTAGTTGCAAAGCAGACAAGTGAACGAAAAAATTCAATTAGCATTTATAAGGGGCATACACCTTTTCCATTTTTTAAAAAAATAAGGTTTTTCCCTCATTATACAACCATGGATTTTGGAAAGGGAATATGAGCCTTAGCTTTGGACTTGCATTTGATCAACTACGATGGCTTTATGAGAATTTTGAACATTTTTCGCCTTCGTAAGCACAAAATATTCATCAAATTTGTGTATTTTGAAAAACATATATGTTTGTAGAGGGAAGAATATAGTTTTTGAAAAAATATTTTTAAAATAAATAAATAAATTATTACTTAATTTCTATATAATGTTACTCATTTTGATTGATTAATTAGCGTTACCAATAGTTCAATAACTTTTTGCCAATTAACCAACATATTATAAAACTCGTATCTCAACAATCTGCTCATTACTAACTATTGTTTAAGGAAAAAATTCAAATATATGAAGTTAAGCTAAAAAATTTGAGTCCCTGCAAGGGGGATTAAACCTTAGGTAGACTAGGCAACTGCGTACGGCCCCAATAATCAGGGGGTGCCTAAATGTATAATTTTTCTTCTTTTTTTTTTACTATTATTAGAACTTAGCATTACTTGTTTTACCTAAAGTCAATATTAATTGACCCTTTTATTGATATTGTTATAAATTAAAATAAATTTTATGTATACACATAAAGATGTACTATAATATTTTTGCAAGTAAAATTAAATATACATATTTTTAAGCTTATATGATTTTGTTGGTGGGTCAATGCATGGTGTTGTGTCCCACTTCTTGTCCCGAAAATGCGAGCCAAAATGGGAAAGGCACGTTTTCCAAGGTAGGTTGGCACCAACACATCCTTCGCGCGAACCAGTTTCACGCGAATAGACACGTAAGCCGTTTTTTTGCCATGTGGCGCAATTGAAAGGGTTCGCGCGAATAATGTTCGCGCGAACCCCCGTGTTTATATATCGGAGGCGCTGTGGAGGAAATCATTTTCCTCCGCCCCGCCTCCTTCGCGTGAAGTTTGGACCAGAGCCCACCACACCAGCCGAGAGCCCACCACACCAGCGAGCCCACCAGCGACGAAGCCCAGCAACAACGAGCCCAGGTATGTTAGCAAAATCGTACACATTTTTTTAGCTAAATCATAGCCACTAAAATACCATTTTTTGCAAAACCCTGGCTTGTTTTTTTTTTGGTAAAATCCCATTTTTTCTTGTAGAAATGAATTGAATGTGAAGGTCAACTCTGAAAATACCTGGTTGGCCATTTTGTATGCTACATCCTTGTTACTTGTAAATGGTCTCTTTGAGAAACTCTGAGGGCAATAGGCAATATTTATACCCTTCCATTATGTACGTCCAATCAGACAATAAAAAGTATTCTTTTACCAGGTTCAGAGAAACATGTTTTTTACAATGGACGATTATACTGTAGTTTCAAGTTAATTTTATCTAGCTTTATTTCTATTAGCTTTGATCCACGACTAAGGAAGAATTCATATGGTTGTTACCTGTACATAGAAAATAATCTAGAACATAATAACTACAACTACAATTTCAATCTTCTAAAATGGACCATTTGATTATCTTCGAGCTTTCCCATTTGTTCTTCAATCATTGGTATTTGGTGATCCAAATCAATGTTGTAAGCAAGCTCTTTCTGAGAAACCTGAAAATATTTTGCATTTGCTCTTCCACAAGTGGTCGATAACCAATTTTTTAGAAGACTTGGCAATCACATTATGAAAAATATTGATGTCTGGCATAACTTCTTTCCAAGATAATGTGTTTCTAAAGATAGCACAAAGACTATTGTGAATAGAAATCTATGTATTTTTAGTGAGCTTGTATTTCCAAAAAGTATGCATGATAGACTCGAAAAAATTTCTAACTAGACACTTAAGACGGTTGGTTACAAGAAATTGTATGTCATCGCCAATAGGTAGTGTGTGGAAGAACAATGGCTAAAAAACCTTTTTAGTCATGGCATTAGCTTTGAAATTGTAAATAGTAGCTCTAAGGTGCTACCATTTATATTCTTTAAGTTTACATCTTCATTTTGAGTTGAGTCTTTGTTCCAAGGACAAATCCAGGATGAATTTTCGATAAACACATTTGAGCATGGAGTGATTTAACATGTTGTTGTTAGACCATGTCAAGTCCTTCAATAAGTTGCATTGAACCAAGAGTAGACATCTTAACAAGGATTGAGTCATCCTCAAGTTGCAAAATTCCAATTATAGTTGTCTTGTCAGCTACACATAAGTGAAAAAAAACCTTTAAGAAATGCCAATGTTTCCATTGGTACCATTATAAGTGACAAAAATCTTCAAACTCGCATATACCAATTTTTAAAAGATGTTTTTATTTCAGCCTAGACTACAAAGAAGGGGAAGATTGTTGATTTACACGTCTATTCAACCAAATCGATGAAGTGGGAAAGCTAAGGCCATGTTAAAGAGATTTGTTATTCCGTTTCAACAGCTCATAAATGTCACGTTGTGCTTTCCAACGAACTTAGAACTGAAAAATTTGATATTTCCAATCAATTACTAGCGAAAGGGTCTTCGAGGGTCTACATAGGAAAAGATACTCATCTCTCCACTCTTGATGGATGATTTGTCTGATCTCAACATAGGCGGATTAAATTTACAAGAAGGCAAAGAAGAATCTGACCCGCTTGTGCTCTTGGCATCTAAATTATAAGTAGAAAATTTCTTCTGCAATTGAAGATCATCATTTGAGGGCGGCCTTATCTTTGGAGCGCTGAAGGAGCATGCTTTAGCCTTGGCAGACCTTACACGGGCCTGAACCCTGACGAGTGCTTGCATACACCTCAAAGTAACTACTGCCTGCTTCCTTACCTGACGACCCCTAAACAATGCCTGGAGCCTCACCATCCCTTTTAGTGCTCGTAGTGCTCTCCTCGCTTGTAAAACCCAAAAACCAAATCCAAAAGAGTGACAATAATCCCCTTCAAAAATAATCAAATGAAATTCTCACAGACCCGTTATTGTTCATCAAGAATGGTTACCAAAAAGCCTCAGAATGCAGTCTGGATTCGAATGACAGCCCATTCCTGTCGTACAGCCTTGAAGTCCTTTGGAGGAGCCCTCACTATTATTGCCACTGCAGCATTATAGGCCTCTGCAGCAGCCTCAGATGCAGATTCAGCAGTCTCCACATTGAGATGTCTCGACTGCTTATGCCAACTTCCTTCACTTCTTTCCCCTGACTCGTGCTCACCATATATTTTCCACATACCCCATTTTTTGGACTTGACGTTGGTAAGCTTCTTCTGTTCATGATTCAACAATAGCAATCAATCAGCTTGCTTGTAAAAGGGCAAATGAATCCTCCTTTGTAATTGGTTGCCCCCGTTTTGTATGCTACATCCTTGTTACTTGTAAATGGTCTCTTTGAGAAACTCTGAGGGCAATAGGCAATATTTATACCCTTCCATTATGTACATCCAATCAGACAATAAAAGTATTCTTTTACCAGGTTTAGAGAAAATTGTTTTTTACAATGGACAATTATACTGTAGTTTCAAGCTAATTTTATCTAGCTTTATTTCTATTAGCTTTGATCCACGACTAAGGAAGAATTCATATGGTTGTTACCTGTACATTTTTCCAAGGTCCTCTTGGTTGCCCCCATTGTTCAATATATTTTTTTGAAGGGCTTCTTTTATGTGTTGCAAATTGTAGCATAAAGGATCTTTTTAGTTTCTAGAAAAATGAGTATATTGTGTAGCTCACAGCTGCCTATGCCATACTAAGATCCCAATAGTGGCATAATTGTTGATTGGAACCGAGATTGTAGAGTGCACTGCCAGAATAATGCATATCATGGAGATATTCCATTTTCACAAACCTTAATACTACTGCCACTGCTAGGAAGCTTTGCATATTTCTTCTGCAATATCTATTTTAATGTGTCTTTAGGGATGCTTCAAAGCTTCTAGATAAGATAATATAAATATATATAAATAAGAACTCGTTGGCAGTAGTTTCCTCCTAGAACTCGTTGGCTACATGTATTCCTACACTTGAGAAGCACATGCTTTAATGATATCACTGAAATTTCAGATTATATTCTTGTATCCAGTAGCATCTAAAGGTTTTAGATAATGTATTGTAGTGATATTGTAAGGCACTATCAAAAACAATGTTGACAGAAGTAAGGATGGGAAATGTGATGGGAAATTTCAGTCATATGAGTTAAATAAGATAATGCCAAAGTTAAACAGCTTCCTTGAAATAAACAACTTCCTTGAAATGTAAAGTTGATTTATCCCTGATTTTGTATACAAACACTGTGATGACATCAATAATAGATTACAAATAATTTCAATGTTTTTGTGATTTTTAAGCATGCATAAGTGGTCAACTTGTACATGTGGAGATATAGATGCATTAGACATGTCTTTTACCGATGTGTTTTGTTGTTTAAAATTGGATTGGTGTTCTATTTGATTGTGCTAATTCTGTATCATATGCACAAAAATTGTGTTCCAGGGAAAGGTGAATCCCACTCAATTGTTTTGCTTTGATAATGGTTTGTGCCCAGGTAAACTTACATTCTCTTCTACAAACATTGCTTTGACTTTAAGATCATCTAAATGTATTCAAAACTTTTCATTTCTGAACTCTGCAACATCACTTGGTATATTTTGTTATCATTGTGATTTGTAATTTATGTAACTTATTTGATTTTGTAATTTATTTTCTATATTAGTTGCATTGAAGCTTGAAAATTTCATATTTCTATTTTCATTAATATAGGAGAATATCTTAGGAATTTTTTTTAATTAAAAGTACTATTAATTAGAATTTTACTTTCATTTTTTTTACAGTTATGGCTTCTTCTGGAACTCCTAATTTGTTTGAGAGGACCGATTTAGAGATTGCAAAATTGCAATCTATTCTCGAAAATCCAACTACAGTTGGGTAGTATAAAGCCCATTGTGAAAAAATACTGGTTGATCTTCGTAGAATAGAGACAAGTTTGAAAACATATAATCCATTTGATTCTGAATCAATAAAAAAATTTATGGATTCACTAAAATCAAGTGTCTCAGGAGATGTAGGTTATAATGAGATTACATCACGACTTTCTGATAAGGAAGTCGTTAAGAGGTCTTGTTGGAGTTTTTATGCAGACAAACAGAAAATAAGGGCATATTATGTAAACAAATGTTCATGTCCTTTATGTACCCCTTTGATTTATCCTAGATTTGTGGCCTCTCAAGGCCAATTTCCAAATAATGCCCAATTACCGTTATACTTCATAATGATGCTACATGCTGAGGTTCACTTAAACCTAAAGGTGAACTATTTATACATCCCTAGTTATTTGGGGCAGGGGCGTGGCCGTATTAGCCACAGGAAAGCATATAGAAAGGAGGGAGCTCCTGCATTTGTTGACGCGCGGAAGCTTGTACCAAGGCCACAACCATTCTTATCAAGCTTTTAGGATGTCGCAGCACCTGTCGTTATGACTGCACATGAGGCTGCTATCGAGGGTCTTGCTGGCATTTCTCGCGAGACCCAATTGATCTCTTCTGACCGTGTGGGTTACTACCTTCAGAGATGCAATACTAGCAGTGGAGGTGCTAGTAACACCAGTGATGCATGTAGCGAGGTATACGCTCGTGCATCTTTGATTTCCCCAGATGACTTTGAGCTAGTTACAGATCCCGCTCAGGCACGTCGGCTAGGATGCATCATGGCTGCTGACTTGTTGCGTGCGTATGAGGTGATTGCTCGGCATTGCAGCATTCCACTATCGGGGGTTTTAGATTTTATAGAGTAGAGTGGGAGTGTATCTTCTAGTCAGGGTACTACTGCCGCTGCTACAGATAGACTTCCTGTAGCTGGGATTGTCACACCTGATGTTCAGCACATTTCTGTTCCGGTGTGTGAAAATTAAACCTTAATATAATTAAAATTTATTTTAATTGATCATTACTTTACAATTTATTAATATTAAAATTAAACATGTACTTTTGTGTTTAGGCTTCTGCTCCAGTGTGTGGAGCTTCACAGCCCACACCATCTACCCGTGTCACATACACACAGCTCTTGACTGAGCACAACATGGATCTTGATGTTTCGAGTCTGAGTCAACTTGGCCTAGTTGGCGACATATTTGCTGGTGTTGAGGTCATGCATGACAATCCCATACATTTGGAAACGCGTTTTAATATAATTAATATTTAATCTAAATTGAAATGTTAGAAATTAATGAACTTTATTCAAAAAACTTATTTATCAACTTCTTACATTTTATTTATTTTGTTTCACAGGGATCTACGGGACAGAGATCTATGGGTAGCGTAGATACTCCCAACATCCGCGCAGGGACAGATACCGAGGTAATCAACTGTACATATCAGTTATATAATGTATTGAATTAATCAAGAAATTGTTGTAGATTTCTGCTTATATATTTTAATAAATGGTACATGCTATATATAGTTTATGACATGTATATTCCTTTTTTTAACATGCAGGGTGCAGCAGAGTGTAGTGAGGGGTCTGGCACTCACCCTAGTGCACGGAGGAGACTTCAGTGATATTTTATAGATTTCAAACATTTTAGACATACTTCTGGAGATTTTAGACATGTATATATATTCATACTCATTCTAGACATTATTATTATATTTTGATATATGTCTTAGACACGTGTATTATTAATTTATTTTGATATATGTCTTAGACACGTGTATTTACAATTATGGATGTGAATATAAGACACCCCCTTATCTTTCATTTTTGTCTCTTGATGATATCATAATAGGTATATAACTAGCAATCGCATGTGTTTCATGACATGTGAACGCCGAACGGTATATGTTATTTGATTTAGAGGCATAGTTATCTGAGTTTTACTATCAAGTTCGAATGCTTTTCTGTGAAATGTTTCAAAGACATTTGTATTGAAAATGGAAAAGGGATTTGTAAATATTCCCAGTCTGATCAGTAAGTGACATTGGCTGATCAGTACTACAATGTACAGTGTGCCAGGTTACAGGTGAGTTAGAGACTATTGGATGACATCATAGTCATGAGGTTCTGAATCATCCTCTTCTATACTCTTGGATCAAGGGGGGTTTGTTAGGACTTGTGTTCCAATGGTTTGGTTTGTTATCATCGTGTTAAGTCAGTGTCGTTCCTTGGAGGTCGGAGATAAGGAAGGAAGGAGGTCCATCAACAACCTCAAGTTCATAGCTAACTCAAAGGCTGTGTACTGCAGTAGTGGAAAAAAAAATTGTGCCAAACCGACTAAAGATGAGATCGGTTTCCAAGCGCCAATGGTGACTATCTTATACTGTTTTTGATCAATTGGCAGTGATCTAGAATGGTGGATGGTCAAATTTAGCTGATCACATCAGCTATACTTGTTTGTGTGTTGCTTGGAGGAAGTGCGATCTCCAGTTTGCTACTTCTAGGAAATCCAAATAGGGGATCCCAAGAACTAGCAAAATTTTTTTAGATGATAAAATTAGTCAGGTATTTGCAAATGGAGGAGTTTAGCTACCATGAATTTGTAAACATTGGGAAATGTAGACACTTTTCAAACCAATCACATGATTTTTCATATTTTAATGTAGTGGGAATCAGCTCCAGATAAGTATTATGCCTTCTTGGAGGAAGTTTTTAGGCCTCTTATTTTGTTTTGAATATTTTTTGGGTTTCTATTTATGGTGGCAAGGGAAGTCTCTGTTTTTGTCATTAAATTTCTCTTCCACTGCATCTAGGAATTTTATTTGTCGTTATGTTTGGGATATAAACTTATATGTGAGCATTTTTTTTTGTGAATTTTCAGTATATCACAAAGTCCATGTTGTTCAGAATTTGTTGAGCATGTTGTACATATTTGATCTGTCCTTCTAGAACTTAGGTAGTATTCTTGGGTTTGTAGAGAACATGAGAGGCTAGGAGCGTCTTGATAGATGACTTTTTTGGACCTAGCCCAGCCATGTCCTCAGGGTATTGGACCTTTGTTGGAACAAGTAGATCTTTTCCTTTTACCTATATATACTATATATATTTCAAATTTTAACCCCTGGGTTTGAATCCCATGACCAAGGTTAGGATCAACCAAACGCATTGCAATCAACCTAATGAAATAAAATACTGTAGCTAATAATAGTCCTGCTTGCTAGAGTTCAGGATTACGAGTTAGGTAGGCACATCATTCCTAAATGAGCCTAGCCACCTAAATGAAAGGCCTTAGCTAATAATAGTCATGCTTTTCTAGAGTTCAGGATTGAGAGTTGTGTAAGCACATCATTCTTAAATGATACTGTAGGTCAGGGTTGGTGCATGTTTTTAATTTTATTTTTTGATTAGAGAGAAATTGTCAAATTAGTCGCCCATGAAGCCTCTTTATTGGAGGTTACGGGTTTGAATTAGCCTGCCACTATAACCTTGGCAATGATGTACATGCTCCACTCTGTAGTGCGTTAAATTGGGGACTCAAACTCGTGACTACCAGGTTGGGGGTGCTCTAACACACACAACCTCCCTGACCGGTTGGGCCAAGCCCATGGGGATGGGTTAGGGCAATATTTTAATATAAGACACGTACAGGTCAAATTGAGATATGAGTGAAATGTATTGATGGTTTTGTGATAGGATTTTATTTGCTAAGACACAATTATAATTTAACCAAAGATTCCACATGATGGGTAAAGTATTTGTTGAATGACTCTGAATCACAGGCTTTGTCTGGCAAGGACTGAATGTTGTAGGAGTTGCTTGTTCCTCTTATTGATGATGTGCCAGATAGTCGTTAGGAGGCAAAAGTGAAAAGCACCAGATATGAAGATTGACATCCTATGTTTATTTGTTGATACTCGTTATTCTTTAGTCTAAATTCTTGAATCAAGAAATAAAACCTCCAATCCAGTTACGTATAAGTAGGGAAAATTTCAACTACAAGGAATATAAGTGGGAAATTGTAACTCAGGTATCCTCCAAAATTTCATGAATTGTACGCCACTCAAATCTTTACAAACACCTGCTTTCATGTCATTAGTTGTGCCAAATATTGTTCAGGATACACAAGTTGTCCTCAGCTATATATGATAGAATCTTCAATGGAAACCTTGGTAAACATGTTAACCATGTCAAAGCTAACAAGTACACTAATGTGTAGTAATTTGTTGTTTTGTTAATGAAGTTCTAAGAATCCTTTAAAAAAGGAGGTTTTATAGGAACTTGTAAGGTGCCTTAAGTTTTGGGATGATATTCATGACATCTTCGATAGAAACCTTGGTAAACATATTAACCATGTCAAAGCTAACAAGTACACTATAGTCCAATTTGTAGTAAATTTTAGTTGTTGATGAAGTTCTAAGAGTCTTTAACAAAGGAGAGGTTTTATAGGAAATTGGAAGGCGCTTCTTGGCTAAACTTTTCGATTTTGTTTGAAAAAAATCACAATGTTGCTTGGAATTCAAGGTTTGTAGAGCGTGTCACTTTAACAATCTGCTCACTTCATTCCTTTTATTTCATGAGGCAAACACCCATTTCAAGAAGACCATACCACTTGAAACTCATATGAAATTAAAAAGTGCAAGCACAAGTTGGGATGTTGGGTGTTGGTGGAATATACTGACAGGAACTACATCTCCCATATGTTACCAACCCAAACAATAGGGGAAAGATATTACATGTGTATTTCAAAAGTTTCAATGCCATGCTTTAAAAGACCCCTTCCCCATTCCTTTTACAGGTTTAATTTTGGGAGAAGTGGCAGGTCACGGGATATCGTCATCCCTTAATGGGTCTCCTGGGTATAGCTGGATTAAAATTACAGATGAGGACGCACTAGAAACAAACATTTGTGGTCAAGAATAGTATATACCCTAATAATAGGACGATGTTCATTCTGTACAATGCATCAACTACCTTTGAAAGTACTATTTTCCACATCTTTGATAAGGTGATGACAAGAATGGTTGAGATTGATACTAAAAATTGTCATTAGGTGTGGTATGGCATGAATAAGAACGTCAGGCACATGAATTAAGACCCTGGAGCTATAATTTTAAAATATGACATCAATAAGATCAGGTCGGACAAGTTTAAAATGTTGTGATCAGGCTATATCCTAGTTCATGAAGATATGACCGGTTAGGATCGTTCCACTCCAAACTTTGGACTGTATTTTCTAAGGATATAGGCAATGGCTAAAGACTATAACTGGTCTTGTCAGTTCACCAGTTGTTTTGATAAGTGCTCCCTAAAAATTTGCCACATCTATCATCACAACAGGAGTCGCTCTATAGAAAGCTCTAAAGTAACCCTCATTGTTTTAAAATGATGTGATTAAGCTTTTTCATTTTTAATTAAGTTATAACCTATTGGATTAGCTCCACTCCAAACATTCGAAAGTACTATTTCTAAGGATATAGTCAATGGCTATAGACAATAACTGGTCTTGTTAACTACATGTCCTCTCTAGTTACTGGTATTATTTATTCTCCGGTTGCTTTGGTAGGTCCTCGCTACAAAGTTGCCACATCTATTATCACAACAGGAGTTCCTCTTTAGAGAGCTCTAAGGTAACCCTCACACTTGGCAAAGGAAGTTTCTCCTCCTCCTGATTCCCTGTACCCTTATTTTGTCCAATATTGCCACTAGAGAAAGCAATTTTATACCCAATTAAACTATTAATAATAATACATATCAAGCTTCCTTTAACTCTGACTTTTATCCAATCCAAAGCCCCATATAGATTTTAATTTTTTTTAGTGATTCAACCAAGTGTTGACTTCCCATAATCACAACTAGCCACAACACAGAAGAAGATTACAACACCTACAAGACAAACTAGCAACGAACAAAACAGAAAAATATATGCTCACAGTTTCAGCTTCTGTTAGTAGGAAAAAAGGTTATATCAAAGAGTAAAAATGTGACATGAATGACCCTCCCTAAAAAAATATAGAAATTCACAATGTACCTCTTTTCTATTCAAATCAAAAAGTATTCAGGACCTAACAGACATCCCTCTCCAATTTACTATTTTTTGTTTTTGTTAGTGTAAGAAGTCCACCAATATCTGCAAACTTTTCCCATAACCTTACCCAATACAAGCTCAAGAGAAACTCTAAAAACATGATCCCATAGAGATCAACTTTAAGGATTGTTTTTTTCTGCATCATAATAAGCATGTCAACACTTGCTGTAAGCTCACATTGCATAAAAGATATAACCTGCATTTAGTGAAAGTGTACAGACTACATGACGACAGGTCATAAGATAATGTTAAGTTCAATATAAGGGGAGTCTGAATAGGGTAAACATAGTCTCACTGACGAAATGTTGATCGTATATGAGCAGCATATAGAGGATGGACGCATTTCTCAAAGAAAGATGACCTTAAGATTGAATGGTTTGAACTGATTAACGCGAGAGAAAGTGGTGCACTTATCAAAGGAAGGGAATCCTCGTTTAATTTCATATGATTGGCCTCAAAATTAAAAGAAATTTCATTCAGATACGCATAGTGATAGGAAAAAGAGCTGACATAGGCATATTGCACAAAAGAGACAAAAATAAGAGGAAGCCAATACTTCCAGCATCAACCAGTGTTGGTAAAAGATGCAAATCTTTGTTTACTTTGTGATAATTCTGCACCACTATATGGCACAAACCCAAAATAGAAAAAGCACTAGTTGTTTTCCCATCCCAGGATTAATTCCTGTTTGAAATCCTGATATCCGGCATTCATATTTGGACACTAAAGCTATGGTAATTTTTTAGAGGAAGCTATGGTAATTTTTTAGAGGAAATCTTATCACAACTAAAGTGCCTACTATAAAGTAATGAACAACCTTCAGGCAGTAACATCCGGATTCTTGATGACCAAAAATTAAGAAAAGAGGCATAATAAAAAGAAAAAACATTAGGAGTTCATAACGCCATCCCAAAAGACACCAATAGTGTAAAAGAAATTGAATTGTTTCTTTTAAGCTTATGCCTTATGAGGCCATCATTCCTAGATGACTACTACTACTCTTGTTTACTCATGCCAATGCCTATTTGAAATCCTGCTATCCTGACTTCATATTTTGACTCTAAAGCTAAGATAACTTTTTGACTCTAACTGGATACAATTAATCAAATCTATTTACACCATAAATTCAAGCCATAAAGTAGATAAGAAACCATGAAAAAATCACAAATACAATTCAAACTAAGCCAATTTTCCCATCACGAGCATGTTACTTATGTAGCTAATGTGATTTATAATTCAAGACATTAGGTCACTCACTTGTGGAAAAATAGGAAGTTCATCTTCCCATATACAAGGTAAAGGCCCATCTGATCCACCTTCAAATGCTCGTAACTCATCTTCAAATGAATCCCTGTAAAACATTTCTCAGTTATCACATGCTCCATCATAAACATGAATTACAAAATATAGAAGCATAGACACAAAAAATAAGAGTTATGCACAAGGCCAAATTTCAGTATACAGTGCAATCTCATCACAAGGAACAACCTGTCAGATTAAAAATACATTGAATTGGGTAATTCCTATGTCATTCTACTTAAAAATAGATTGATCCAATACTTTACAAAGTGATAACAAACCTTCCAGGAGTCAAAGGGCCAAGAGATGCATCTCTATGGTCTAAGAGCTGCCTCAAACTTGAACTCTCTTCGCAAATTGAAGCATCCCTGTTATTCAGTGAACATGAACATTACCCATATCAATTTAGGGGCAGGGCGTGTATCATCTAGACAAGTATGATTGGTTCCACAAAATAACTTCTATATTTGTAGCATTTCTAAGTTAACATGATTTCTTGTTTTAAATTTGAATTAATCAACATTATATTGGAAATATACTTCATTAAATTTGAATGTCTTTTTGTTGTGAAATTTGTGCCCTTAAGAAAAACATAAACCTGAATGGGGGTAGTACAAATCCCAAGCAATTGAGAATGATCACTTTTGTATGCCAAAGGATCGGGAAGAGCTTGATATGCTATTAGAGTTCTAATAGTAAAGAAGTTCATAGCTGTCTTTGGGACTTGTAACTGTTTCATTGTTAGTGATAAAATGTAGGATAACGCCCTACCAAACAGTCAAAATCATTCTATCAACAAATAAAATATATGAAATTAAGTAAGATCAGTAATAACCTCGGAGAATTGAGTACTACATGAGTATATTATTTGCACAAAACATTCGGACAATTAAGAAAACTTAAGGAGGTATGTCTACTTACCCATTAAGATAACCGAGAACAGGCTGCAATAAAATTCCTTCATTCTTAGATGATCTGTTAGGAACAACATAGTACTTCACAAATGCAGTTAGAGCTTCAACTGCAGTAGACCAACCGCTGAAATGGAAGCATTGAGAACATCAATTTTGAAAGCACTTAGACAAAAACCTAAAGGTAAGTTATAAAAATTGATAAACGAATGGTAATTTATATCATAAGATCTACATTTTTCATACACATTTCATTGTAAATCATAAACCATCACTTTAACATCTTTTCCCTTTTCTTTTTTCTTCTTTTTTTAATATTTAGTTATTTCTCAGAACCTAGGGTTCGCCTCACCACAGTACTTCCCTATTGTATATGGATATATAATCCAGTTCCAGCAACCATCTTTAATCACTTATGGACATCAATACATTTTGATTTTTTTTGCAATTTTTCTCCTTCTATTAACTATCTTTTTAACATAAAAACTACCCATTAAAAAATGAAAAATTTTTAATAACAGAATATTATATGTTGAGTCTCTTTGCCTCTTAGGGACTTCATCTTGAAACAAATCACATTTTCACCAAACCAATAACTCCTTTATACCACACTTCAATTTTGAACCTTATTTTGCCATCTCATTTGCATATACATTATGTAACCTACGATGTATAAATAAGTCGTTATTAAAATACATGTAAATAAGGTGAGCTTAATTGTACAACCCTCCAATATACTTTTATTACTAGGATTTCCCTATAACTAAAAGATAAATTGAGAAATTCAGGATACGAGGATGCAATTATAATAATATTTAAGCACATTCCAACAAATCATATACTCTCACTTCAATCCTAAACATCCAAACTGTTATTATAGCTTTTCTTCATTTGTATGATCCCATCAGAGTTAGAAGAGATATTTCACCAAGAAAAATAGTATCGGTTCCCATTCCAATGCCTTTGATTAGCATGAATTAATTAAGAAAATTCTTTGATTGGTTTCCTGATTTCAAAAAGTTCTTCAGTCATTGGCATTTGATGCTGAGATCTGCTCAATGCCATCCTCATTTTGTATCAAATACAACATGATTATTAGATTGCATAGTCCACTTATCCATAGAATATTTGAAAACTATCAAGAAAAATCACCTATGGAAACCATTACGGGTGATTATTATGCATAACCTGCTCTACAGAGTTTTTCTACATGATTAAATGACATAAAACAAAACCGACAAAAAGGCAAGAAACGTCTTGGAACAGGCAATAATTGCTCAATCAAAATCTTGAAGTAGTTTTTCCTCCTTATGGCATGTTCTTGAACATGAAAACTTCTCAAAGACATAATGTTTCCATGGTCGATAATAATGATGGAACAAGTATTTGGAAAAGCTGTGTAGAAAATTTCTAAAATTCCTTGATTAATTTCCCTTTGTATAAAGATGTTTTTCTTTCAGTAACCTTTCTATGACTTATATTATATGATCATATGCAGTAAAAATAAGGGCATGCAAGTTGGAGAAACATTCAAAACATTACAGAATGCCTTGTACTTCCGTACACACAGTGAACTACCTTGTACTTCCATACAAACAATGGGACTATTTCTGTGTTTCTAAGAAGTGAAACCTACTTCTAGAAACCTTTGATACAATAATTGTTCTGGATATTATTCCCTTGCTCATCAGATATCTACCTTTTTTCTCATGGTTAAAATCGCATCCTTCCTAGAATCATAATGGCAAGATAACTACTTCAGGAAATGATATATGGTCTACTTTCAAATCTGCATAGTGTTGATTTTTAATTAGATAGAATAGATTAATAACCTTGAATTGCTAAGTTCTGAATAATTGTTGATTGACTTTTATGTGTAGAATGCAGATCCCCAAGTCCCTGGCTGCATTTCCTAGGAAAGTAAACGATATGGATCCCTATGTGTCACTCTCGTTTGTGACAGAGTGCCCAGCTGCCTCTGTGGTGTAAACAAGATTGTTGACATCCCCATGAAGAGGCTATACAAATATACAAGGGATCACAATTATTTTTTTATAGTACTTTTTCCTTCCTAGTGTAAGACACATTAAGACACCGCATACACCTACCACACTTCTAGATCTAAGAAGGCTACATCATCATGCTACAATAGTGTAATATATCTATATATTCATATATAGCCATACTTTCATCTTCTCCTGTGTTTATACAAGTAGAGGGAAGGCAATCAGCAACAGTGGTATCGAAGCTGGGTCGATCATTTTCGATTGATATATACTGACACAATTGAGAATGCAATGGGAAGTTTATGCAAGTAAAAAATCATGCATGTAGCATGCATAAAGCCCCTCTCCTTCCCATTATGGAAATTAATATTTTATTTTAGCATATTACATCAAAGATATAATATTCCATCAAAGATATCTACATAGTACACTTTATCCTGAAAACCATAATCTTTATCTTTCTTCCCCATACCCCCAGCTCAAAATCTGTTAGCCCCAAAAGAAGTCTTGGTTATGGAAAGACATCTTATTTTGTGCTTAGCAGTTTATCCTTTAATTCAATGAAATATCATGTCAAAATGCCTATGTTTGAACACCAGCTACCCCATGTTTGAACACCTTTAAGAAAGCAACTTTCAATATTTTGAACTTTATTAGAAAACATCAAATCTGAGACGTGAAGCAAATTGATGCAAACAAATGCCATTTATAATTGGTCATAGATGGATGTAATGTCAATGTGTCACTAGGCTGAGACAAGTCCCATAGCTACAGACTAATGCAGCTCTTGAACTACTGGTTTGTCTAGCAGAAAATTTAAGACAGAATGAGATCCCAACAAGCAAAAATTACATAAAGGTGTGATCCTGATGAAATGTTGAATGGATTACCACATAAAATAAAGCGTTGTCAAAATAGCAGGAACAAATTCTTGGCTCCAAGCAGATTGAGATTTAAAAGAGAGCACGCAGGCCTTTGTCATGAGTGACTTCAAACTATTCATGATGTGATCAAAAAAGTTATGATTCTCAAGATGAAAGCAGGATTGTGTTAAGACAGTTTAATCCAAACTTCGAGTTAGTCCTATGTCTAATCAGACAATAAGCATCAATACAACTCATTCTAATTGACAAAACAAGAATAAGCAAATGATTGCATTAAATCTCCTCAGTGAAATACTAATGAAATTTAGCCAACATTAAAAGGGAAACAATAGTCCAATCTCTGATACCACTGATGCAGTTTCAAGCATCAGAAAGATCTGAAAAATGTAATGTTGCAATTGATCCATAATCAGCCTATCATGAGTCAATAAATCATGTTTATACCATACATACTTCCATGTAACAACCATATCACAATACTTGTAAACCATAAACCATCTCACAACAAGTAAGAATCACAAGTATTAAACAACTTTATTGTATAGTGGTCTCCATAGTCCCTTCAAGTAGAAAATACAATGCTATCTAGCTTAATAGTTTATTACCAACAAGGTTTAGTAATTTATTCCATGTCCTTCTATATAATACCAAGTGGCTCTGCTTGTTGTTCAATGACTTGTAAAAGTTTTTCATGGTCTTCTACATCTAGTCTCCATTTTTTGTGTTTACTATTTGTAGTCTTCACCTGCTGCAATTGTAACCCTGTAGCAATTATGTGATGGGTGTAATGATACACCTTTTTGTCTGGTTTGTAATCAACAAAGTGAATCCCACTTTGGAGGGCTTTCACTTGTTGTAAGTATGTTCCCTGCACTACAACTGAGCCAGTAAAAAATGTTGTCACTTCACTTGTTATTTCACATGTTAGCTTTGTTCTCTCCTCTGTGCAACGCAACAAGTAGTACTCCACTTTCTCAATATTGGCTTCTTCAACAATGACTGCAAATACATCTCCTACAACAAAATGCAAAGAAACATTCAATGATCGGATGTATAGTATAAATTATATACATATATATTTAATTATCAAATTATACTTGATCCTTTCAAATAAAACATACCTTGTTTAACTAGCCCAGATATGTGGTCATAATCAGTTGAAATTAATGGCACATCTTCAAAACTATCATCATGATCTGAGCCATATGTGTCATCCACAACTAAAGGAACTTGCTTCCACTCACCTACATACCCATGTTTTTGACTATTGCACTCTGAATATGATTTGTTCATGCATTCATAACAAAAACAAGAATAATCTCTTGTACAGATTGTCCAGTTATTACTATCCATAGTCATCAAAGAGTGCAAAGACCTAGAATTGGGAATCCTTTCACATCCATACTTTGTCCTCCGATCAATACCTTCATTTAATCATGCTCAAAAGATCAATAAAGTTTAAAACAAACAACAAAAATCAGAATAAAAAAATTTAAAGTTAGTAACTTGTAGTTCACTTAATAAATCACATCAAGATTTACATATCTATGTTTTAAATGTGCATGTACCTGTTATCTCCCAAAATACTCTGTGTGGGGTTGAAGTGTGTGATGTTGAAGCCTGTGAGGTTAAAACTTGAACTGCAAAATGTTTCTTACACCATTCAACAACGGTGTGGGCATCAATTAATCGATCTCCCTCATAATCAAAGCTTTGTTTCTTTAGAGCACGTTTGATGCATGCACCCACACCATCGTGTTCTCCCTTCCCATGACCACTCTCAAAAAAACTCCATAAATGAGGAATTTTGTGATGACGATGATAACGACTGAGTGCAAAGAAAGGGCGAGAGGATTTGAATTGTGATGCGCAACCATCTGACCAAACAAAATGGTGATCTATTTGTATTCCTCGCTGATGAAGATATTGAAAGAACAAACCAAAACAATGTTGCACAAAGTGGGTGTCATGTTCTTTGTCATCACTTATATAGAAGTGATACTCCTTCTTGATCATTCGCTTCACATATGTACTTTCAAACCCATCCAAATCCAATTGTGCATGCCTATAAAATACTTGAACCATGATAGTAACCTGGTCAGTATGATAATACTGTGTTTGAATTTCTTTTTGATGAGAAAATGAGTAATTCTCAGCAAAATCAACCACGGACAATATGGAACCAATAGGGAATGTGTCCCTATTAGTCTTGAATTGTGTAGCCTGCCACTTTGAATAGTGAGAATGTTTGATGTACGGACTAATTAAACTTCGGAAACTTTGCATGAATGTAGCAATGGGGATTTCCTCTTCTACCAAATCCAACCTGGTTGCATCTTTTCCAAGCCTTGTTGAATATTTTATGTATTTGAACCTACAAAATCAATTCATAACATGGACAAATTGTCATGTATTCATTTGCAGTAAAATAAAAATCAAAATAAAATCTAACATCCAAATTTAAAAACATAAATTTATATATATCACCTCTTGCAAGCAACTAGGTTAACTGTGTCCAAATCTTCATTTGTTTTTGGCAATAATTTCAAGTCCCCACACTTGTCACAGACACCTTTGATGCAAGTCATACGATCATCAACATGATCATCAGATACGTTGCAAATAATTGAAGTTATGAATTCACTGACACGTGTAGGTGGGGAAATTTCTTCTCGTAACTTTCTATACACCTGAAAAAAACATAGATTTTGAAATACGTTAATTTTAAATCACATGTCTCAAAAAATGATATTTAAACAAATTTTAAATATATAGATATAAATGAAAGCACGCCTCAAAATATATATACATTGAATCTATAAATTTTTATGTACCTGATAGTGATAATCAAACTCAATGTGATAGCGACAACAACATGTGTCAAGGACTTTATCAGCTCGCACATACCAAGGCTTCAAATTTTCAAACATTCGTTGTCCAATCTTAACATCTGGATTTTCTTCTGTAAACTTTATGTACATCTCATGTTGAGTTATTTCAAGCCAATGTTTTATATGTTCGTCATAGTTATTGCGAGTTACCCTATGTTTTAAAACATCCCTCACATTCAGAGAAGGACGAGTCCTCTCAGTCCAAAAATCAGAAACTATCTTCACAATATTATCCTCTATTTTATCAGAACGTGGATTTCTACACATTAGTGCCCAATTTCCTTCCATAGTAGAGTCATCCAATGTCTTCCTCCTTTTTGCATACCTGCTAACCGTCTTTCTAGATAAACCCAATGCCTTGGCAAAGGCGGTAACATGACGATTCTTTGTTGTATCTTCACTTACAACTGAAGTTAATATTGCTCTACGAGAAATACTCTTATCAGCAGACCTAGTTTTTGTACCCAAAGAACTTATTCCTTTAAAAACATTCCCAACAAATTCTTCTTCTACACGTTTTGAATTTTTCCGTCCAAAATCAACACCTAACAATTCTAATGTTTCCTTCATATCAACATGATTCAAGAATGTAACCAACAAATGTGCTCTAGCAACTATAGTCAAATTAACAAATTCACCATATACTATCTCTACACTTTTTGTTGTTTTCTTTCGTGATAGTGGTTCTTGTTCGGAAAATTCTTTTAATTTTTGTAAATCCATTTTCACCAAGTGTTTCACATTCTTTTTGGGAAGTAATTCCATAACTTTTGATATCACTTCAGCATAATGTTGTGCATCATGATTTGTGTCCATAAACATACACATGGGATCCTATCAAAACCCTTGCATTTACGCAATCTAAAAAACATAAATTATCATATTTAAACCTTAGAACTAAAAAAAATATTAGGATCTATCAAGGGTTTCTATACATATGTACCAATTTTTGCAGCGTTGTCTTTCACTTGTTGTGTCTCTCTCTCTCTCTCTTTGTGCCCTCCTACGAACAGATCTTCTAGCATTCTTCTCTGCATTCTCTTCCTTGGTATATTTTCATTTCTCATCCTTTGCATTTCCCATGATTCATCCACTTCAAAAAATTTCACCTGCACATATAAATCGTGAAAGATTGATCTGAATGTGTAAGAGTAAACTTGATACAAAACTATATGTGCATGCATGCATGCAACTCTATTTATATACAAATCTCAGTAGAAATTATGTTATTTTTAATTTTAGTTTTCTATAACTTTAAAACAAATTTTCTAAATTTAATAGAATTTATATTTAATATGTAAAACAACTTTTCTAATTTAATATTACATATTTTTGGTTAAAATTTTTTTAAAAAAAAAAACACACTTACTTTAAAACAAAAAAAATATGTAAAAAATTAAATTTAAAACATAAAAAGTGAACAATATTAAGTAAGTAACTTGTAAAATATTAAATTTAGAAGGCGAGACGCAATTGCGAATCATTAAAGCTAGAAGGAGACGTTTTGGCAGCGCTTTGGTGGCGCAGAGGGGGTTCGCGCGAAATGGGGTTCACGCGAACCCCATTCACGCGAATATGGATTCGCGTGAACCCCATTTCGCGTGAACCCTGCTGAGTGGCAGTGACGTGGCACCCAAATGGCACATTTTGGCTCCAAATCCTTTTGGGGGGACAATTGTGAGCCGAAATCTGCCACTCAGATGCCACGTAATCAGGGTAAACGAAATAGTTAACTTACAAAATTTTAACACAAAATTCATATTTTTATTGGCTTTCTAAAAATGTAATTTTCATTTTTTAAAAATTTGTTTTGCTATTTATTTTTTAATTTTTACTAACATAAGGTATTTTAGGACAATCAATAGTACACAATCAACCAAATTTGAAAAATAGTACAATATATCAAAAAAATTTGAAAAAAATATACTTAGTATTTGTTGAATTCTTCTTCTTACCTGTGAAAAAAAAAATTAATTTCGATATAAATATTAAAATTTATTGGCATTGAAATATGGACGCCATTTATTTTAAAATATAGTTACTAAATAATTAATTAAAAAAAATATATAAGTAAAAAAAATATGAAATTTTGACAGCACGTCAAAATTATAATCTTGAACATATATCTAAAATTTCATATTGAAAAGATAAGTTTTCATTTTAAAAAACCACCGGGGGACAGTCATTCCTCTTTAATAACATAAGAAACAACATATGAATAAAATTAAGAAAAATACTAGATTTTTTGCCAAATATTTTTTAAAAAAATATACATGTATTCTACACTCTAAACACAACATTTCGTTAGTTCGTAGAATTTCATGAATGTGTACGGTTTTGTGGCTATTAACTTTAGAAAATCAATTAAACTGAAAATTCATGTTTACTAAGGTACAAACCATACCAAAAAGTGGGACATTTTATTGTGCTTGCCGAAAGGCGTGTTCTCTGTGAGAAAACGGGAGGGGCTCTGACGCATCCAACGATTCAAATTTTCTGCATCGTCGACCAGCATTTCTCCTTCGTTTGATTCTGTCCATTGTCAGTGCTGGAGGAGATTGAAGTGACGTTCAAATGTCTAGTCTGGAATTAAATCGATTATGGCTGCGATGTGCAAGCCTGTATTGTCGGCAGAGCACTCTTATCACAATATGGCAAGTTGCATAAAAGAATTTATATTATATTACTGTACATGCATGCCGGAATAGTCCCGAGGTAAAGGAGAAGGTGCTGGTTATATTGCGAATTTAATTGATTATGGCTGCCATGAGCACAACATGTCAGCCCGTATTGTTGGCAGAGCACTCTTTTCGGGAACGAAATTTCTGTTCTCGGTCATTTGAACCGTGAAATCTTGCATTCACGCAGTATAAACTGAAGAGGCGTGCTGCAACGACTTTTTTGTTTCCTGAGATCTGTGTCGTTGGAAATCATTGAGGGCTAGGGTTTTAATGGGGGTCAGAAAATGTGGATATGTTTATCTGTTCTCATTCACTAGCGCGAAGGAAGCAGCAGAGGGAAGGCATCCAATAAATTTTGTCTGCTAAGTTTGAATTTCCATCAGATATCTAGTCGTTTATATTTCCCCTATTTTTTAATTTCGGTATTCTTCACTGATTTTATTGGTATGCGACATGTTATTCAAAGCAATGGGATGAAAATCTGTAAAATTATAGTGAAAAATGCTTGAAAATACCTTATCGGCGGTGAAAACCTCTGAAAAAGCTCTCATGCTTTGGCCTTCGACCAATTTTTGCATCTCGAAATTTTCTTCTCTGAGCATGGTTCAAATACTCCGTCTTCTGCAAAGCTTCCTCTGCTTGTGATGATATCAGTTTGTCTTTAGTAGGCAGAGCCTTCATATATTCAAATCGTTTAGCCTCCATTTTCAACAAAATGGATTTGTTGAAAATGTGTTATAATTACTTAGAAACATTCATGCAAATGCAATTAGCAGATGTAAAGCCAAATTCCACAACCTTTGTCAGCATCCTCCCTACCCGTGCCAAAATGGGAGCTTTGGAACAGGGTATGGACATCCATCAAAGCATAATGGATAGAGGAATTTTGACTGATGCAGTTGCAACTGCCTGGTAGACATGTATGCACAATGTTGAAGCATAGACAAGGCACATGAACTGTTTGATAAAATGCCTCAAAGAAATGTGGGCTCATGGAATACCATGATTGCGGGATATGCACAATATGAATTTGTTGAAAATGCACGTGAACTGTTTGATAGAATGCCTCAAAGAGATGTAGTCTCAAAGAGTTTCTGAAAGCCCGTGGAAACAGTGCGAAAAAAGTAGAAAACCAGCTGAGGGCGTGCCTCACATGGTGAGACAGCATTCCCATTGGTATTTTATTTTTGTCCATATTTTTAATCTTAAATTGAAAGATGTGATTCACATTTCCACTTTTTCCAATCGCTTTATTAAATCCTCAGTGCAAAATAAGAATGCTACCCTATAGACATTGATAGCTTGAGCTTTCTATGGCATTGTTTTTGTCTCATCCAAATGCTGACAGCTACATTACAAATAATGTTCAATCCTAGCACGTTCGTTGAAAATTGAAATTCCACAGTACAAAAATGGAGTGTTTTTAGTCATTTTACATCCAACGATTTGACTGATTATTTCCCTGACATCGCCTAAACCAGAAAAGGGATGATGCATAGTCTGATCCATGTACAAATTAAAGTTCTGGACAGAATTTGGGGTTCCATTACAGCTTTTAGTAACATTTTTATTTGTCTCGTCTCAAGTTATACAACTAATTTCTGGAAGCTTGATCAAACATTAAACGTGCTAAAATTTCAACCTCATTTTTGATAAAATGCAGAACATTTGATAGCAGACGAGTTCTCTGCAGAACTTGCAGATAGAATAGCCTTTGTTGCGGGTAGAGATGAGGAGGCTCGTCCAGTTATTGTAAGTAAAAGCCTAGATTACCGTTTCCTTCACACTAGTTTTGTTTAAAATTTCAAAATATGTGAACATATTAGACTTTCAGTGCACCAGTTGACTGGTCTCATGCCATACTGTCGCAGTGAAAAGTACATTCCATTACAAATTTCCCTTAGACAAAGTAATTTTTTATGTTGTTATGCATGTAGATTGTGAGAATGAAGCAGTCTTACCAAAAAATTCAATCCCAAAAACTGGAAGATCCTTTGCATTTGCAATTGCAATGTTCAGCCACGTCAATGCCTTCCGCATACTCTGTTCACCGCTATAAATGCCAACAAATATCAATACTAGCACTGTTCAACAATCATTATATTATGGGTCAACACTGCTGACAAAGATTGTGGAATTTGGCTTCATAGCTGCCAATTGCAAGTGCATGAATGTTTGTAAGTAATTATAACGCATTTTCAAAAAATCCATTTTTCGCATATCCAACAATCATTACTGTTCATGACACCACCATTTTGGCCATGAATGTTTTTCAGTAATTATATAAGGCATTCTGTCGAACAATTTACGTGCCTTGTCTATGGTTCCACATTTTGCATATATGTCTACCAGGACATTTGCAACCACATCTGACAAAATTCCTCTATCCTTTACGCTTTGATGGATGTCCATATCCTATTCTGAAGCTCCTATTTTGCCATAGGCTGGGAGTATGTTTGCAAATGTAAACTGATCGGGTTGAAGACTTGTTTCTTGCATATGGTGAAACACTGTGAGTGCCTTGTGACAATAACCATGTTTTCTGTATGCTGTAATAATTGTATTCCATGACAAACTGTCTCATCGTTTCACTTGGTCAAACTCTGCACTGGACATACATTTAAATATGTTCTTTATGAAAACCATGCTCATGAAAATACAAGTCTGCAATAATTTAAAATATGTAATCTTCAGAGACGTTGTGTGCACCTACCTCTGGCAGTGTACTATTGTTTTTGGCTATTCATATTAGTTGCAAAGCGGTGGGGCAGTGAATTGTTACTGTCGGATTAAATTGGCATGTCATTATTTCTCCAAAGTCAGATTGCATGTTCCCGCAACCTATAATGTATGTTGCCCGCATTTTTTATTTCCTTTGCTTTTCATTAGTCCTTCCTTTTCCCTTCATTGCCCGCCGTATATTTTATTGTTAGTTTATTTGTTTTGACAGACTCGTGTTTTTCTTTGCTATCAACACTTGGATACATGCATTTCTCAATTTTTGTTTCTACAAAAGATAAGTTGGTTCATATGAGACCATTTGCAAATATCTCTGTTTGTATTTTAAATTCTCAAAACAAACAAAGCATAAAGGATAGAGGAATTTTGTCAGATGTGGTTGCAAATGGCCTGGTAGACATGTATGCAAAATGTGGAACTGTAGACAAGGCACGTGAACTGTTTGACACAATGCCTCAAAAAAAGTAGTATCGTGGACAGTCATGATTGCAAGATATGCCCAAAATGGATTTGTTAAAAATGTGTTATAATTACTTAGAAACATTCATGAAATTGCAATTGGTAGATGTAAAGCCAAATTCCACAACCTTTGTCAGCATCCTCCCTTCCTATGCCAAAATGGGAGCTTTGGAACAGGGTATGGACATCCATGAAAGCATAATGGATAGAGGAATTTTGACTGATGTAGTTGCAACTGCCTGGTAGACATGTATGCAAAATGTGGAATCATAGACAAGACACATGAACTGTTTTAGTACGTCAAAGAGTGAGAGCATCCCTGCAAAATCCATCTGGTACATATACTGCAATCATGGCAATCCCTGATATGCCATCTTTTTCAGGCATTGTTTCAAACAGTTCATGTGCATTAGGTATCCTTCCACATTTTGTATAGATGTCTACTAGAGCACTTGCAACTACATGTAACAAACCATTAGGCAGTCCCTAATACCACATCATTTTTAGGCATTCTTTCAAACAGTTCATGTGCATTAGGTATGCTTCCACATTTTGTATAGATATCTAGTAGAATAGTTGCAACTACATCTCTCAAAATTCCTCTATCCTTTATGCTTTGATGGCTGTAAATGCCCTGTTCCAAAGCTCCCATTTTTCCACAGGCTGGGAGTATATTGGCAAATGTAAACTCATTGGGTTGAAGACCTGTTTGTTGTATATAGTGAAACAGTGTAACTACCTTGTGAGGATAACGATGTCTTTTGTATGCTGCAATAATTGACATACATTTAAATATGTGTTTTTATGAAAAGCTTTGTGTAGCAAATGCCATTTAATCAGGTAGAAATTCCACAACCTTTGTCAGCATCCTCCCTGCCTGTGCCAAAACGGAAGGTTTGGAATAGGTGATGGACATCCATCAAAGCATAATGGATAGAGGAGTTTTGACTGATTTAGTTGCAATTGCCTGGTAGACATGTATGCAAAATGTGGAAGCATAGACAAGGCACGTGAATTGCTTGATAAATTACCTCAAATAAATGTGGGCTTATGGAATCCCCTGATTCCAGGATATGCACAATATGAATTTGTTGAAAATGCACGTGAACTGTTTGATAGAATGCCTCGAAGAGATGTGATCTCAAGGAGTGCCATGATTGCAGGATATGCACAAAATGGATTTCTTGAAAAAGCCCATGAACTGTTTGATAGAATGCCTCAAAGAAATGTGGTCTCATGGAATGCCATGATTGTAGGATATGCATAAAATGATTTAACTCATATTGTAGCTGAGTTGATGATATTTTTATAGACTTCTGAAACAGCTCTAATTTTCGTTGTTTTTGATGTGGAAACAGTATTTCTCTATCCGTGGGCTATGAGTTTTGATATTTTGGGTATATATAGATTTATAGAAGATTTTATTTTCATGCTTATCTTAATTATTGGTTTAGTTTATGCATGGAGAAAAGGAGCATTGGAATGGTCTTAATTATTGGTTTAGTTTACGTATTTTTCTGAGTATCGCATTTCATACGGTTCAGCTTTCAATGAAATAGTTATTGTTTTTTAAATGGATCTGTTTTCTTTTGTTTGAAGATTTGCTGCTACTTTCTTCCGTCTGTCGTTTTTCCCCTTGCACATGAACTATTTGACACAATGCCTCAAAAAAATGTAGTATTGTGGACAGTCATGATTGCAAGATATGCCCAAAATGGATTTGTTAAAAATGTGTTATAATTACTTAGAAACATTCATGCAATTGCAATTGGCAGATGTAAAGCCAAATTCCACAACCTTTGTTAGCATCCTCCCTTCCTGTGCCAAAATGGGAGCTTTGGAACAAGGTATGGACATCCATGAAAGCATAATGGATAGAGGAATTTTGACTGATATAGTTGCAACAGCCTGGTAGACATGTATGCAAAATGTGTAATCATAGACAAGGCACATGAACTGTTTTAGTACGTCAAAGACTGAGAGCATCCCTGCAAAATCCATCTGGTACATATACTGCAATCATGGCAATCCCTGATACGCCATCTTTTTTAGGCATTGTTTCAAACAGTTCATGTGCATTAGGTATGCTTCCACATTTTGTATAGATGTCTACTAGAGCACTTGCAACTACATGTAACAAACCATTAGGCAGTCCCTGATACCACATCATTTTCAGGCATTCTTTCAAACAGTTCATGTGCATTAGGTATGCTTCCACATTTTGTATAGATGTCTGGTAGAATAGTTGCAACTACATCTCTCAAAATTCCTCTATCCTTTATGCTTTGATGGCTGTAAATGCCCTATTCCAAAGCTCCCATTTTTCCACAGGCTGGGAGTATATTGGCAAATGTAAACTCATTGGGTTGAAGACATGTTTGTTGTATATAGTGAAACAGTGTAACTACCTTGTGAGGATAACGATGTCTTTTGTATGCTGCAATAATTGACATACATTTAAATATGTGTTTTTATGAAAAGCTTTGTGTAGCAAATGCCATTTAATCAGGTAGAAATTCCACAACCTTTGTCAGCATCCTCCCTGCCTGTGCCAAAACGGAAGGTTTGGAATAGGTGATGGACATCCATCAAAGCATAATGGATAGAGGAGTTTTGACTGATTTAGTTGCAATTGCCTGGTAGACATGTATGCAAAATGTGGAAGCATAGACAAGGCACGTGAATTGCTTGATAAATTACCTCAAATAAATGTGGGCTTATGGAATCCCCTGATTCCAGGATATGCACAATATGAATTTGTTGAAAATGCACGTGAACTGTTTGATAGAATGCCTCGAAGAGATGTGATCTCAAGGAGTGCCATGATTGCAGGATATGCACAAAATGGATTTCTTGAAAAAGCCCATGAACTGTTTGATAGAATGCCTCAAAGAAATGTGGTCTCATGGAATGCCATGATTGTAGGATATGCATAAAATGATTTAACTCATATTGTAGCTGAGTTGATGATATTTTTATAGACTTCTGAAACAGCTCTAATTTTCGTTGTTTTTGATGTGGAAACAGTATTTCTCTATCCGTGGGCTATGAGTTTTGATATTTTGGGTATATATAGATTTATAGAAGATTTTATTTTCATGCTTATCTTAATTATTGGTTTAGTTTATGCATGGAGAAAAGGAGCATTGGAATGGTCTTAATTATTGGTTTAGTTTACGTATTTTTCTGAGTATCGCATTTCATACGGTTCAGCTTTCAATGAAATAGTTATTGTTTTTTAAATGGATCTGTTTTCTTTTGTTTGAAGATTTGCTGGTACTTTCTTCCGGCTGTCGTTTTTCCCCTTGCACATGAACTATTTGACACAATGCCTCAAAAAAATGTAGTATTGTGGACAGTCATGATTGCAAGATATGCCCAAAATGGATTTGTTAAAAATGTGTTATAATTACTTAGAAACATTCATGCAATTGCAATTGGCAGATGTAAAGCCAAATTCCACAACCTTTGTTAGCATCCTCCCTTCCTGTGCCAAAATGGGAGCTTTGGAACAAGGTATGGACATCCATGAAAGCATAATGGATAGAGGAATTTTGACTGATATAGTTGCAACAGCCTGGTAGACATGTATGCAAAATGTGTAATCATAGACAAGGCACATGAACTGTTTTAGTACGTCAAAGACTGAGAGCATCCCTGCAAAATCCATCTGGTACATATACTGCAATCATGGCAATCCCTGATACGCCATCTTTTTTAGGCATTGTTTCAAACAGTTCATGTGCATTAGGTATGCTTCCACATTTTGTATAGATGTCTACTAGAGCACTTGCAACTACATGTAACAAACCATTAGGCAGTCCCTGATACCACATCATTTTCAGGCATTCTTTCAAACAGTTCATGTGCATTAGGTATGCTTCCACATTTTGTATAGATGTTTGGTAGAATAGTTGCAACTACATCTCTCAAAATTCCTCTATCCTTTATGCTTTGATGGCTGTAAATGCCCTATTCCAAAGTTCCCATTTTTCCACAGGCTGGGAGTATATTGGCAAACGTAAACTCATTGGGTTGAAGACATGTTTGTTGTATATAGTGAAACAGTGTAACTACCTTATGAGGATAACGATGTCTTTTGTATGCTGCAATAATTGACATACATTTAAATATGTGTTTTTATGAAAAGCTTTGTGTAGCAAATGCCATTTAATCAGGTAGAAATTCCACAACCTTTGTCAGCATCCTCCCTGCCTGTGCCAAAACGGAAGGTTTGGAATAGGTGATGGACATCCATCAAAGCATAATGGATAGAGGAGTTTTGACTGATTTAGTTGCAATTGCCTGGTAGACATGTATGCAAAATGTGGAAGCATAGACAAGGCACGTGAATTGCTTGATAAATTACCTCAAATAAATGTGGGCTTATGGAATCCCCTGATTCCAGGATATGCACAATATGAATTTGTTGAAAATGCACGTGAACTGTTTGATAGAATGCCTCGAAGAGATGTGATCTCAAGGAGTGCCATGATTGCAGGATATGCACAAAATGGATTTCTTGAAAAAGCCCATGAACTGTTTGATAGAATGCCTCAAAGAAATGTGGTCTCATGGAATGCCATGATTGTAGGATATGCATAAAATGATTTAACTCATATTGTAGCTGAGTTGATGATATTTTTATAGACTTCTGAAACAACTCTAATTTTCGTTGTTTTTGATGTGGAAACAGTATTTCTCTATCCGTGGGCTATGAGTTTTGATATTTTGGGTATATATAGATTTATAGAAGCTTTTATTTTCATGCTTATCTTAATTATTGGTTTAGTTTATGCATGGAGAAAAGGAGCATTGGAATGGTCTTAATTATTGGTTTAGTTTACGTATTTTTCTGAGTATCGCATTTCATACGGTTTAGCTTTCAATGAAATAGTTATTGTTTTTTAAATGGATCTATTTTCTTTTGTTTGAAGATTTGCTGGTATTTTCTTCCGGCTGTCGCTTTTCCCCTTTTTCCCCAAATGTCTTGTGCCTTGTCTATGCTTCACCATAAGTTTTTTAGCAGTTTGGATTCGAATATTTTGGATTTGGTTGCTGGCAATGAGTTCATTGATTACACAAAGCAATAAGAAAGTGACATTACTTTTAACCGCATTTTTTTTTGTCAAGGTATGTATCAGCATTCACATTACATTTTCAATTTGCTGTAGTTTCGTAAAATACATATACATTTGAGCTTTTGAAAATAGTACATCTGATACTGTATGTACTGAAATTTAAATAGCTAAAGTCGTTGAAAAAAATAAGTAGAATTGTGAATGACGTAGAGATACCGTTTAAGAATTTTCATGCACTCAAAAAGAAAATGAGGAAGAGAACAGAAAATGATGCTGAAATAGAAGAACACATTTAAAAAAAGCAAGTAAATTAGAATCAATTAATATATTGATTATAAAACGCTGAATAGTTTCCACAGCTCTCCTAGCCTTGTTTCTTTTACAACATGGCCAGAATTTAAGAGACCACTCCATAAAAAGGTGTGGAATTACTTGGCTTGTTTTTCTTAATAAATACATTTTGGAATGTAGTTATTTGCATTTTGCATTGTGGTTATTATTAAGTTAGATTCTTTGTTGTTAAGAATACCGTTTTCATAGTATGTCATTGTTATGGTGGATATGACTATGAATTGACAATATAACTGGTGCAATGACTATTTTTCTCTGTCAGGTACTCTTTTTCCATAGTAACACTTTGTGTTTTTTAGAAGAAGCATTAGCTAGCTATTGGCCTTTCTGTGGATTAAAAAAAATTTGATCCATATAATGACGGAGGTAGCATGGTTCTTGACAATACCATAGTCAAGTTTAGTAATAGTTTAGCTAAAATAATCGAGGATCAATAGTACCATGGGCTCTATGTCATTATGCATTGGGATGTTTGGAATTAGCAAAACAACTAAAATAATTACAAGTTTAGTAATAGTTTAGCTAAAATAATCAAGGATCAATAGTCAATTGTTTATAGATTTAACAAAAACCCGGGTTCGCAAACAATACCATATGTCATAATTTTGCTTGTAGTTTCCTTTCTCATAAGAACGTTTATTACATTAACTGCATAGAATTCAGGGCAGAATTCAGAGCTTAGTTGGAACACTACAGAATTTGTAGGTGGCGGTGGCGACCACCTTCAACAAAGACATGGCATTCCTAACTAAGGAGGAGTTTGAGAGGAAACAAATGGGTTTCCAACAACAATGATGATCATGTGATTGATGAGTTGATTTCTGAAATTGTTATGCACAAACAATTGGAATTGAAAGTTGGCTATGAGGACAAGCTTGAGCAGGCCAAGAGCTTGTTTCACGCCAGTTTGCAAATTACGAGCAATTTTTTTGAAGAAAACATACATTTTTGAAAAAAATAATATGGAAAACTGAATTTACAACCACTAGTTGTCACATACTGAATTTGTACCTATCAAAGAAGTTCAAACTTCATGTCCACTTTTGAAAAGTTTTGTGTTACATATTTCTTTATAAATCTTTCTTGTTGATCAATGCACAGTATGTTCCATTATTTCTTGCCATCACCACCCATCATATTCACATCTTCATCCCATCCTCTTCGGCGTTTTCATCATACAGTCCATGTACTATGAAATGAAATGATGAAATGAAATGAGTTTCGCTTCTCTTCAAGACTCACTCAAACACATCAAATACATTTTAATCGATAAAATGAGTTTTGTTGGTCCAAAGCTTCTTTCCAGAATCAACTACCGTCTTAGGGAGGCTTTCCTGCACTTCAAAGACTCAACATTTGGAGGTAGATCTATGATCCTTGTCGGAGACCTTGGTCAACTTCCTTCGGTTATGGACATTCCACTTTATGCATGCAAGTCTTGCAGAGCTACCCTCTGGCGCGAATTCAACATATAGGTCTCCCTTCATTCAATCTTCAGGAAACAAGGCTCTGAACCTGCACATACATCATTCCGAGCATTACTGCTTAACATTCGTAACACCATCCCTCTAATCCAAGATTGGGAAGCTCTTATGTCAAGATCTGATTCCTCCCTATCCGAACAAGAAAGGATTGAGTTTAAAGAAGGCCCTCATCTTTTCGCTCAGAATGACCTTGTGGAGTCACACAACCTTTTTATGTTGAAGTCCCTTAACTCTCCTATAGCCAGATCTATTGCTGAAAAGACAAGATGTTCTACATCAGGTGATACTGAGGATGATCAATTAAAGCCCAAGGTTCTTCTCTACATTAATAAAAAAGTAATGCTTTCCGCAAACTTGTGGGTTGAGAAGGGTCTCGTCAACAGTGCTACTGGTTTTATCATCGACATAATCTATGGAATATCCTCCGGCCCTCCAAATCTTCCTCTGTTTGTCGTCATCAAATTTGATTGTTACACAGGACCTCCCTCGGATTCAAACAACCCCTTGCATGTTCCTATTCCTCCCATTTCTAGAGGAGGCCGTAGATAACTACTGCTCAAAATGGCTTGGGCTTTTTCTATCCACAAATCTCAAGGGCTTACACTACAACTTGCTACAGTGGACATTGGCAGGACTGAAAGACAAGGTCTTACATTCATTGCTATCTCAAGGGTTTTGTCTTTCTCTTCGCTTCGTATTTCTCTAGCTTTCTCTTTCTCCCATTACTCTCGCATGTCCTCCACTCCCCTTCTGCATTCCAGGCTCCAAGAGGAATATTGGATTTGCTCCCTTCCATCTTCTCTGGCTCTCCCCTTAAATCGTTCGTCTTAGTTCCTTCCAGCTCTTGCGGGGCCGCATTCCCCTTCCATCTGGGTATCGCTCCTGCCTGTATATATCTCATCTTTTTGGTTTTGATAACAACTTATGCCTCATATTTCTATTTATTTATCTTGTTCATTAAACTAAGTTGATATACTTTATTTTGCTCGTACTTTCTCTTTTTTCTTTCATCCAACCGCTCTTTCGGCGTTTTCATCGCACACCCCGCGTGCGATTGCTAGAGCTACCTAAGAATTACTATTGATTTTCAAAAAAATGGTGCTTTGTTCAATTTTGAGTCACATCACCTACTTATATTGATAAATAAGACGAGTAACCAACCTTGTATAAAAAATTATATTTCTTACATTCATAGCACTACCTATGATTAATTATCTCCATCCATGAATTATTACTTGTCATTGTTTGAAAATTTTAAGGATATATTTATTCCTTTTGTATACCAATTTCTCTAAATTAGTGATTTATTAAGATCTTTATACAAATTTTAAAATATGATAATGTATGTAGTTATTTATTTATTTATTTGATAGGAAAAAATTATTAATTAAAATTATAAGAAGGGCCTATACTTCACTTATTGCCTAGGGCGCTCCTAACCTTTAATCCGTCTTTGAGTCCATGCACTTTCATTTTCATTTTCATTTTTCATACTTTCTTGACTTGTAAAATCATGTAAAATTATTATCTTAATTGAAAAAATATTCTTAAAAATCTTTAACATTTATTAAATCCTTGTATGCAATTTCATTTAAAAATTCATTCATTTGCTCCTAAGAGTGTGTTCATACATATACACTTTTCTTATGCTTTCACAAAAAAATATTATGTCATTGTTAGGAATTAGTAATTTTCACATACTTAATTCATCAATTACATATTTAGAAACTAGATTCAAAATATCACAATTTATGTTTTTATGTTGTTTCAATATTATGTGAATTGTGTTCATCCCCAATTTCTTTAGTGAATTTGATACTAGTGATCAAAATATTGATATGTGAGTGAAATGCCTCGAACTTTTTCCTCCCATGCTACCAACATAAGTTTATGTCATAATTAGCGTATCTTTTCCACCATTTAGATCAAATGTGGAAAGAGTTTGAAGGCACTTCTTCAAAAATTTCCATGTAGAGGTTGGCCACTAATAAGGATAAGATAAACCCATCGCTGTCCCTTTGATGTGCTCAAAAATAACACCCTTGAAAGATAAGAAAATAAACTTTAAATAAAAAATGACTAATAAAGAAGTTTTCCCGTCAGTGCAATCTCTAATCATCATAATTGCATCATCAATCATAATCCATAAGAAGAGAGAAACTATATCAAAACTCACCAAGAATTTTGCTTCCTCCACCTTTTTATCTTGGATAAATTTGACAAAGTCAATAGAATCTTTTATAAGGAACGAAGTCTTACCCATTAAAGGTTAACTTCTTTACCAAAAAATGTTGTAAGGTTGAATCTGAAGTGTCAACATGTGGGATTAAGCCCTAGACAAATTAAGCAGTTGCCTAAGGTGCTAGTAGTAGAGGGGGCCTTGAATCTAAAGATTTTTTTATTGTCAATTTTTTTTAACTTAACATTAAAACAATTTACTTGAAGATTCAATAGTAATTGACGATTTTATTGATATTATTATATAGACATAAATTTCATGCATACACATAAATAAGTACTATAATATTTTTCAAGTAAAAATAAATATGCCATATTTTGGAGCTCATATGATTATGTTGGTATTGTTACATTTTTTTTTTATGAAGCTTTAGATTATGCGGGGGTGTAATTTTTCTCTAGGAAAAAATTTCATGTATTTTTTATAATGTTACTAGTGTACCGATACAAACGAGTATAATTGAAGGAGGGAATTTTTTATTCTATATTCCTAATTTTTTGTGGAAAATGCTTATATATTTTTAATGGAGGAAATAGATAGGCCTGGTCCAGATAACACTCTTCAAAAAACTATGGGAGCTACATAAAAAAATTTATCGCTATGCAAAAAAATTATGTTTTGTTCAGGTTTGAGTCCCATCACCTACTTGATATTGGTAAATCAGACCTGCAAACAACCTTGTATAAAAAAAATTATTATTTTTTTACATTTTGAACATCTTCTGCAGTAAATTCTCTACATCCATGAAATATTTGTTACCTATCCATGAAATATATCTTACCCTTCTTTGATAACTTATGAGAAGGTTGTCACACTCTTAACCTTATCTGACTTGATCTCAACAATGAATTTGTAAAAAAACATAAATTTTGACGCACCATAAATTTTGGGAGTAACCTCCTTATTACCTAAATGAATATTTGTCCGACTAAAATATCACTAGCAATTGCAAATGAGTTGCAAGTTACGCCGGAGAGGGATTGAATTCTTTGTATTCATTATCGTGTGAATGTGAAGGTGATCATGGATTGGATAGCAGAATGAACTCTTCTTTCATCCATACGTAAACAACATTTTTAAGCTTGGAAGCCAGTTGAATGTGGATCGTCACATTTAGACATGTGAATAGTTTTGCAGAATGTAAATTTTGCTCTGCACTCAAACATCTACTGTATATCGTAGAGTTTTTTTTACATGATGTCTTGTACGCCGTGTGCCAATGCTGCGGTGCAAAGTCTTTTCTCCTCCTCCTTGCGCGATTTTACGTTTTTGGTATTTCTCATTCGTGCATAGCGTTCGAACGTAAAAGCTGGTTGGATTTGTAGGTCGTTGATGCAACGAACTCTGGACATTGCTGTGAATGTTAGTCCTTGGCGGTCAACGTTTCCGATGTCTACTGTGGCCTTGTCAAGGGTTAGGCCCTGTGATTTGTGGATGGTAAGGCCCCAAGACATTTTTAGTGGGATTTGGCGACGATTTCCACGTGTGACAGGAGGTACGGGCAAGTGTGTTGGGTTGAGTATGTCCCATGGGGGCCCTTGGTAGTGTTTGAAGTTGACAACAACAAAGGATGGCAAGTTTGGTGGTTGTGTTTCTGGGTTGTACACGATATCTGTCACTTGCCCGAGTGCACCATTAACCAATCCTGAGCTAACCCATAAGTTAGATGTCAACATGACCTCTTGTCCTATGCATAGGAAAACTACTGGGTCTAGTTGAGTGTCGTTGATGTCTGAGTCAGAGTTATGTTTGCTTTGTTCTGCGATGCTCATTGCAATTGGTACGTGCAAGGATTTTAGCATTTGTTTATTGTGCTTGTTTGCTAGGTCCTTTGTTGCAAATAGGTGCTTCTCAGCTATGAACGTGGATTGCTCTGAGGTAGACATGGATGACTTGGTACGTGACATGAGAAGAGACCAATCCTTAATGGTTGCTTCTGCGTTTCTGATGTTGGTCAACATTTCTCTGAATTCAAGTTGTGTGGAGTTTAACCCTTGTTGCCTGAAGTTTGTGTCCAAGGTGACCACGGTATCAAAAGCATGCCAAAGGGAGCTGCCTACTTTGTTTCCTACATATAATGGTACATCGTTGACCGGGGGGAGCTGGCCTAAGTCACCCACCAAAATCATTGAGCAATTACCGAATGCGTGGTTACTATGTTGGGGGTATGCCTCACGAAGTCTTATGTTGATGTTGTGTAACATTGTAGGACCTATAAAGCTCATTTCATCTATGAGTATATAACGTATGGGACTCATTCGCTCTTGGAAGATTGCTAGGGCTTGTCCTTCGAGGGGTTTCATGTCGGATATGGGTATTCGGAGGGAAGAATGTATAGTGGATGATTTAATATTAAATGCAGCAATACCTGTTGGGGCTAGTACAAGGAGGGAAGATTTTAGGTTGCCAGCCATATTTTTAAGCTCATTTCTTATGCATTGTATGAGGTATGATTTTCCTGTTCCAGCGGTTCCCTGAATGATCATCTTCAATGGTGGGTGTTCTCCTTGTTGAGTTGCATGTGAAAGCACAATTGAGTACGCAAGGTGTTGCTTTGATGATAGTTGCAAAGTGTCTAAATGGGTAGGGGGAGTAATAACAGGCGGCGAATTTTCAGTGCGGGCGATGTCTATGAATTTAGGTGCACTTATCTGTAAGGCAGCAGGGATTGAATGAACCTTCCAATCGTTGTTAATGTCAAAGTCACGGAGGCCTAGCATGTCTAGATCATCAATTGTTGTATTGAGTGTTGGGTGCATGCGGGATATATGCTCCCATTCAAATAGTTGTGCGTGCAGTGGATCAGATCCTTGTGAGTCACTGTCGTCGCTACTTGGCCCAGGTGCAATTTCTTCTAGAGTAGTGGCTCTGTTCACATGTAAAGCGGCGTAGGAGTTTTTCATCTTTTCCCAATGGTTAGTTATTTCAGATGTGGAGATGCCAATGTCTGTTTGGATATGCCGAAAGGGCTTATAAAGTAGAAGCTCTGTCCAGCAGAAATCCTCATAGTGTATCGCATCTGGGGTTGGGACATCAGTGTATCGGGGGAATACGCGGACGACAGCAGGGGTTCTTCTTTGTAGCCATTGAGTAACTTTCCTTTGGCTGTTGTAGGACCAAGAATGAGCAGCTTCAAAGAGGGAGGTGTTCTCTAATTGTGTAGGGCGTTTTATGTATGCATCTATGAATGAAGGGAATTGGAATGTGTTTCCTAGGTCTGGCAGGACACGTTTGAATACCTTCTTACCGACGGATAGGGTAATAAAAGTGCGGCTACAATTGGAAAGGGGGAGTTTTTGTAACATGTGGCAGGTTTCTTGTGCACTAATGTCTCGGTCAACAATAGTCTCAGAGAGGAATTTGTTGTATGCCGTCTTTGCAGGGTGGTCGATGCTAACTTCATTAGATATCCTTGTTAGCATGTGATGGTAGCTTTCTGATTTCTTCTCTGCCTTGGCTGCATATTTTGCAATGTATTGTAAAACTGCATGGCGCGACACAACGGGCTGGCAGTCGACATTGGCTCGCCATAGTGCTAGCATGTCTGAGTTGTGTATGTTGACCCGTGCATCATTGCGTGCAGGGGTGTACTTTTTTTTACCGGTTTCATCTAAGCCCAAGCTCGAATACTCTTGGAGTGGCCAAGGTGCTTTATATCTACATTGAAGTGTCCCTTTTTTTTTCTGCAAGCAGGTTGTCTCAGTACATTTTGTGTGGCGTTGCACGCGGTTCAACAAGTTCTCATAGTCAGCTTCTGGGTTGTTTGTAAGTATCCCGTTTGTGTCTAACAAGCACGGGTCATCTTCCTGTGAACGATGTATCTGACGTTCTCCACTCTCAGGGCCCCTTGGATTCCATGCAGTTACTAATTGGTCGAAGTAAGTCTTCGCCGCATCAAGATCACGGGGGCTGTCCCAGTTTAGGTCCTCCATGTTTGGTGCATCTGGAAGCCATATAAAGCCGTGGATATGAGCCGAGCCTCGGTGCTGCCATTCGTACCTGTATTTAGCACGAAGGGGGTCTAGCTTGGTAAATGTGGTAGGCGGGGTATTGTATTAAAATCTAAGTGGTAGTGAGCTCACCTGTACCAGTAGTCAGTGCAATGCATTTTTTTTTGAAGCACCTCCTCGCAAAATATTGTAAATCTTTTTTCCATGTATGCAGAGACGATATGGGGGTGCATGTTCAAGTTCGCGTTCCTCCACTGCTGGCTAGTTGTTGATGGTGGCGTCGGTGTTCCCGGCATTGCTTTGTGTAAATCAGGCCATTTAGTATCTGCTGCACTTAAAGTGAAGAAAAGCGTAGGGCTTTCTAGTTGGGTTATCATATCTGTGAGTTCATGTCTACGCTTGCACCAAAATGATTTAGTTCCTCGCAGGTTGGACCCAAAGCGCATTAGTTGTTCTGCAATGTGTGCATCTGGGTAGGTTGCAAGTTGCCGACGTAACATCGAAACTGTGGTAGGCAAGTTGTCGTCTATATTTTTTTTGGCGAAAACAGCAGATGTTGATTGGCTTCTGTGGCGCAACATAATGTTGAGGATGTAGTAACGAAAGCGCGGATGGCTTCCGAATCTGTTATCATGGTAACGTAGCAGGTGTAGTGCGTATTCATGCATGTGAACTCTCTTGATGCGTGCTTGGTGGAACAATGCAACCCCTGTTGGGAACAATGTTGGAAAAGCCATAGATAGCAAGCCCTCAGTGTTGTATTCGTTGACCGGGGTTGAACCAATGTGTGGCCACTCAATTGACTGTAGCGGAGTTTTTTCCCTACTTTGGATGAAATTTGTTATTTGGTCAACTTCTGAAGTGGCTGTAGGGAGGGAGGACACAAAAGATGATGGCTGTCGCTCGTGGGTATTTGGCGGGGGGCTTGGGTGAAGCTCTGCTTCCGGTTGTGTTTCAGCATTGTCGGTGATAATTGAATTGAAGTGTGGTAGGGAAGTAGATATATCAGTACTGTGATGTGGTAGGGAATGCAATGCAGGGTGGTCTAGGACAACATCCTTGTAGTAAGGGTCATGAGCTATTTTGAATTGCAATGCTGCCAGAACACGAGATCTGCTTACGAAGCAATCGTATGCTTTATTTGTTGCTCCGATTCTTCGGATGATTAAGATGTCCAAGTCTTCGACGCGCCGAGGCAAGTGTTTAGTTATGGATGAAACTTCTTGGGGGAAGCATATGGTGTGGCCCCTATATTTGTATTGGCCACCTACAGCGTGAGTTACTTGCAATATTGGGTTGACCCTTGCTATCAACATTTCCTCAACTTGTGTAAGTGAAGATAACACCTTAGGTTGCGTGCCTGGGTCCATGTTATTCCAACTTGAGAAGCGGCGATTATCCTTTTCAGCAATGCATCTGTGACAGGTGTGGGCACCTTTGTAAAGCCTTGTACGTAGCCCAACATATAATTCACTACAACATGAACATGAGTTTGGAGGTGGGAGGTGATCTATTCTTTGGCGGAATTGGCGCTGTGTATTTTGGAGTGTATGCGTATTCGGTGTGCGATCTTCGAGTAGGGTGGCATGGTTGGCTATATAGGCTGGTGCCTGTGTGTTTAGCTTTTGTCGTTTCATGCAAGCTTTATGGCGGCGATGCTCATTGAGGTTGTTTTTGTTGGCTGCGTATCTCAACCGGGCCTGTGCATTTTTCTCAGTCCGTGTTAGGCCTGCAAAAAAAGAGTTAAAAAGGTAGCAGTAAGTAGGTATAGAACGTAGTTAATGCAAGCAAAAGAGAAAAGTTCTTTTGATTGATTGGAGTGAAGTGTAGCTATGTATGTTGAGAGTATTTGCATTGCTAGTATAAAGTGATTTTGATTGCACCCGAATACGTGTACTGTAAAGACATATTAAGAACACAGAGCGGTATATAAATATCAGAAATCTTGAGCACAACGTGCGTGAATATTAAAGGTTATGTAACTTATGAATGCAAAAACCTATATGTAACCTATGAGTATAATATGTTTTCTGAGGTAGTGTACGATCTTTTTCAGCAATACATAGTTAAGGTGTTGCGAGGAATGCATCTAGTGGGGATTCCTGCATGCTGGAAGCTGTGTCCTTAACTGCAGCGACAATGGTGCATTGGGATTTCTCTTCTGATTTGTAGACCTCTAGCTTTGCGGATATTGTGAACATATAGCGGTGGAACAGAATTGGCTTAACAACAGGCCAAAGCTTGTCAGGTGTTGGTGCAAGAAGTTGTAGCTCTTGTGCTGATATTCCCATGATTGATGGAGCAACCTCATCAAAAGCAGTTACCCATGTTGTTGCTGTGGCATCCTCAATGATGAAGTGTAATGCATATTTGTAGTCACAATGGGAGATGGCGTGCTTGCATTTTTGGCAATACCAAGAGGAATTTGTAGTTTGGTCAAGTTTTTTCTTGCATTGCTGGTTGTTAACAATTGATGTGCATGCTGGATAGCTGAAGGAGGACATATTAATGTGTATAACTGTTGCCACGGTGGAGAAGGTGAGCGGTTTACCTAGTTGCGAGGAGGATTTGATGCCTGCAATATCGGTTTTCTCAATTTTCGCAATACTCACTGAAGGGTATGTAGTTGTAGGGGTGAGCGAAGTAAACCATGCACGCAATGCATGAGCCTCTGGTATATCAGGATCTATGAAGATTTGTGTATTAGGGCCTGTGGCCAATGTTGTTCCTTTGAAAGTTGTAGTTCTTGCTCTCTTAATTGCTAGGACTGGTCGGGCCGATGTCTGTGCAGCACATAATTCACTTAGAAATTTGCCTTCATTGTCACTAAAAGTGCCCCACAACGTTGCCTCAATACATAGTGCCGAGTTATCACTTAGCACGACTGTGCGTTTGTGGCTGAAAGTGCTATCACTTTTCCTGATAGTGGAGGGGGGCGGTAATGGATAGTGCAATAGCTAGTAGGTCAATGGTGGTTTTGGCGGGGGTGGAGTTGATTTCTGCTATTGTTTTGAAGCGGAAAAGATATTGCGGTATGTTTACAGACTGGTTTGTACTAAGCTTTACTGAGGAGTTCAAGTCTAGGATGATGTCCCAAGGAGTTGTGGAGTTGGTGTAAGCTTTTTTTGCAGGCCGCAAGGTGCCTCCTTTGATTGTGTATGTTTTACCTAGTTGTATTTGGTTGTAGTAAGAAGTTGCAGCTAGGTCGAAAGAAGTCACCACTATATCTGAGTTGCTTTTGTCAATGATGTCGAAGCTGAAAACCTGCCCTGTGCGTTTTTCCGTGGTGTAGTTGTTTAGGTTGCCTTTTTGGGTGACCCTGCCTTCAATGGTCCAAATACTTTGGTAAGGGTTTAACGATTTAATTGGCGTGAGTTGCATGCAGTGTGCAGGGTGGCCTTCGCGATGAGCCGGCGCCAAAGTATCTGTGTGGGGTTGTCAGCAGGTGTACGGCCAGTTGGGGAGGAGCATCGTTGGGGGCAATGGAGTCTGCGATGCTGGTGGTTCCTAAACAATAAAATAAAATGGAAATGAATTAGCAAATGTGGTAAGGAGATTGTACAATTTTCTGTCTAAGATGCAAACACGAGAACAGATAAATTTGTTCGGTAAAAAGCGATTTGTAATTATCGTTTAAGCAAAGCAGTGCTAGCTTCTCACAAATTAACATCGCAATCATGGTTTTCAATTTGCACAAATGATGAACATCTTAAATAGAGTCACCTTGGGATCTTGGACATATGTACAACAGCGCTATCTTATATAGCATAATTGGAATTACACAAAACTCTTGACGACGGTTTCAAAATGGAACATGTACACCATATTTATCCAAGTATAGGTTTATCAAGTTAGGCCTTCAAAAAGATATTACTGTGGGGTAGGATGAAAGATATTAAAGGGATGCAAGATAAGCGTTGAATGCAATTCTAATGGAGTGTTCCTCGCCGCCAGAGTAGTACTGGTCGTAGCTGAGCGAACGGAGGAAAGTGAACAATGCGTCAAGCCTAAGGTACGTTGCGTCTACCTTGTGCATCATGTCTAAGACAGCGGTTAAATCGCTATCGAGAATCATTGCTGATGGGATGAGGGATTCTGATATTCTACCAGAAATGGTCGAGCATGTGGCTGCAACAGAGGTAGCCAAAGTATGGACAGACGTCGCAAGCGGTGGCTGGACACTTTGTATGGAGCTTTCATTGGTGGTTGCCTGGGTTGCATATGACTGTGGTGTTCCATTTGAAGCGACCAGTTCAAGTGGAGGGCTCCCGACTATGGCACCTGAGGTATCATCTGATATTGTGATAATGGACGGGCTTCCACTTGGAGTGGCCATAATACCTGGGAAAAACAACCAACTTTGTTAGTATAAATTTAGCTTCTACTGGCAAGAACAAAAATATATATACATTGCAAAAAACATTGGCTCGTTCAAACTGAAATTGGAATTACATCGACTAATCATATATCATATATTTTATTCATAATTCATTGTATGCAACTATGGAAATGTACCCTTACTTCTCACAGATTCTAGCTGTTCTTTGCCGTCCTCACCTGAACTCAAACCTGAAAAAGAGGAAGTACAGAGCAGGTATAGATTGGCAGAGTTAATGCAGCAGCAGGAGAATGATCTGAATCAGCCAATGTTCGGCATCAGCTTTGAAAATCTGCAAAGCCCATTCCCACAATTTGATCAAATACAAGCTCCTCAAAACAATGACCCTTTTCAAGACTACATAGCCAGCTTAAGTGCTCCAGGATACATACAGAGGTCTTATTAGAGAGATTGAATTTAGGTCTAAGCTAGAAGTCCATATCCAAAACATATATATGAACATAGTGTTAGTCTGTACAGTCATTGCCACATTTGTTGTAGTGATAGTAATAGTCATTCTTTCACTCTCCTACATTGAGAGCGTATATGTAAGGCTGCTGATTTTTGACTGCAAAATTCAGATTGCTTTAATATGTAGGCTCCAATCTATCCATATCATATTCACAAGCTGGGAGTATATTCAGAAAAACAGATCACAGGCATTGACTGAACAGCAAACAAACTTATATTTATGCATACCTGGTATATTTCTGAGCCGTGCTGTACAGGGAGAAGGTTGTTACAAGTTGCCGAGCCGTGATGTATAGGGAGAATGCAAACTTACAGATGCAAGGGCGTATTTATAGGCGGAGGAAAGATCTAAGCGAAGTTATTGCAAGGCGGTGGAGGTATTTATGGAGTGTGGTGCACACGTAGCTGGGGAGACCGGCGGAACTGTGCAGCAGCCAGGTGGGAGTCGAGGATCGTCACTGCAACAGCATAGTCTGCAACTGATGTGATCGCGTGGAACGAAAATGACGCAAATACAGTCGCGTGGAGGCCACGAAAATGACGCAAATACAGTCGCGTGGAGGAATACAGGCACCGGCAAACGAAAATGACGCAAATACAGTCGCGTGGAGGCCACGAAAATGACGCAAATACAGTCGCGTGGAGGAATACAGGCACCGGCAATACAGTCGCGTGGAGGAATACAGGCACCGGCGTAAAAGTTTACAAGGAGGGTGTTGCCGGAGCTTGACACTTTCCAGCAACACCACCTTCAGAGTAAACGCCTACCGGCGTAAAAATTGAAATATTTTAATAATATATTATTTCTAAAAAAACGGTCTAAACACCTTGCAGATTCCAGCACGGAATTTTATTTGCCACCACCCCATTTTAAACCTGGATGATATTGTAGCAAACTGAATTTTATCTTATCTGTTGCAAAACAACCTTGGCATTCATTGGTTAAAATTCCAGCGGTTTTACCCCAAATTTGGCCCTTTCCCTCAAAAACCGGTACAATACAGCTCTGAAACCCTCACGACTGCAAATTCTTTAAACCCTACAATTGTTCGAATTTCTCACCTTTTTCAAGCGACGGATCATGGCGACTGCCGCATTCAAATCCTCCACTCAGACGAGTAAAAATAATAAGATCAACAAGACCAGCAGCAGGTCGGCGGCCACTTCTCCGAGAGCAGGGGCTCGTAATTCTGGCGGCGGTCACTTGAGGTCCAGGAGCTTCGGCCATTGCAGCAGCTACAGCTCAGAGCTTTATAATAAGCTTCCTTTCTCTCGTAATGTGAGCCCCCTCATGGGTTCCATAGCCCTTGAGCGGCATCCCCGTGTGACCGCCAGCCAAAGGGGACGGTCAATTTCGCGTTATGAGACGGAAAGTTCCAACGACAGCATCTGCGAGACGAGAAGAAAATTGCAGGGGAGAAGGCAATCTGTTTCAAGGATCAATGGTGTCTCGAAAATATCTGTCGCCGATAATGGACGGAGGCGGCATCGTTCTGTGTCGCTCGCTCACCGCCATTTTTGCGCATGTGTACAATGCAATGTGAATGCTGAACAGTATATGTTGGTTGATTTAGAGCATTTCGTTAAACAATTATCATGCAACCTCTACCCCTGTCTCTGATATATGTGCCCGGCAACAATCATAATTACCGCCACCTCTGTATACCCAACAATATACTTTTCCCTATCCAGTTGGGAGTTGCTCGGATGGAATGCAACTTTTTTGGACAACATTATTATGGTGATTTTTGAATTATTCGACACCACAAGGAGTATCATATCATCCAGCGAAAAGTAAAAACCCAATAGGAGCACCTCTGCAAGGCTATGCAGACCCTAAACATATTAGAATACAACAGAAGCATTAGCCACCGTAACATGATTTTTTATTCTTGGACACAATCAAATACAAAATGTCTTCTTAAAGTATTGGGAATGTTAATTCCATTGCAAGACCAACATTTATGTTTGAAAGTAAACAGTGATATACAATGTAGACACGAGAATAGCAGTACAAGAAATATCAAAAAGGGCTTTCAAATTTTCCATCCTATATAATGAAATTGTCTTTCCCGTCCATGTACAGACAGACACTTCTCAGACTTCAATCATCCCTCTTCACAAACAAGAAAAGCTATGAAATTTTGCGGGAATTGAAATAAACAATTTTTTTGTTAGTTTCTATGAGCTCATGTCTGACAATTTAGGAGAAGAAAAATATGCATAATCAAAATTACTACAAGCCTGTTATATCCTGACACAAAGTTTGAAAGCATAACAGAGAAGTTGTAAATATGAGCTCCAAATGGGATGTATATAATTAAACAGCTTCAATGAATAAACAATAGGAAATCCTTAGCATATGACATCATTCTGAACCCCACTTCTGGATCAAGTTAGCTTGTGCAGAACCAGGTGCAGCATCTACACCTTTTAAGCTAGATTCATTGCCAGAGTTTGGTGTGGATGCCATTTTGAATTCACCAGAAACAATGGACCTGAAACCATCTCTAGGTGCTCGCAAGAGAAACAATATGCAGTTCAATGCAACCGAGATTATTGCTTCTCCTTTGACAAGCAGAAGATACAATCCAAAGAAACAGATCACTAGGTCATTGAAAGAGAAATGAGCAGTAGCAAATAGCAGGTCATAGTTCCATCACAAGAATTCATCATCGGGATATAGAAAATAAGTATCATGTTAAATGAAGATATGTAGGTGGTGCTACAATAGTCACTCAAGGGAATTATGTGTGACAAATACTAAAAATAAATGTCACTAACCATAAGAGCCAACCCACCCACTGCATAGATTGCTTGCTGGATTTCCATCCTGGTATCCTCATTTCCAAAGTCACCAAACCAACCTCCGCCCCCAAACCACCCTCCACCGTGGATTCCACCTCTACCTCCAGATGCCTCCCTCTCTTTCCTCCTCTTTATCTCCTTGTCCCATCTATTAAATGCATCTTTCTTCCCTCCAAGGGCATTTTGTAGAGCTCTGAGGGTAGCATCCTGCATGCTAAAACAAATTAAGAAAGAACATATATGTTTGCTCTAAGGGGATGCCACTTGATCTTTCCTCTACTGAACTTTTGAATAGTGTAATGCACAGGCATAATTTATTAAAGTGATTTGGTTTTCTGAAACAGGAACATATTTCAGAATAATGGCTACATACAAAATTCGAAGGTTTTATTTCAAATATTCAAATTCAATCAAGACAAACAAACATCCATATATATTTGAAATATGATGCATTTGCAGCCCAAAGAATATGTTTTCTCTCAAAAAGGCCTGCAAATTTGTGTCGGGGTCATAGCCACAGTGCTTCTGCGATCAAATTAGGCACCACAGACATGATTTTATGTATTTTCTTATCAATGTGTGATATAAATTCTTAATGATTAGTTTTGAATTGGTTTGGGCTATCATTTTTTGTCATTGTTTGAGTATTTTTGGTTGGAAAAGTGTCGGCTGCAAAATCATGTCTAAACTCATGGCCATCTTCTAGTACACCTTTTGATCTGTCCTCAGCCTCTCTACCAGTGATAGAATGGTCCTAATATTCCAATAACTTCATGGTTAGAATGAAAGTGATTCCTTGCCCTGACAACAAAAGAAGCAGCAACTATTCCTCTAGAGATCCAAAAATGTTTCTGGGTTAGCCATACAGAAACATAATTTACCAGTTCTAATGAAAATTATAAAAAAGAAGCAAAAGACGAGATAACTTTCCATAGAAATTGCCTCCATTTTGAAAGAAGATATAAGGACTGTGCAATAATATTATTTTTCCTTACCCCTTTCATGCTTCTGTAGTACAAATTCATCTGGCTACTTTGCTTTTTCCTCTCTATAATTTAGAAATACCAGAAAAAATGCATGCCCACGAGTCCTCTCTATAATTTAGAAATACCAAAATGTGAATGGAGGTTTAGGGATTTACTACCTTGAAGAGATTGGCCCACTATAGTTTGCTTGAAAACTATGTATGCAGTCAGTTTTCCTCAGTTGCTCTGTTTTGGTTGCCTCTACGGAGCAAGGTCATTACCTGGAAGACCCAAATTCCCAATCATTGAAGTTTTTCATTAATAGACCTTCATTATTGTGTATAAAAAGTAAAATGAGCTTGGAATTCGATGAGAAAATCATACCTCTTTAGCTGAATAAGTATTATGCTGAGTGAGCCCTGCAAACACATTACCCTAGAACAAAAAAGCCCAAGATCAGTTCATCTAGGTCAACAAATGAAATGAAAGTGTTCACGCAAAAAGCTTGGGAAGGGCATATAACACACCAGTTTATCCTCTCTAAGAATAAGAGCCTTGCCAGGTGACAGGAGATCCTTCACAACTTCATTGTACACTTCAAGATAAGAAATCTAAAAAACATGATCGCCATTAAAACTCGGCTCTTCAAGCTTTGCATGCAAATCCTTCATTGCAATGACCATGACATCAGGACTCCCTACCAATCCAAGCATTGTGTAGGTTTTGCCTGCCCCTATTGCTTCATAGCACAACACAGAGGCAGTTCTTCCTTGCAGAACACCATCAACAAGCTCTGCAACGTTGTATAATATTCTTCCCAATCTTAAAAAAATTACTACATGTACATATTATCCACTCTCTTTTGTGTGCACTCATTTACAATATTTTCTTCTGCATCCATTAATAGTTTGTGTTATTTGTCGTTACTACATGTTTTTTCTTATAATAAGAGTGTGTAATACCTTGTTTGCATCTTGGGCTCCAAATCATTGGCAACTTCCTACTAATTTATCTAAGTACTACAGTAGAAACCATGGAAAATTCATAGAAGTCATCATATTGGGTTACGCCAATCTTTTCTTTTGGATCAGATACGGTTTGGGTACAAATGTATAGAAATAAATTTGAGGATTGCATTGAAAACAGTCAAAGGAAATTAGGGAGAAATTGGTGGAATAAATCAAAGGAGTTTTAAATACCTGGTGTCAAAACCAGACAATTGTTCTGATTCCGTTGGCACACAAATAGCCCCCAAGGCATGCTTTGGCGATTTGCAGCAATCATTCGCCCTAAAGAGGTGAGATATTTTGGGACTGCAAACATCAATGACAAATTTTAAATCATCAAAATATCAAACTTTTACCCAAAAGAAAACCCCTAAAGGTTTGAGTAGGCGCATCCCCTATTTATTTATTTTTTTGAATCCTGAAACGGTGACTAATGACCAAATACAACAGCTAACAACAGGACTTTGCAATCGCTGCCAGACCAGAACAGCTGATCATCCATGGTGGGGAATGCAGACAGCTGTATATCAGACGAACCCAAATCTAAAGGCGGCCACAAATACTCCAAAAAAATCGTTGGAATGGCTAAAAATAGAAAAACATTCGCATGTAACTAACTGCCTGTCAAAAATGTCCAAACGGATGTCAAATTTAACATAATCCCATATGCCAATAGGAGTGAAGCCGTAATGGAAGTGGCCCTCTTACTAACATAATGGTTGATTGGTTGTGGGATAAGTATGTTTGTTGCCTTACTACCCAAGTCGAATATACCTCTTCAATGCATCTTGGAATTTCTTCTATGGCTCTAAAAATACGCATGTAGTCAAAAAATCAATCTTGAATTGGGGTGGTTGCCTTGAATCTGCGGTCACATACAAACCCTCATATATCATTATCCTTATGCCAATAGTGGTGAAACTACAATGGAAGTGGGTTACTCACTAACATAATGGTTGATTTGTTGTGAGATAAGTATCTTTGTTGCTTTCCTAGACAAGTTAGATATGCCTCTTCAGTTTATTTACAAATTACTTCTATGACTCTAAAATTTATCATTTAATAAACAAAGTACTAATCCCACATTGGTTGGTTGGCTTGGCCTGCAATAACATGTAGAAATACCAATATATCATGATCCTTGTGCTTATAGGTGTGATGCCCCAATGGAAGTGGTCATCTTGCGAAGACAATGATTGATTGGTGACAAGATCAAATATGTTTGCTTGCTCAACTTTCTCCTCTCCTCCCCAGTGGTTTCAAAAAATCTAAAAATGTCCTCTACAATTGCCTCTTGATACATGCCTTATTAAGCAAGTTAAATATGCCTCTTTAGTGCATCTTGAAATTGCTTCAACAATTCTATAAATCCTTAGATTTTGATATCGACGTAACTATTGCACCTCCTTTCAGTGTCACTGGTGTTAAGAAATAGCTAGTGCATTAATTTATTTAAGAGAACATACTATTCCAAGTTTATATAGAGAAGTATATACCGTTTGATTCAAAAAAATTAAGCTATGAATACTTATATAAAATAATATTATATACTTGTTGAAGTTGTGCTAAACAAGGAGAAAACACACTAAAGATATGTCAAGCAAGGAGCAAACACATAAAACAAGGAGAAAACATGCCCAATAAAGGGAAAAAATGTTGAACACATACCAAGAACAATGCAAACACTATAATTATGAATAAAACAAGTATGGTGATGACATAATATAAACTGAAGAGGAACCATACACATATGAATACACAGAGACATAGCTAGCATATAAGGCATATCAATCCACACAAAGTATATATAATGGGTATAAATAATCAACTAGAGCACAATAGTATAACAAATAATCAGTGAGATGTAAAACATGAAGTTGGACAAGGAGGTGCCCCACAATGCCCCCAAAGGTACTCCCAAGTGAATATAGAGAATGTCCTCGTCCTATTGAGACTCCATAATCCCCTAAACATTAAGCGAAGGCCATACCAATCTTTATCATCGCACATAATGTGCAACATATAGAATATTAACATATATATTATATGTATTGTACATAAACAAAGCAATGTAGGAAATCATACAAATAGAGAGATTGTAGTGTCTAAAAAACAAAAATGATTTCCTATGAAATCTAACCAAAAATAATTAATTCTTGATACCCGAAGCTTAATATTTGTTATATTCTCTATTCTTGGACTTGCATATAGGACAAACACATTAATGGAAATAAGATCTTTCAACAACACTCCTTCATCTGATTCATCATGCCTTATAGTCATGTTAATTAGCTCTCTTCTATTGCTTGCATTTTCCTCATAATTTATGCTCATATGATGGACTCCCAAAGGCCCATTCATGTTGCCCCCAAGAACGGCTATAGCCTTGTAGTTTCTTTCTCTCAAAATCAAAATGGTAGTGGTTGGAAGTAACCCAATACTAATTGGAAATACTTCAATAAGCTAAAAATCACTCCATTATATGGCTAAAACCATTTTTGTGGCAGTAAACAAAATATTGGGCAAGCTAGAAATGTGGATAACACCAGTATAAACATTTGAGACAATACTCTTCAAAAAGCACAAGTCATATCACCTTTGTCATGTTGAGTTATAAAGTTTTGGACAGCAAGATAGCAACCATCTTGCCTACTTCAAATTGTTTGCATTCATGAACTCAACATCTAATTTTATGGAAAGAATTATTCCAAGAATGATTATTAATTAGGAGCTGAAAATCTCTATGACATGACTGTTGTTCTAAAAATGAAAGTGTGGGTATTTACCTTGTGTCCACCCCTTATACCTCCCCAAACATTGAAGAGTTGTTATGTCTCCATGGGGTAAGGAATGATGAAGCCCTTTTGTAGTGACTCATCCTTCAGCGTGTTGTTAGAATTCACTACAAACTTTATATGACTTTTCATAATTCTTATTTCATGCCAAGCACAAGAGATGGAGAACCTAATATTAACATTTACCTTGATCCTCAAAAGATCATCTAGATCCCATACACAAAAACAACCTTGGACTCAAATCGAAGAATCTATAGTGCTATAACTACAAATTGTGTTTTTGACCTCAACACCCTTCTTAGAATACATCCAAGGTGCATGTTTTATCAGTCGAATCAACAAAAACTATGAGAGAAGAATGTTATTTTCCTATCTATCATACCATGGATCTTGACTAGAGGGTAGTCATCTCCAAACACCAAAACATATGCAATCATAGCTTGGACATCAAATCTGGAACCAATAACCTTATTCTTAATTTGGAGTTGTTTCATTTTTGCTTGCTTTGAGAACATTTTTGGATGTGAGGTGATATGTCTTTGGACCTTGCATTTTTCCCATGAGCTGCAACCACTGATTTTTCATGTTCCCACTAGTTTTCACAACATATTTCTTATGTTCCTTCAAGGTGAAGTTTGATCTTCTTTTTATCTAGCAACATGTAATGATGACATTATCATCCATACTAATTCTGAAATCAAAAACTCTATTTTTTATGGTTCTCAACATAACATTGGGGTCCCACACCATTATGATAAAAATATTTTTAATTTGAGAAAAAGTATTTATGTGCTCTTCACTAACACTTTTTTTCTCCCTAGAATGACAAAAAAACTAGAATAGTTCATTAGTGTCACTATCATCACTTGAATTGAGATTATAAGAGTGCTTACCCTCTTGACAAAAATATTGAAATACCTTAGTATGGAACATCAAATATGGGGTATGAACCTCATACCTTGGGTTGTCATCATGATGCTTACCCCTTTTCTTGAGGCCAAAGCCTTTAGTTGTGTTGGATCAACACCATTATTATTTTCAAGTGTCTTCCCATTGTTGTCCTAAAAAATCCACCTTGTAGGGTAATGACTCGATATTTGGAGGAGTGATAGGTGCTTCTAGGGATTCTGTGGGCTGCTCCTTCTCAATTTCTAGCAGCTCTGATTTATCTTCCTTCCTTCCTCACCCTTTTTAGGTATTCACACAACCTTCTGTTGTTTGGATTCCTCATTTCAATTAATTTCGAAGTAATCCTCAAAGGGGCCTTTAGCTTTAAGATGTTCAACCATCTCTTGATATTGGTCAAGGATTCTAAGTCCCTCGAGTTTGTACTAATCCTTGTCTCTTTTGAGATGGTGATGTGTCTATTTTCTGTGGTAGTTCTTCCTCTTTCTTCGAGAGAACCACCTTAGGATTTGGATCCTTGGCACAATCTTGTACCCTAGGGGTTTGACCTTTCAATATTCTTCCTTTCTACCTGATTTTTTTTACAAAATGTTTGACAATACTCCATGTAACATCTTCATCTTCATGTCACTACCTTGTATGAAGAAGAAACCACAAAACCCTAACCTTGTAGTTGGAAAAGAAAATTGAACATTCTTTTACCCTACACGCTACCAAGATCTATGCTCTGAGAGCACTGTAGTGTCTTGTACGAGACATATCTAAGAAATTATGGAATTTCCTTGAAATCCTTATAAAAAAATATAATAGCAATCTAATTTTTATGCAAACACGTAAGACACAACAATTTAAAACACTCTTTTATTTATCAAACAATCACAATGCAAACATACCCACAAGGCCCAAAGCATCTAGAAACCCTCTTGGTAAAAGTAGATGATGAAAAATATCTTTTTCAAACCAAAGCCTGAATTTATTTGTTATTTATTTTCACACCATAAAACAAGAAAATACCCTCATAATATTACAACAATTTTATCACAAAATATGTTGCAGATGACAAGAGGAGACCAAAAGAAAACATTGCAAATTGAAGCCAACCAATTTTGTCCACTGTTGATTCCCTAAACACTTGTCTGAAATCCAAAGGGGTGTAAAAAACCTTAGAAATGGTTACAAATCATGTCTTAGTTGTCCTTGATTGAAGGTTGGTGAATTGTCTCTCCCATTAGTTGAATTTCTTCGCTTGAAATGCAAATTTGAAGTTGAAAAAGTACAAAATTAGCCCTAGATTAACTGCAAACTGACACAAGTGGAAAATAAATGTTTCGTAGTTCTGATGATCTGAAATTACACTTAAATGACCCTGGATGAAGCCACCACAGAAGATATTAAGGATTTCTTGTCCTCAAATTTGATCACAGTGAGGGTTTATGTCCTCGAGTGATGAATGCAATGGAGGATTTTGATTCTCAATGCACAAACAAGCAAAATACTCAATGTTTACCAAAAGGAGAGAGATAATAGACAAAAGATATCTCCCAAATGACACCGGCACTTCCTTTTATAACCTTTTTGTTACTTCTCCCAAGTGGGGGCGCCACATATGGGCCTTTAAATTTATTTATTAAAGGGAATTTCTGTTTAATCATTGAGTTCACTTAAAATAAAAAAATTCACCTTTATTTAATACTAATAACATAAGTGTCTTTTATAAAGTCACTTTTCAACACTTAAGTTATATTATTAATTTTTAGAATTTATTTGAAAAGGGGGTACATGATAGTCTTCCCTTCCCAAATATTGATTGTCCTCAAGTAATGCTAGAACACCGGGATCCCAAACCCATCTTGGGGATTTTTAATTCCTAACCCTTGAAAGTTGTTGGCTTCCATTGCACATCATGGATTTGATTGGGAACCCCTCAAATGTGTGTTCCCTTTAGATGAATCCATTTACTCACATCATCCACAAATAAAATCCTCTAAAATTTTGCGAACTTGTAAGTTGTTCATTACTACTAACAATAGTCTTAGGGGCTAAGACTCCCAAGTCTAGAAACATGTAATAGATACAAAATTGAAACTCCTCTTTGATTCGTAGACTAAGGATGCACTCTTCCCAAAGCATGAGGATATCCTCCATCTATTATAAGGCCAAAAATTTCCCTATGATATGACCACCATGCTTATGTTGTGCCACTCTATTACAACTATAAATTAAAGAGTGGGGAGTTTCCCATTGAGCATCATGATAGCTTCTTGGAATTTTGGCAACCCTTACAATAACACTATAGGTTAGTGTCCTCATAAAATGGTGGTGAATCAAAATTATACATAAGTTGGAATGATGTTTGCAGTTGTCATAAATCATCTGATACCATATCCACCTCAACAGTATATGAGTTGGGCTAGTCATTTTCAATAGATATAAAGATTGGAACCTATAAAAAAGATCACAATGTAAGAGAACCCTATTAAAGTATGCAATCATGTAGTTGTAGATGACCAAAAAATAACAATCAAATGTCGAAAACCCTGAAGATCAACAAAACAAATATGGTACAACATTAGTAATACTAGAATTCCTCTTTAAAAATTAGCCCTATCAACAATTTGGAGGTTGGAAATAACCCAAAAAAGACTAAAAATCCTTCAAAAAAAGTAGCAACTTACTCATGAAACTTTCAAAAATAGTAACTCTATGATTGGAAACACTTGTAAAACTACAAACAATGAATTATAGTGGCTGGACATGGTGATGACAACAACACTAAAATTTATTCTCATTGTTGTCCCAATGAGAAGGTCTTCTGTTTCTTTCCAATCTCTTTCACTTTCTCTTGTGAGAGTCTTCTCTCCCGCCTCTAGTTGTTGCAATTGGATTTTTCCCTACATGTTTTTTTGGGAACATCTTTGTTCAATCACTTTTCCACTCTCTCGTGTCTCCATGATGACTTGGAGGCAAGTCTCTTATGTTATTATATCCTTATCAATCATCTCTTCAGTTGTTGTTGTCATACTATTGCTTCTCATACATATGAGCATGTTGGATTGAACCACACTTATGCCTTTTCTTCAACTTTGGCGCCAATTTTGGGGAGAAAGCCTTAAAAGTTATAAAAGTAGATTTTACAGATTATTATTATCTCATCATACAAATTTTATCAACTATTTCTTTGTCTATAAGTAGGTTTTGCTTCTCCTTCAGTAATAGAGGATGATAACCCTCATTTACACACAGATCTGAGGACGAAAACCTTCATATCTAAGCTTGGCAATTCTATCTAGGAGTTTTAGTGATCATTCAAAGTACAAATATTCAACCAGTTCAGTTAGGGCATCATATTCAGGGTTGCTTTAGCATTCACAAAAGCAAAATACAATCAATGATTGCTTCAGACTAACATATGCAAGGCATACTAAACACTTCCATAGTTGAACGCCACCCTTGGGAGATTGATTTTATGTTGGGCACCACATTTGGAAAGTTTTTCTAAGGGTTTCAACTTACATGTTTATTTCTTACAACCTTTTGTGTGTTTGGATCATCAAAATTGAGCTAGTAATTGTATACAAATATTTTGGTATTTACCTTGAAGCTGATTTGAAAATAAATTATATTTTTTCTGTAATTAGGGTTTGTTGTTTTTATTAAAAAATTAGTTTTTTTTAGATTAGTTAAGAAGCAAGGATTAAGGAACCCAGAAACCTTACAATAGAATGAATCATGAGCATAACCAAGAAGGAACAAAAAAGAAAGATAACAAATAGGGATAAAAACAACTTATCCCAAACCACAGTCCAACATTCTATTATAAGATAAAACCCCAAGAAAGGAACAGGCCAGACGCCGAAGAAAAACAATGAGGTAAAACCATCCCAAGGGAAACAGTCCACAAAAAGTCAGGCAAAATTTTCCAAGAGCCAAGAGCCTAATTAATCTTCAAATACTTGTACACCTTCACTTGGATCTCTTCCGTATCTTTTCATCCAATCATCCTGCTCATTCGGAATAGGAATTTCATCTTTAGCCTTCTCTTCATCATCTGAGCTACTAAGGTGGACATTAAACCTGTGAGCTCTGTAATTCCACTGCACTAGTTTGGCCACATGCTCCTGCAACTCCAAAACCTTGTTTTGGATCTCATCCATATCCACCTTGATAAAGTTTTGGGAGATACAAATTTTCTTAGAGGTTTCTATACAATTCGTGACATTTTTCTTATATCTATTCCGAACTCACCTAAATCTTCCATGTCCCTTTTGACCTACCTAACCCTGAGAGAATTTTTTTCAAAATCTACATTCCAATCCATTGTTATTCTCTCCTTCCCTTTAGATGATTCCCATTTCATGTCAACCAAATAAATAGCAGCCTCAGTACCAAGATTTTGCTTCCCTAGGGAATCTCTACCCTTCTTTATCCTCAGTTTGTTAAAACAATCAACAAGATAACAATTGTTATCAGAATCCCCCACATTCGGCTCTAATTCCTTAGCCACCACAAGTTTACCATTCTTTAAAATTAAGCTAATTAGGCCATGGTGAAGAGGGGTTTCAGTCTTCCCCTATTGAAAATCATTCACTGACGTAGAGAGTGACACAGACAAGAAAAAGGGAAGGCTCATAGCAATCTTATGCCTAAACATATTAAGCATAATAAGATGGTGAGTATAAATATTTCTATATTTCCCTTCAAGAGTAATGTACCTCATAAGGTGAAGGAAAATCATATTCCAAATATCAAGTATGCAGAATCTAGCAATACCATCCACAAGAAAATAAAACTTTTCTTTACCTCAGAAGAAAGTATGAATTTCATGCCTTCGTTTGGTCTAGTCTTTGAATATCTTTAAGCCCTCCATTTTTATACCAATCGCCTGGGCAATATAATCCTCCAAAACCTAAATTTGCATACTGTGGATCACCATGTTGTCATTGTTCCACGACCTACCAAACTCCATCGCAAGATAATGATCAGACCCCGTGATCCTAGAGATGAAATTCCTAAACCCCCCAATTTTTAGAATACGGCATAAGGAGGGATTGTCCTTCAGAGCATCAGATCTCGAGGGCTCGGTTCTCAAGCGACCATCTCCTATGATGTTAGTTGTTTGAGCTTGAAAATTGAAGAAATAATGGCCAAAAGGAACCTTAAGAACAAAAGAAATAGAAATCCAACCATATATCATGCACATGTCAAGGGTCATGCTAACCATAAGAGCAATGATGACATTCAAACGAGGGAAAGGAACCACTCCAACATCATACTTTCATTATTAATGAAATTAGTAATGACATAAAGGATATCATCTCCCCTCTGCCACACTTTTAAATTATTACCTTTATCTCCCAAATTGGCGAGATGATACACACATTTCTTACCCTTTCTAGGGGTATGAATAAGATCATAGCTATCAAAATATTTAAGCATTTCTTTAGTATCTTTAAGGATATTGCTTAAGGTTCGATTATGAATTCCATTGTTTCTTAGAGAGTTAATAACAAACATAGAATCACCTTCAATCTGGATTTTCTTAAAACTCTTATTCCTGGCTAGATCAATACCCCAAAAAACCACCATACTCTCAGCAACATTATGAGTTTGAACCCCAAGAGAGCTCGTATAAGAAAACAAACAATTTCCATAATGATCGCTAAGGATCCCTCCCCCCAGCAGGACCAGGATTTCCCTTTGATGCTCCATCGAAATTCAACTTGACCCAATTTAAAATTGGAACATTCCACTTTATATCAGCTTGAGAGAGTTTACGGATGGGGGGACTAAAATTGAACTGTTTAAGAACATCAATCTCTGAATTGGGACAAGGAACTTTAATTTTTCCCTTAAAAATTCTAATATAATCCTTAAGGGAGGAAACAAGGTGGGCAACCACTCTCTTGACAAAAGAAAATTGATCTCTGAAAATCCTACCTTTCCTTTCCTTCCAAAGACTCCACATAAGATGGGGAAGATCCATATTCCAAACTGCCACAAGCACGGGATATTTAAAAGGACAAACCCACTAGATACAGAGCTCATCCAGAGAATGAGACAAAATCCAATTAAGGTTAAAAATCCTGAACATGTAGGAAAAAACTGCCAAGGAGAATGGGCAGTGGAGAAATAAATGATTGGCAAACTCCTCACGATGGCCGCACAGGATACATCTACTTGGAATAATTATACCATGTTTTCTAAAATTTTCAAGAGTAAGAATCTTGTTCTGAACAACAAGCCAGAAAAACATGTTGACCTTGGGGAGTAAATCCTTAACCCAAAATTTCCTCCAAAAATCGTTATGTTCCAAGGTTCTAAAATTTAATAAATAGGTTGATTTAACAATAAACTCACCTGACACCTCTTCTCTCTAAACCACAAAGTCTTCCTAAAGCTGGTACCTGGGAATATGAAATTTATGAAGCTTGAGATTGATATCAATAAAAGGCTGAATACTACCCCCGAAGTTCAGAGGGGGATTAATAGTAATCCATTTAAGACCTTCTCTATCCCTAGACCAAAAAGTTGTGAACAAATCTTTGGCCATTCTATTCAAAGTAATGAAACAAGGATTTCCATGGCTCAACAGAAACCAAAGGTTTATCCTCAAGCCAGGTATCCTCCCAAAACCTGATTTTTGTTCCTTTCCCAATATTCCATTTGATTCCATTGCACATAATAGATCGTGCAAAAACAAAAGAATTCCAAAAAAAGAGCCCAAAGGAAGATCATCATTCAAAAAGAAAGTATCTGGTCTATCAATATTCCACAAATGTAACTTCTTCTTCAATATATCAACCCAAAGACCCTCCTCCTTAGATAACCTTCACCCCACTTTAGTCAAAAGAGCCTCATTCATCAATTTAATATGTTTTAATCCCAACCCACTATAGTATTTTGGTTTAGTAACCTTATCCCAAGCCACCAAAGGATATCTAAATTTTTCCTCAATGCCAGTGCATAGGTTTCTAAATATTTTCCAGAGAGGAGATAATTTTAACTGGGAGTTTAAAAAGGGACATGACATAAATAGGAATGCCTTGAAGGGAACTTTAAAGGAGAAGGACTTTACCTGCCTGGGTTAGGAGAGAACCTTTCCAAGAGGAAATTTTCCTAGTTACCCTATAAATGAGAGGGTTCCAGATTGAAATATCCATTTTTTGTGAATAAAAGGTATCCTCAAGTAAGTATCCGAAAGAGGTTTAATCTTACATCCCAAGATACGAGCTAACATCTTCTGATGTTGCTCTTGAACGTTGATAAATAAAATAACACTCTTAGTTTATTGTTGTTGATAAAAAAATATTGTATTGATGTTTTCATGAAAGCTTAATTTTTACACTACTGCCTTAGGGTTTGATAAAATATCCATATTTGTTAGAAATTATTTATCGAGGATATTACAGTGGTATCGGAGCTAATTTTCCTCCTATTTTTTGGATAATATTTTTTAAATTTAGCTTTGAACTTCATGCAAGGTATTGACAAAGAAGTCGAGTACTACCAAAGGGAAAAAAATAAAGGTGCAAAAAAACCAAAAGTCATGGCTAACAAGGATCCGGATGAGGCACGCTTTGACATGCTTGTTTAGGTACATAACAGGTTAGTTGATATGATGGGTCAATTAATCCAAGTTATGCAAGGCATGAATGTGTAAAGGGTTCCAAATGATGAGGGAAGCTCTTCAAGAGTGAACCATAAGCTACCATGTCAGAGGATAATCATTGGTTCTATTGTTAGCCCCTTCTAGCGTAACTTCGTATGTAGAGATGAAGCAATTCAAGAGGAAGAAATTCAGCCTACCATATCAGATGATATTTTTGTTACCCATGAGGAGTATAGGGTACTTCTTTTAGAGATGCCATATCCCTCACTAATTTTAGTAATCTGAAGGAAAGTAAGGGTGGACCAAGAATTGAACCTAAGCCACAAACTAATCAAAAAGACCTATAACATTCTTTAGGAATTTTGTCACACCCTACTTTTCATGGATTTAATAAGTGTTCTCCCTTAGTGAAGAAGAGAGGAAGAAATCGTGGGGTATGAACCAAAGAAAAAATAAAATCATATCTACAAGAAGGGTTTGGGGTGAAGTTCCAAGAAGACCATGTTGAAGGGCATGAACATGAAAAAAGGGCATTATCGGTTGATAATGTTGATTTTAAGTTTTTTGGAATTTTCATAACAATAATCTATATGAAGAAAACTCACTATGTTCATGACTTTAGCAAGAATCATGAAGATTTTTTATTGACTTGTAATGTTTATATGTGACAACAAGATTCACTTATTGAATGTGAAGAGTTCAAGGTGAAGAAGAATGTTGATCCTAACCCAGAAGTTCTGAGTCACAAGGTTGGGGATGCTGAAGCTATGTCAACCAAGCTTCATTCAGAAAAGGAAGGTGAACAAGTCGAGGACAACCAAAGGTATGAAAATGTTGTGGATTTTTCACTTCCAACTAAGTCATTTCAAATTGTAGTCATCATGGAAAACATAGTAGAAAGGGTGACAGAGTGAAGAACACTTTTGAGTGGTAAAGGGAACATAGATCCATTCATACAAGTTCCAAATTATGTGAACACGAGAGTTTGGGATCTTGGTATTTACAAAAGTGACTTGCAATTGCTTGAGGGCAAGCAATTTTAGGAAGGGTGGACTGTAATGTCCCCTTTTTCAGTATTAATTAATTGCGGATACTTGAAGCCTATTCTTTTTTTTTTCCGTAGGCCAAGGGAAATTAATGAGGGAAATAAATTAATTTATGTGATCCAAGGGTACTTTTCTATTTTAATTGGAAAATGACAATTAAATTATATTTTAATAAGCGAGGCCACAAAGTAGAAGTGGAATAAAATATTATATTTTCAATATGGGGCACCAAAAGAAGAAGTGATTGCATGAGAAGTGAAATAATAATAAAATAATGAAAGAGTGCGCAAGGAATTAAATAATAATAAAATAATGAATTTCCAACATGGAGCACCAAAGATAGACGTGTTTCCATGGGCATCAAGCTTATATTTTTAGGATGGAGTGCCAACTTTGGATATGCCAATTAAATGATTTTTTAATTATTTTAAAGCATGTATGTAACTCCAAAAGGTGGCACCAACTTTGGGAGAAGGCCTTAAAAGTTAAAAAGTAGATTTTGTGGAATATTATTATCTCATTTTGGAAATTTATCAACTACTTCATTGTTTACAAGTAGCTTATGCTTTTGCATCAGTAATAGAGGATGAAAACCCTCATTTACACACATATTTGAGGATGGAAACCCTCATATCTAAGCTTGTTAATTCCATCCAAGTGTTAGAGTGATCATTCAGAGTACAAATATTCATCTAGTTAAGCTAGGTCATCATATTCAAGGTTGTTTTGCATATAGATTAATGAAGTACAACCAAGAATTTCTTCATACAAACTTCTACAAGGCATAATGGACACTTCCATAGTTGGATGTCACCCTTGGGAGATTGATTCTATGTTGAAAGCCACATCTGGAGAGTTTTTGCAAGGGTTTCAGTTTGCATGTTTATTTCTTACAGCCTTCTACGTATCTGGATCATCAAAATTGAGCCAATAATTGTATACAAATATTATAGTATTTACCCTTAAGTTGATTTAAAAATAAATAAATAAATAATATTTTTTTCTGTAATTGGGGTTTGTTGTTTTTATAAAAAAAATCAGTTTATTGTTGTTTCATCGTAGTTCAATTTTTACATTATTTCCCTAGGGTTTGATAATGTTACATCGTCGCACATCATATACAACATATAGAATATTAACGTATATACTATATTTATTCTACACAAACAAAGCAATGCAGGAAATCATACAAATAGAGAGTTTATAGAATCTAAAAACAAAATTGATTGGATATGAAATCTAACCAATAATACTAGGAGGCCTACAATACTCACTCAAAACATGTGAAATTTGAAGCACTAATACCATTAGCAACATGTGTATGGGGTATAACAAAACCCATGCATCTAAGGATAATGAATCACCATCATCATAGTCATTCTTGATATGCTTCATTGCATAAATAACGTCTCAATGAATTGATATCCTATATTGTTGTGTGTTTTCCTTTGAAACATATTGTGTGATGATATTTCCCTGACTAGAATTGATTTGTGTTTGTATTCTATGCACTTTTTTTAGTAGCCATTTTAGTACTTGTTGAGGTTCTTGTGTATGTACAAGTTCTTTGATCTTGGATCTTATGAGATCTTAAATATGTTATATCTCTTGAATTGAATTTACATGACCTTGATATTTTATTATTACACATTGATGCACAATAGAATGGAATATTTTAATTTGATGTATCCATGGTCATCCTTGAGTAAAGCATTGCATGATATAGTAGTGCGAACTACATGAAATCAATTTTAAATTTCTTTGGTCCGCTATAATATGTAATACAACACAACCAAGAGGTTCTCTTCCCATGCATCCAATGATAGTGATAGAAGTATGGTATAAATCATTCAAACTCAGTCCAAGGCTATGAAAAAAATTCAATACATATATTCAAGTGTGAGCTATTATCAATTGTTTTGCCATTTTTTTTATCTTCCTTCTATAAATGCATGCATAAATAGTGGTACCTTATAGAAACTATCATGTTGCATATCCTCTTTGCTAAACATGATTTGAATAGACGCTTTCTTCTTAATTAAATCACTTGCGCCAATAAAACCCTCAAGTGTATGTTTTTTATATATTATTGTTACATTATCATACTTTGGTTTGTCTACCATATGGACAAAAATTAGTATCAAGTAATCCATCCTTGTGATTATATGTCTTTATTGACGCACTTGAACTAGTAGGTTTATCACCCACTAGAAATTGACCACTATCGATTAAATCGAATATTTTGTTTGAAAGTAATACATCTATTGGTAGAATTTCATTTAAATATGTGGCAATCACAATATGTATTGGCATTAAACTATCTAGAAAATGGTCTTGTAGTATCAAGTTTCCTTGATGGTGGTAATGTAATCATGTTGCATTATTTAGTAACTTCTTTAAGACACGTCCTGGAATTTCACTCAACCTTTCAAATTTCCTATGCACCTTTTGAAATAATACAAGATTCATAAGTAGTTTCTTTATATCCTTAACCATTTCTTTGGCATTGTTCTTACGTTGAAATGTATGGTCATTTATTTTAGCCTTGAAACTTGTTCTATTTTGGAAATTGGCACTAGTTGGAGCATTGGCCTCATACTTAAACATATTTGCCTCTAAAAATTTGACTTCAAATGTCTTAACCTCGTGACAAATTTCATCAAAAAATGGTAAGTTTTAAAATTACTTTTCCTTTGATAATCAATAGTAAACTATTGGATAAAATACTTTGAAGTTAGTGTCATTTGGGCGTTGAAAAGTCATATTTTGGACCATAGCCTTGATCTAAAGCACGTGAACACTAATGTACTCAATATACGTTTTCCTAAGCTGACATAGTTCCACAAATGGAATATTCTAAGAAATGTTTTGGAATTGAGCGAAAAAAATCATAAACTAGAGGTAAAAATTATTATATGGATCCACATGTCAAGACATAAAATCAATCAACTTCGTAGTTCAGGTCAAGCTTCTTGGAAATAACTTAGTTGACAACTTATTACCAAGAACAATATCTAAATAAGAAACATGAAATGATCCAAAATTTTGAGAAGGGTATCCTTTTCCATTAAATGACACAAACCTAGGTGTAATGAAACAATTTGAAAAATGATAAACAAGTACACCTTGTGCCAAACTTGGGTTTAAAGTAAATCATGAGAAGTAACCTTATCAATTGGATTTTGAGCCCATTGAGGAAGCATTTGCAATTACCTTTGTAAATCATCTAATGCATTCATCATAATAGTCATTTCGAAATTTTGATAGGTATAGGAGAATGAATAATAGAGTAAATTGGAATAGAAGAGGCCTAAGGGGACTAAACAAAAATGGAATCAACTACAGAAGCCCTATAAGGTTGAGCTTGAAGAATTTGGGAATCTTATTGAGTAGATATAACTTGAGAAGGCACATAATCATTTTGAACATTTGTAGTAATCACATTATTAGAAGGAAAAGATAGAATATTTTTTTAACATTTTTTAGATTACATAACATGTTGAGAAAACAATTTCAAATAAGAGCAAAATATTTTGACAAGCAATTTCTTGTAACACATTCATAATTTTAGAGATTTGTTAGTGTAGAATCACAACACCCCTGAATGGCCTGGGTGTGGAGTGGGGCATTCGGTGTGATTGCACAATATGGGACCATCTCTCAAGTTGTGGGACTTGCAAAACTTGAGATGGACCTCCAGAGAAAGCCGGTTCTTGCTTCCTAATCTACCTGCCACAAGCTACTCCAGTGCAGGAAGAACCTATTCTATCCTAATCTAACCATTCCAAGAGGAAAGAGAGAGAGAGAGAGAGAGGGTGAAAGAGCCTACACTAAGCGGTGATACACTAAAAAAAGAAAGTGGTTGAATCACATATCCGACTGCTTGTACTGGAGAGAGGTGAGCAGAGGAGAGGGTGGACAGAATGCACCACGGACCAAAGATAGTTTTCACACAGAGCAACACTTCGAAACCCATTAAGCACAGCCCCCAGAATCTGCAACAAACATCAAAATATATACAGTATACCCTGCGACAATGAGAGGTAAGAAGAGACAATAAAATGAGCCAAGGATAGATAGATGCATCATGAAACAGATTTTATTGCTCCAAAAGTTACATGGTACATCATCAATGGGCAAGAGGCAAGAAAATGCCATTACAGAGCCATGAGAGGAGGCTTAGACTCCACATTCTACCCTAAGGAAGAAAGAGAAGGGGGGGCAAGAGAGAAAAGATCAACCCTTTGAATATGCCCCTTCATTACAATATATAGGAAGAATGAGAGAGAGGAGGGAAGAATTTGAATCCGTCTTCAACCACCTTGAGATATACATTGAATCCTACTTTGAAAGTTTGACCACCATCAATCAATGCCCCCTCTTAAACCCACCTACAATATGTCGATTCTAGTTCCCTATGTCTACTCAGCGTGTTGAAGAAGGAAAATGGCGGATCGAATCGAATCAGATCTGGTAGTTAAAGAAATCAGATTCTATATTAATGGCCTAGAAGACGTTTTCCCATTTTTCACCTACTAAAGCCTGCTAAGAATGATATTTTATGTTTCCATGGCGTAGAGGGTGTCGAGACTTTTCGAAAAAGTCTTCTTCCACCCAAATCTGAGTTTCCAATCAAAAGATATGGCCATTTAAAGTTTCGGGTCGCGGGAGCGCAATATTTAAAGAGTTTGTCCATACAGGGTCCATGTGGTGGCCTCGCGCATCTTGGAGATATGACTCCTTTCTTTCACTTTTGAAATAGCGTTGAATTGACACATGGTGGATTTCGCGGGCTCCACGGTGTTCCTTTGTATTCTGCCTGAGTTTCTTTGCTCGACGGGGCCAAAAGTCTAACCCTAGACATGTGGAGGCTTGGTGTGTGTTTGGAAACCTGCCCCAAATTTTACTTTTGAAATAGGGTCAGACTGACACGTGGCGAATTCCGTGGGCCTACCTCTATTTTGACTATTCAACCCCCCGACTCTGTCCCTTTTTGGACCTGGGACACGTGGCAAGCCTGCGCTCATTTGAAAACCCGCACAAGACTTTACCTTTGAAGGAGCATCGTTAAGACACATGGCGCCTTCTGCCTGTACTCTATACTTAGTCATTTTGGGCCCGCTCTTCTTTTTTACCTTTGTTGACCATTGGCCATGTGGAGGGTTAGCGCAAGTTTGAGTAGGTCTCCGCCTAGAATCCCGCTTTTGAATGTGAGTCGTTTAGACACTTAGTAGCCTCCGCTGACTCTCGATACTTAGCCAATTTCGGGCTCATTCTAAGTCATTTGCAGAGCCCGAAGACTTCGATCCTTCGTTGTTTCTTTTCCTTTGAGCCTCTGGTTCTTTGAAACTGTTTCTTCTCCCCGACCCTGTTATTCCATTTTAGAGCCCGCCTGTAACTTGTATGTTGGATTTGAAGAACGACTTGTTCTACGGGGCCGTTTCTTGAATTTTTGCTTGCACAGGGTCATTTTATCTTTCGCATGCCCTACCAGTCCATTGTAGAGTCCCTCTATTTCCTGACTGTAGGATTTGAACATGATTTCTCTAGTTTCTTCTATGCGGGGTCGTGGCTGACCAATTTTACCCGGAGGCAAAATTGGGATAACAAGATCTATACATGAATTTTCATAAATATAATTTCTTAATAGCATCAATGGCTTCATCTCTATTTTCCCCTCTAATTCAACCTCATAATCACAATATTTATTATGTGCATTCCAATAATCATCTTGAGAGGCTATCACATTCACAAAAGAAAAATGAATTTCTCCATGACAACAAACATCTACCTTCACATCATCCCTTTGTGTTAGGGTTTTCCCATGTTGTACAAAGGAATCAAAAGGTTGTGCACATCTAAGTCTAAATCCATATTGCTCCATCTTAGGTTGTCAAAGGCTAACACTTTTATCCTTATTCATTAGTTCTATCGTGTAAACATCATGTCTTCTACATTCACTGTAAAAGGGGGTCTCAAGAATAAAATGTAGTGGAAAATCCTAAAAATAAGGGGTAATATTTGAATTTCCATGATTGCATGTGTTATGGACGTCTTCTACCAAGTTATGACCCCACGGGTAAAACAGATCCCAAAAAATAGATTAAATGGAGTAATTTGACTAGAAATGTAGCATTCCATTAGTTGAATTTAGCCAAAACTATAGCATTATATTTCTAATGTAACTATTAGATACCACAAAAATGATTACATGACACTATTCCTCTGCTCATGGGCTCCAAAAAATTTACACGACTTTCTAGAATTTGTTTCTAGTTATTGGGCAGTAAATTTCTTTCCTTGAAATTTTATCAAGCCCACAACACCATGTAAAACCATAAAAACTAGGAGTTAATAGGGGCATGTGCTATTCCTTCATTATTATTAGGCCCCTAGGAATTTGAACACTTTAGAAATTAATTTACTTAAGTATAATGCACTTTACGAGGTAGTCTAGTACAATGTAAGTGTCCCAACGCTTATCATTTCAATGCTCTAATTAATGCAACAAGTAAATGTTAGATGTTTTTCTCTAAATGCTTGAATTTTGCTTTTGACACGGATGATCTTGAAAACAAATGAATTCCTTATAGTTTGATCTTTTGTCCTAAATGTAGTAGTGCACTTATGTATTTATATACTTCTTGATTCATGTTGAGACCCAATTGGTGGACATGTTAGCATATGCAATGGGCGAGAAATGCTAACAAAAAGGGGTTATAAAACTCGAGACACCTAAATTAATGGTCAAGTGGGTCCAAAAAGGGTACCAAAACCATAGTGGTATGGTTCTAGAAAACCATAACCATACTACTGTGGTTATGGCATAATGACTAGAAAAGTAGGGAAGTAGGGGGGGAGAGAAAATCATGGACGAGAGAAAATAGGAAGAAGGGAAAGGAAATAATGACAAATAGAGAAGAATATCAAATCAATAAAAAGAAAATAGTGTTGAAATTCAAAGAAAGCACAAGGCACATGTCAAAAGTCAAACAAACACAATGATTACCTACCAATAAGAGCCTAATCTGGATCAGTAATAAATAAACATATAAATACACCAACATTATAGCAATTAACTAGTCTCACACCAAAAATAGGTATATATGTGTTTGTGTGTATATATAATACATAATGATAAAAATTCCATTGTTAGCATGTAACTAGGATTAAGGGCATGAATGATCGATCTTATTCAATTCAATACCTCCATTATGCTAATTTAATTTGTAACACATTTTATTACATTAACCTACGAATACCCTTGCATCCTCTCCCTCTTAAACTTAGTCTAGGACAACCCTTCTTTCAATCAATTTTTCTCACACATACCATTATTATTATTACACTTAATTTCATAGAGGAAAGGAGCCAATAGTAGTTAGGGGTCCAATAGTTTATATAATATATGATTTTACAATACTCGCTTCTACCATCCCCCATCTCCATCATAGTATATCACTCGTGCATATGTATAAAATACCTAATAATTGTAGAGCTTACACCAAATAATAAGTAGTCACTCATATCATATTATGTTAGATTTACAACTACTAAACACCCAATGCACAACATAATTATAACACATGACAACTATTGGAATAACCTTTTTTTAATGCATTTTTTACTTCGAATTTAAAATCAATTAAAAACTACTCCACTTAAAGAAGCCAAACCAAACACATGCACACACACACATTAAAAACATGTTAATCTTTCAAATAGACTATTAACGTCCATATGGTAAATGTATTATCTACCTGCTTAGGATGTACACTTACTTGTGCCTTAACAGTTCGTTTACACCTTTCCTATAAACTATAATTTTCATGAAACTACTTAGTCTGCTGACGTCATTATTGAAGAAATATTTCATTTTCTTCATTCTCCGTGATAGAACCCACCATCCCCACTGCTAGGCTACAAAACCATGAACAAATCATTATGCATCTTAACCACTATTATATTGGAAATTGAATGCGGCCACCTAAAGTGTTACGTGGCCAACTCTCGAGCTCTCGAGCCAAACTTTGGAATTTAATGAACATGATTTCATTAAGCATAATGTGTCACGCTGGCCAATTAGAAAGTCCAAAAATATTCATTGGCTAATAGACAAAAACAAAACTAGTTCAATGAGTACGAATGCTTTCTTTTGTATAATGTTTTGTTGTTTTTCATTACAAATAGCTGAAAGACCGTGGGACAAGTAGACAAATGGCAATGACAAAATTAGCCTTTTTAGTCCAAGAGAGTGGTCCTCATTCCTCAACTAAATAAAAAAACTATATATCTCGATCTTTTTGAAACATTTTTATACATATTGATATTGGGTTTGCATCAATTGATCTTCTTTAGTTTTGTGTCAAGATGTGAATGGTATTCATTCTACAAAATTTATTTAGGATTCAAACCAAACCTCATTTTTATAACTCTTAAAATGTATATTGTGATGAATGGTGGGATAATGATACTTAACCTAGAACTACAATTCTTTAATATCAAATTCAAAATTTGAATGATAGTTAAGTAAATGTCAATTTTGTTTTAAAAAATTGTAATTCTACATAACTTTTAATTTGATAAATAATAACAACAACTTTTAGTTTAATATAGTAACGACAATAATTCAAAACGAAATACTTAAGAGCATAAATGTAATTGAATTTATAGTTTGTCTTTCTCTCAGCTTCCTTTCTTTTCTTTGAATTTAACTCCAAGTTCCCTTTCTATTTGTTTGGTTATGTTACATGAGGGTGAATAAAAGAGGGGGATTTAATGAGGGTTTTTAGATTCGTAGAAGCAACTCCAAGATGCATTGAAGAGGCATATTCAACTTGGGGTAGTAAGCATGTATTTAACGGTTTGATTTTTTTTGAATTTGTTTTTGAAGTCATAGAGGAGTAGGGGGAAGGTTGAGCAAATAAGCATACTCATCCCACATCCAATCAACCATAATGTTCGTAGAGGGCCACTTCCATTGTGACGTCGCCCCTATTATCCCACATCTTTTACCATTACATCACCTTATATCTCTAATAAGGTTGTACCTATAATATGAGATATAATATTATAATTAATTGTTAAAAAAAATTGGTAATTTAGAGGGATCGACAAATACCCAATGAGACAAAGCTTGGAAGAGAGAAAATCTAACACACAACAAGTGCCATCAATCAACCTCATTCAGAGCAGCATACATTGAGCCCTTAACACATGTTGCAAGTGAATTGAGAGATTTGAACCTACAATTAAATAGTTGATAGGTTATATTATAGGAGAAAAGGCTCCCTTCAAAACAACGTCATATAGGAATCCCCATCCCTAAAAAAACATCCCACACCTAGAAAAAATGTCATTCACCAAGAAATCTAAACATTTGTCACTATCATGTCCTATATTCATTTATGTTGCAGCCTTGAATGATTTTCATCTAGACTTGTCCTTGCTACTTCACATATGCACATGCTTTAGTATCCAACCATGTTCCTAGACATTTTGCCTACTAAACACCATTTAGTAGAGTTGGTCGGACATCATTGCAAACAGAGTGGGTAATGCCATTAGCATGATGGATTCAGGCATATGTAAGCTTCCAAATCTACAGGCGATGGTGAGGGAGGTTCTTCTACCACATCCACCTACTCCCCTCCTATAACCACCATAAAATATATAACCATTTTCCTTTCTTGTGCTCAGTGCGAAACAAAAGATTGGTACCTTGGCTCTAGAGGGAATGTTAGCGAGCTAGACATAGTAGCACACCCATTGAGGATGGTGGCTGAGCTGGAGGGGCGTTTGGGAAAAGATGGTTGTAACCAGCATGCACAAAATGTGGTGGGCCCTACGGTCTGCATCAATGAGGAAATAGAAATAAATTATTATTTTTAATTAAATTTCCCATTAGTCCAAACCGTAAGACCCGCCATGTTTGTGTGTGTTGGATAAGGATCACCTTTGGGAAAGGCACTAGTTCCATCGTGGCTTTGGGATCACATTGAGCATGTTTGAAAAAATGTAATGAACATATGTCCACCCGATTTCATTTGTTATTCTACGATTTTATGTCAATGTTATGTAACTCCAGCATTAGGGTTGAAGGAGATGTTGCCTCCATTTTAGACCTTAATTTTAGCACACAAGACTTCCTTATAGATGTCATATTTATGTTCGCTCGATCAAGACTCAACAATCTCATGTCATAGAGGCCATTATAAGTGATTTTCTCTCTTTCATTTTCCATTACAGGCTTCTTAACGTCCTTTAGACTGATTTCATCTGTATGATCTTGAATTGGGTTGTTCTATGACTTGTCTTTCTTGTTTGTATAGTGTGTGATACCAATGTGGGAAGAAGTGGAATTATTTTAACAGTACAAGGCCATGTTAATAAATCTGGTGTGAGAGGAAAGAGCATCCAATATAATTGGGGAAGACTCTTGGTCCATGGAAAAATAATACTCTTAGCCCGTGATAAAATAAAAGCTTTAGAGCAGGGTATGGACATCTATCAAAGCATAGTGGAAAATGTTTTTATCTAGATGTTGCAGTTACAGGGTTCTTGGTTTATATGTATGAAAAATGTGGTAGCATATACAAGACATGTGTTGTTTGAAAAAATGCCTGGGAGAGTTTTCATCTCACATAATGCAATGCTTTCAAGATATTCTCAAATCCAAACCTTGCAAAATTTTCCAACATCTTCTATGCTTGTGTCAAAATGGAAGCTTTAAAAGTGGGTGTGGACATTCATCAAAGAATTATGGAAAATAGATTTTCAACAGATGTTGCAGTTGGAAATGTTATGGTAGTTATGCATGCAAAATGTAGAAGCATACTCCTAGCAGGTGACAAAATAAGAGCTTCAGAGCAAGGTATGGACATCCATCAAAGCATAATGAAAAAAATAAAAAAATTTAGATGTTACAGATGCAAGTTTTGTTTCTGATATGAATGAAAAATATGGGAGTATGTACAAGGCATGTGAACTGATTGACAAAATTATATGAGAGATGTCATCTCAAGGAATGCAATGATTTCAATAATCAGGGCACAAGAACTATTTGACGAAATGTCTAAAAAAAATTTGGTCTCATAGACTGTTGTGATGTCGGGGTATTCAAAAAATGGGCTTGTTGAAAAGAAATTTGAATCTTTGAAGAAAATACAATTGGAAGGTACAAATCCAGACTCCACAATTTTTGTCAACATACTCCTAACCTGTATAAAAATGGGAGCTTCAAAGTAGGGTATGGGTATAAGAAAATTATAATGGAAAGGAGATTTTATTGGATTTCAAAGTTGCAAATGTCTTGCTAGATATATATGTGGAATTTGCAAACATATACATATCGGGAACTCCAGGGATCCACTGAATCGAAGAGTGCACCAGTGAGAAATGTGAGACGTGAATTGCACAAAGGCAAGACTAATCACACACATACAAATCTGCAAGTTATGAAGAACAATGAGATAAAATGCAAAAAGGCAAGAATGACTCCAAATCAACTCAATGCTCCATGATCATAGAATGATGCAAGTGATGTACATGTATAAGAAGGAGGAAAGTGCAACTACCACCTAGATCAGTGGTGAATAACTCTCACTAACTGATACTGGAAGTAGAGTTGACTCCACACAACTAGTAAGTATAACTCAACACAATTGGTAAGCTAACTCAACATAACTAGTACACCTAAGCAAGCATATCCCATGAGTGTAGGAAAGTTCCAAGTAAATAAACAAATACAAGGAAAATGAATATCCTACACTAACACCCCCCATAAGCACAGCTTAGGTGGGCAGTGAAAAAGGAAAGTGGGTCCTAACAACATAGGCCTGATGAGGTACCCACCTATAATGTGAATCTCTCATAAAGTGGAGAACACCCGGTGGGAAAAAACTCCCAGTGGAAAAAAATTCCCCAAAAAGAGACAAATTAGAATTGAAAGAAGAGCTAGAAGGCCCTCCCCCCCCACCCGGAAGATGATGAAGTTGTTGATGTGGATAGAAGAATTGGGTCCCGACAACAAGGCCATGTTAGGTACCCAAGTACATAAAAAGATGAAATGGGAAGAAATAAGACAACCCGATAAGAATCCAAAATTGGATGAGGCACTGATAAATAATCTCCAACAAGTAGAACTTGCTCCAAAGATCACCCTCCAATAAGCAGAATTGCACGAACAAATATGTCCAATATTGTTTAAAAAACCATCGGTTGGCCAAGCAGGCACAAAAAACAGAGGACAAAGTTAGCACTGCAGAGGAATGGAGAAGTTGTGTGAACATGCCATGCTCAAAGAGTACTACGGGAATCCACAACTACTACAAGGAAGATAAGGTGATCCTCAATATGGGTTCCAACAATAGGCGTCTTTTTAGATACCCATTTACAATGCATGTATAAAATTCTTCTCAAGAGAAACACATGCACTAAATGTGCTTATTGCATAAAGAAGAAATGAAACAAACAAGTCATTATGGAGGGGTTTGGTCTCCTACTAAACCAAGCCCCACCCTCCCGTCTTCAAAAAGAAATTCTGGAAAATGAACCAAGTGATCATCTATCTTCTTCATCATCCATTGCAAAAATCCTCCCAAAATGTGGCACTTTATAACTTAGTGTGTTTTAAAATATAAATAGGACCAATGCGTGGGAAATTAAAAAATATGAACTTTTACAAAAGACGGCACTCAATTTCGAGCTACTAATCAAAAGTTATTACAATAATGATTTCCATAAATAAGGCCTATTTTAAATAAAATTACACTCAAGAATTAAAAAAATGCACTAAATGAGGATGAACCTAGCCTTCCAGCCACTCGTTGGAATCAACATGGAATGTAGATTACAGATGGTTTAATTTGTGAGGGGGAATTGGCCTCCTGCGAACCCAGGCCTCACCCTTCTTCTTCGTCAAGTGAAGATACAAGCTTAATTAAACACTTAATTCCTTCTAATGCATATTTTTTTCAAATGACTTTGTTTTCCAAAAAAAAATAATAATGTTAGGTTTTGAAATAACTTTAGAGTCAAAATTGGAGATAATTGCAATAAAATAAAATACCATATTAGCTTGGGCACGTTGGAGTCTCAAGACATCTTACCAAGGGTCGTTTTTATCAGACCAAGGGTAGAAAACAGGTCAAAACTAAATGTTTACATTGCCATGGAAGGGAAAATGTCCTCTCCAATGGTCTGTAGAGCTCCTAAAACAGTAGAAAATGCCCCTGAACAGCAAAATATCCCCTCTAGACTATAAAAACGTGGCTCCAAACAGCAAAAACGCCCCTTCACACAGTAAAAATACCCCTCCAAATTCAAAAAATGCCCTTCACACAACCAAAAATTCCCCTCCAAATGTAGATCTAGTCAAAAAGAGGACATGGGTCTGGGTTTAATTTCCTAGCCAAAAAATGTCTACAAATCCAAATCAACAATAAGGAATCACACTCAAAAGGCTGAAAATTTTCTAGGGGGCCTCATGGAAATTCCCTGTAACAATCCAATGGTACAAACACATTTCCAAAGAGATGTATTTAAATGTTTTTCATTGGTAATAAATGGCGCTCACAACAGATCTGTGATGGTCACCTACAAGGTATTTCTCCTTTCCAACCTACAATCATGTAGAAATGAAACACCTCAATGTGATTTTTTAAACTTTGCAGAATGCAACATTACTTCACCTGCAATTGAAACTCCACCAACTTGCTAGAATAGAACCAGACAAGCTTGGGCGATACCAAGCGTGGATCTTTGTGGATAGCATATGGGGAACCAGAGATCCACCTGAATCAAAGAGTGCACCAGTGAGAAATGTGAGACATGAATTTGCACAAAGGCAAGACTAAGCACACACATACAAATCTGCAAGTTATGAAGAACAATGAGATAAAATGAAATAACTAAAAAGGAAAGAAGGCAAGGATCCAAATCAACTCAAATGCTCCATATCATAGAATGATGCAAGTGATGTACATGTATAGGAGGAGGAAAGTGCAACTACCACCTAGATCAATGGTGAATAACTCTCACTAACTGATATTGGAAGTAGAGTTGACTCCACACAACTAGTAAGGGTACTAACTCAACACAACATAGGTAAGCTAACTCGTACACAACTACAGCTAAGCATATCCCATGAGTGTAGGAAAGCTCCAAGTAAATAAACAAATACAAGGAAAATGAATATCATACACTAACAATACAATGTACAAGAACTATATGTCATTATTCAATATTATAAACGTTATTACTCAAACACATTTGTAATGGAGGGTATTTATATCAATATTCCTCGAATTGGTTTATCGGCTATATAAAAGAGATGGAAGTTTAACATAGCATTTTTGAAAGCAGCATGTTTATATTAGAGTGTAGTAACATTTGCGGTGTTAAAGGTCCTCATCCAAACTTGGTTGCCCTACATAGCAAAATCTCAAATATTCAATGCAAACTTGTAAAGGTCTTTGGTAAGACACTTAATTTTTTTTGACTTGTTATAACATCTCTCAAGAGGAGATTTAATCTTTTTTGGCAAAGGCATTCCATTTCCTATTGGGTTTGATCATGGGTTAGTTAAATTATAAATGCAAGCTACATTCACACCACACCAAAACATCAAAACCAGGATGCTTGGTAAGGCATTTAAACTTTTTTGACTTGTTAACACCAAACTTGGGGTGTTTGGTAAGGAACTTACAAATTGTTGACTTGTTATAAATCTCTTGGGTGGAAATATAAGCTTGTTTGGCATAGGCCTATCATTTCTTGCTGGGATTTGATTTCGGGTCAATTAACCTATAAATGTAAGTCTACATGAAAACAACAGACTATGGTGCTTAACACTTTTTATAACCTCTCTCAAATGGAGGTCAAGCTTGTATGCATTCCTTGAATTGGATGACACCATAATGGAAGTTCCCTCTCACTACCATATTCTAAAAATCCACCTTTAGTCAAAAAATCAAACCCGCATACTAATTGGTTGGTTAGCTTGGTCCATGATAACATATAAACCCCAACATATTGTGAGCCTTATGCTGATAGGATTAAAGTCCTGATGGAAGTTGCCCTCTCACTAATATAATATGTCAATAAGGGTTGCACCTCATAGTTAGCTATTGGCGAAACCATTACACCTATTGGCATAAGGATGGTAATATATTGTCGTTGACAATGCCAGTCGACCAATAAAAATTTGTTTTTTGATTGAATGTTGTTTTTTATAATTGCTTCTTTTTTTTTTTACTAAATGCAGGTTTTTAGAGTCGCAAAAGTAATTCCAAGATGCATTGAGCCCTCATCACCAAAAGGAGGTGCAATGTTACATGGATATTTACATATGATATGGGTGGTAAGACACGTAAGGTTTGCGAATTCATATAAGCAATTACAAGGTGCACATAGCTCGTAACATGAAGGGTGTATGTCGCCGTCGCCTCCAGTAATGTCCCCTGAACTAAAGATGTAGGTTGGAGTGTCGCTGTTACTGGTATATTATATTGGTGGGAGGGAAACCTCCATTGCAACGTTACCCCTATGAACGTAAGGATCACCATAAACTATGATCGTGTTTAAAACTTCATGATACCATATGTCACATATCAATAAGAAACTAATTTAAAAAGCTATGCAAAATTAGTAATTTATAATACACTTCTCAATCTTATAAATATGGTGGTCTACATTTATTGTTTAACCCAATTAGTTAATGTGGTAAGATTATTTTTGTGTTGCATTATAATCCATTTTCATTACGACGCCATGCCCCTTGAACAATTGGCTAATATCCCTTCTTTAAAGTGCAAACCCAGATCCCATCCAATTTTTAAGTGAAATAGAGTAGGCCCTACCTAATACCTAATATTTTATTTGTCGATTGAATCAATAACAGGGTTAATTAAATGTTTTTTGGTTGTGAATGTAGGCTTTGGATGACAACTTATTGCACCAAACGGAGGTGCAATGTTGCGTCGATAGTTAAATATGAGGGTTTGTAGAGTCGTTGAAGCAATGTCAAGATGCATTGAAGAGGTATGTTTGACATTTGTATTAAGACATGTATGTAAGGTTTGCAAAGTCGTTGAAGAAATTCCATGATGCAATCATCAAGGAAGAAGGTAGCCAACATTGATAGGATTGTTTTTTAATTGAATGCGGGTTTTTTTGAGTTGTAGAAGCAATTCCAAGGTGCATCAAGCCCGCAACACTAAGCAAGTCAAACATACCTCTTCAATGCATCTTGAAATCGCTTCAACATCTCTACAAACCCTCGTATTTAACTATTAACATAACATTCCACATCTTATTGGTGTAAGTGCTAGTTGTTAAATGTTTATGTCAATTGTAAACGCTAACCTCCTCAAAGTTGTGACAGGGCATCATGACGTGAGGGAGGCGGTTCCATAAGTTATATTTATTGAATATATATGTGATAACTAATTTATTGATGATGGTGTTCCATCTAGTATAATATTTTTAAATTAAATAGTTTAAAGTGGAATTTTATTAATATGTAGACGAGTCACATATTACAATAGACCAGAATTGTCTAGTATTTTATGCCATACACTCCCATTTTATATGATAAATTTATCCTCAATAACATTAAAAATCCCACAAAATCAGTATATTAATTACTTGAAATTTAATTTCTTTCAACATTTTTTATAATTAAAATATATAGAATTGTCTAAAAGATTGTGATCTACTAGTAAAAAAAATTGTAACTTGGAAGTAACCCAAATTCAAATTAGCACACTACAATTATAACACTCTTATCTCATTTGGACATGCTCCTTTGTGACATGGTTATAACTATCCTATCTAATTTGGACATGCTCCTTAGTGAGGTGGTTATAATTACCCTATCTCATTTGGACATGCTCCCTTATGACATGGTTATAACTATTCCATTACTTAGCTCCAAGTTATTATCAAAAATTTTCCTTGATGATGTAGTATAACACTCTTATTAAAAGTAATATTATTAAGTTGTTTGTAAATTGTGAAACTAAGTTTCATAATAAAATTTACATGTAACTAATTTTGGGTTGGATTTTGAAAAAATTTCTTGATGTTTACACATATGAAGGTTCTAGATGGAAACATGATGATTCTACCCAATAAACCTATCAAACAATTAATTTCATACACGGAACTTTTTCGGGACAAAAGAGGGTAGATTTAAGGATAAAGGAGCTTGAGTTTTGGTTAAAGCCATATGTAACCAACAATTGGAAAAGATCATGTGCCTCTAAAATATTAGCCAAACATAGTTTTAATTTATTTTTCCTCAAATGATATTTTATCTAAGGATATTGTATATTAGAATTCTCATTTTTTCTCATATACAAATTTAATTGACTAAATGTTGAACAAAACATATGTGATTAGGGTTCAAAGATTCATCTCACAAATATAAATTTTGATAATTTACTTTTGGATGTTTTGTGTAAATTTTTTATGCAAAACATCCAAAAGCACATTATTAAAAACATGTGGTTGTAGATCTGATAGATACATGGAAACCTAAAGTTAAATATGGACCAATGATGTATTTGAAAGGAATTTCTAATGTCACTTTTATAAACTTGTTTTAAATCTATAATTTGTCTTGCAGATGGTCATGGATGATTTTACAAAAAAATGAGTGTTGGCCTCTACATTAAGCATAATAGGACCCAAGATTTCCACTAAGATATAAAAAGTTTAGAATGCTTACCAATTTTGATTTGTACACATACACTCTCCACTAAGCTACAAATTTGGCATGAAGATTACCTTAAAGGAGTCAAAAATATGATACGTGAATCGATGGCAATTTATGAAAATACTTGATATAAGAGTACACTTATTTTATGCACTTGTATATCAAACAAAACATAATATGTCCCTTTATAGAGAAAATTAATTTTCATAAAAATATTTGTGAATATGGTTCAAGCAAGTGATAGTAGACAAAGAAGTACCTCTTAATGCTATCTATGCCACCAACATGATCACTTTTGTTGTTGATGTCATTTTAATCTGTTGACCACCAAACATTAGTCAATAGACCTGGCCTTATTACACCAACAAGAAAGTTGTGGACAAAGAAGAATTCTAATTTGTAAAAAAATGTCAAGAAAGATTTGGGTAAACTAAAATATTGCATTTATTTTCAACTTGAATCCATGAGGAGAACTCATTAATTGAAAAGGATAATATATTAGAAATAGATAATCTCCAACTAGAGAGAAATGTGGTACAAGAACAACATATAATGATTTAAAAAGGTTAGGTCCTTCATAAAAAAATACGAAGAGGTTAAATGTGGGTTAAATTGACTTATAATAGTCAATTGGATTCCATATCAAGATCTATTCTTATGCGGCCTCACACTAATAGACTCTTAAGGCATGGGGAACTCAACTAAATCAAGAGACTAAGATGGTCGTCTTCAAAGGAAACAAAATCAATCCATATACATCACAATTCATGGGGTTAAGATAACCTGATAAAATATTCATATATGAAAACCAAAGCTCTTTCTAGAGCTACAAGAAGGAAAAGTGGTCAGGAAAAACTACACAAAGAGGGTCATTAATTAGTAGTAGAACCGATAATAATTCCATTAAAATTTAACCAATGAATGTTGTCATTTACATAATTAGATTTCTAGAATTTAGTATTGCAATTTGTTTCTAAATTGTTAGCATTTTTACCTACATTTTTTGGACTTAAGATAAAAGTTCACATGACACTAAGTATGTTTGGTTAATGATAAAGGACATTTTTTTGTGATGTTATTTGCGTTAACAATTTAGGGAAAGTGTGAGTGAAGAAAATTGTAGCCAAGTGCTTCCATTGAATTTTCTTAAAAAATAATCATTTTTAAAAAAATTTAGAGGGAAAATTGCATGGAAAATGAAAAAAAAACTAAAAAGTGACAGAGATTTCTATGTCAGAAATTTTTCTTTTGTGTTAGATATTTTTTAATTGTGTCATGGGTTTTTGGGATGTGTCAGATATTTGTTAAAAACAAGTTTTCTCATGTTATGAAGTGCTTTTATTTCTATATAATATCCATCACTGCCTTTAAATGCATTTTGTAATATTGCAACCCTTTATTGCAACCAACCAAGGACATGGCTAATAACAAGTATCCAACCTTTTCTAGAATATCATGTTTCAAATCAACCAAAGTCAATGCAAGGGCAATTTAACAACATGGAGAAGTCCATAGATGGTATAAAAATAAAAATGATACCTTGTCCAAAATTGGACTATGATCGTATTGGAGTGTCCAAGTTGTATTGTTACATTTTCCAAATACAACCAACTGGTACATCAAACATTTAACTGTCAATCCCTTTAACCTCCAATCTCAATACAAATTTATAAGGAGGTGTTGCACATAATTATTGCATACCTTCTTTTAAATAAAATTATCAACATATTCTTGTGTGGGTGTTTGGTGATGGGGGCATAAGAATTGATCAAGTGCAACCCAACCAACATATGCTCTTGTTGTGAGCATCTCAAAGACCTTTGCACATAACTAAAAAAAGTGTGAGATGGAGTGACATTACATTACATTACCCACCATTCTCCTCTACTTTTGACATCCATTGCCATCATACGTGTATGACATAATGGACTTTCCTCATATAGTTCAAAGAGAATGAGGAAACAAGTCCATTAAATTATAATAAAAAATAAATAACACTTCTCTCTTTATAAAATTTAACCTACAATCAAAGTCCATTAAAATCGATTCTTCACACTAAAAAATCATTGTCACAATTCACATTAAAATATTGATGTAAAGTGGCATTTTTTAGAGTGGTTCAAAAATGGAGATTTTGTTAGTTTTAATTGAAATTTTTGGTACCAAATGAACTATGCAAAAAATTCACATCAAGAATTTGTTTCAGGATTTGAAATTTTTATTTTAAAAAAGGAAAGTTTTTTAATACATTTTTGCCATAGTGGCTCAATTTTAATAAGTAAATTGTATTTTTTATTTTCATTTGGAGACAACAACAATGGTAATAATGACGATGATGAAAATTTAAGTACCATGTCAATATTTTTTTATTTCCATAACATTGTGAATGAAAGTGTTTAAAAAAAATTAAAAACGATCCTTCCAGTGGACAAATTATAGATAAAAACAAAGTAGAGAACAATGGAATGAGCTTTAAAACTAACAAAATACAATATTGTTGCAGTGGTCATATTTTAAGTGCTATTAAATAACTAACACTTACACTTTAAAGTTAGAATTATTACAAAATTGTTTATATTATTAAATTTAAAATTATTATGAAATTTTTTTCTTATAAAATCTATGAAAACATTCTTCTTAAATACATTCTAAATTGTTGGATGCATCCATATTGTTATGATCATATTATGTGACATTGTCATTGCCCACTCATTGTCATCACCATTTATATTGTCAGAGTTGCCATGATCTAAAAGTTCATATTTTTCTTGATTTATGTTATTTTCCACCAAACTCATTCCCTAAAACATATGGATTTATTAAATATATCAATAAAATTTTCTCATAAGTTATATGTAAACTTTATTTATTTTAATATTTGAAATGTGAAGTATAAAAAGTTTGAAATAAGAAATATTTAATTACTTGCAGGTCTTTTGTTGTCAATTGATTGCATAAGAGTTTATCAAGCATATTTCATTGCCACATTAATGTGCTCTTTTAGTGGCACCATACACTTAACCTTTTTTTGCTGCAAATAGAAAAAAAAAATCCATAAACCATTATGAGTAAACCAAAAAATAACAAATCAAGAATGCATTTTTATATTTCAACACATACATATAATTTTATGATAACTTGATGTAACCCACTCATTTTCATGAAAAAGATCTCCATTCTATGTGCTAAAATATCATGTATTGAATAAACACAAACGTGCATGCACATGCACATGCACACACAAGAATAAGGACCCAAAAAAACCAAATACACTTCTATATAGGTATAACATGATAAAAATCTACATAATCAAATGAGATTTCTTTTAAGATTTTTCCCTCGTGTGATGTGTAACTAGATTGTTTTCAATCCTTTTTGTTATTGCCTTTAAATAACTATAATTTTTTCTATTTCAACTATTTTTTGTTGTTTTTCAACCAGTTTTTAATCATGTTTCTCTACCCTATCATTGTGAAATCATCTATATAGAGATTTTTCCATTAATGTTTAGGTTTGTCTTTGATTTTCTATATGTCATATTCCTTGATTTCCTAAGGGCATCACCCATTATTTGACATCTTTTTTTATATACAATGAATTCCTCACAAAATATATCCTTCTAGCACAAGTTTTTTTTTGGAAAATCTAACCAATTTAAATGAATTAACTCATTTTGATTAATAATGAGTCAAATCACTTTTCTAAAATGGGAATGAAAATTGTCCCTTGCTTTATTTTTCAAAACATATCCACAATCATTTTTAACTCCCCTATGAATTATGTGGTATTAAGCGGTAGACTATGAGGATTTAAATTTGTTAGTTGATAGAGATTCAAGGTCATCAATTTTTATTGAATCATCCATAAACCTAGTACTCTCTTTCCTATTGTTTGGTTTATGAGATAATTGATCTAATTTTTTGTGGGTTTTTGGGTGTAGACACAAAAATATGCACTTATTACTATTACATTACGCCTCTAGTATGTTGTTATATGCATGATTCCTAAGCAACAAAACTAAACATTGATAACACATGTTTTTCTTTACTTTGACATTATTTTATCTTACCATGTGTTTGTCCTCTTCTTTTCTAAAAATCCCTTTACTTTTGGACATCACACAATGTGCTACTCAGCGGAATGTTTTCTAATTTATCTTTGGAGCTTTCTAGACATTAGCGCCTAGTAAGGGACAGTAGTGGCCGACGTTATTGTCCCCTTGTGGGTCCTTCTGTCCCTTCACTTGGTTAGTATATTTTTAAAATGAACCATCACTTGTTTGTCTTTTATAAGTTTGTATTGATTGTGTATAGTAAAAATACAGAAATAATACAAATGAAATGCTTGTAATGCAAACATAACGATATTACCTCAAAGCTATTGACGTACACCCTCGATCAATAAAATGAAGTAGATGGTCCTGAAGATGGCGACGATCTAGGTTCTCCAACGTGATAAACCTTTTATACACTATCGGTCCAAAAATCTAACTTTGGACTTTGCTTGATATGGGAGGTTGCTAATTCGAGAAACAAAATGTGATTATGAACTCATATGACCATTATAAGGGCTCTAAATGGGGGAAGAACAAAGAGTCATAATGGAAGCTTACTTAAATCATGGATTCCTCCTTGGGGGGCTAAGTTTCTATTTATAGTTTTTTGGGATGAAATTAGTTAAGGTAACTTAATTAATCAAGATTTTAAAATAATTGATAGACTTTAAAATGAGGATTAAATTAGATTTTTTAATTTGATAATGAGGGACATGGAAAATGAATAGGAAGACTTAGAAAATGGATAAAAATATTTAATTCAGTAGTGAGAGACATGGAAAATGAATACAAATATTTAATTTAACTCGGATAGTGGGAGACTTGGAAAATGAATAAAAATATTTAATTGGGTATTGGGAGACATGGAAAATAGATAAGAATACTTAATCAGATAGTGACAGAAGAATACAAAGTGGAAAATAGATAATAATATTTAATTTGGAAGTGGGAGACGTGGAAAATAGATAAGAATATTTAATTTGATAGTGGAGAATTGATGTGGCATGTGATGTTGATGATATGGAGAGTGACGTGGATGGTGATGTGGAAAGGTAAGGTGTAGGATTTGATTAGGTGATAAAGGAGGTTAATTAATTTATTAAGATCAATTAATTTTCCATAGATTTTTATGGGAATGATGTAAGGGATGAGATGAAATTAATTAGGTGTCTAATTGGGCATTTTTGCCCCTCTTCGGAAGGTGATATGATAGTGGTGCCCTTTCAAAGAAAGTACAACAAAAGAGATAGATGAATGAAGATGCCCCTAGTAGTGTAAACCTAATAGAAATAGGAAAGGGTTTGGGAACGATTATCAATGGGCCATTTCAGAAAGTTGTGAAGGGATCGATATATTGATTTTCACAAGATGGATATTTTCTTGGAAATGATGATCGATGGGCCACTTCAAATTGTGAAAGGATCGATAGATTGATTTCCCAAGATATGACTATTTAGAATATATGTTTCCCTTAGTGGTATGGTTGGTGATTGAGAGAATTCTTCTCAACTATGTGTTTGAAAAGTGATTGAGTGAAGAAAAGAGTGTTCTCTAAGAAAAAAGTAGAACAAAATTTCCTTTTGAGAATAGATGGTGATGGATGATGATGGTATCCTCTAAAACAAAACACCATGGATAGAGTGGTTAAAGGTGGATATGATGATGCCCCCTCGAGAGAGTTAGCAGAGGATGAAAGAAATGATTGGTCTCTCAAAAAGATGAGATAGAGATCATAAGGATATCATGAGGGGCAACACCTTAGTTGATGAGGAAGAAAATGGAAATGTAATGAAGAGGTGAAATGTAGTGATTTTTGAGGATGGAAGGTTAAATGTCAGGTCTCTCGAGAGATGGATGTTTGGTAGATGAGGAAGAAAACTGGGTGGTGATGAATGTAGCATGATGGGTGGACAAAGGGGGAAAGAAACCAATTAGCCTTGATGTGAGGTGAGAACGATATGGGAGGAACAAGAATAGTAAGAATGATGATGTGTTGAGGGACTTAAATAGAGGTGAATTGAGAGAAGAGAGAATGAAAGGTGAGTGGTCTCAACAGGAAGGTGAGAAAATGCTTAGGATTGAAGAGGGGGATCGAACTTGATGTTAAGGGAGTGAGAAAAGATGTGAGGTGAAAGTGATTTGGATAAGAGAAGATATGGAGGAAATGTGGAAAAAGGAAATGTTAAGGAAAGAGAAGAAAGTGGTTTGGAGAAGAGAAGATTTGGAGAAAGAGATGGAAGGAGAGATAAGTTAATGGAAGGGAAAAATGAGGAAATGTGGAAAATGAGATGAGATGATGGAAGTGATATGGGGTGATGGGTTAGCAAGTGAGTAGATAGATCAGATGTGCATGGAGAATATAAGGTGATGGTGGGAGATGGAGAGAAGTGTAAAGGATGGAAAGAAAATGTTGGGAGAGGATGATGGGAAAGGAACATGTTAAGAGGGGAAAGAGGATGAAGATGAGAGGGTAAGAAAGAGAAAAGCAACATGTGAAAAGATAAAATCATGGAACAAAGATAACAAATGTAAGGGATAGGAATATGGAACAAACTGCATGGAGATGCATATGGAGGAAGAGGGAAGGGATGAGGAAGATGAAGAATGATGGTGAAAAATAATATGACAAGGAAGACAAAGGAAGAGAGAATGAGACGAGAGACATAATTGACTGTAGAGTATGTAGAGGAGTTGTTTTCGATGTTAGTGGTAAGGAAAAGAGGTGGATAGAAATGGTAGAGTGAAGTGGGAAAGGAGGATAATGAGGAAAATGGGAGAAAGGAGAGGAAGAGAGGAGAAATGGTGCAAGGAAAAAGTTGGATTTGAAGAGTGATGATATCTAGTTGAGTGTGGGAAGCATAAGGAATGTAAAAATAAGAAAGAAGGAGGAGTGTGGAGTGAAATAGGAGTGGAGAAGCTTAAGATGAGGATAAGGACAAGAGTATGTAAAGAATTTTGAGGTGAAAAAGAAAAAGAACGGAGGATGAAGACAATAAAGATATTGGAAAGGAATGATGTAGGATGGGAGGTGAGTAGGAAAACACAAAAATGGGTATAGGCGGGGAGAAAGCGGAGAAGGAAAAAGAGAGTGAAAGAGGAGACAAGAGATGATGATGAAATAATGTTATGGGGAGAGCAAAAACAATTAGGGAAGGGTAGAAGAGGTGGAAATATGGGAGGATGATAGAAGAATGAAGGTAAATGTTAATATAAGAGGTGAGTGAGGATACGTGAGAAGAGGAAAAAGAATGAACGATGTAAGGAGGAGTACAAATGAAAAATAACATCAATAAAGAAGATATGAAAAAAATGTCAGAGAAGGGAATATGGAGAGAAAATGAAAGTTTTGGGGAAAGTATGAGAAATGAAAGTGTTCAAAAGGAGGGCAGTCAAGTAGGACTCACAAACTGCAAATATGGTAGACATGGACTTGTGATTTGATAGGATGAAGAAGAGCAGTCGGTGGGGGAAAGGTTGTTTGGGAGGGAAGACAGAGGAGGAAAGGAACAATCAAATGAAGGGATAAAATGTGGGTGGATGGGGAATTACAGAATGACAAGTGGATCCTAAGAGGAACCCTTAAATAAGATCAATCCATGTCGCAGGAGTGGTTAAGTAAGATTTTCAAGTTGTGGATGGGGAGATGAAGGATGATGAGGAAGGATGTTATGGATAAATTGAATGGAAGAGGAGATGGATAGGGAAGGATAAATATGTAATGGAAAAACATGACTAGGTGGGGAAGTGTAATATTGACAAGTTATCGTAAGGTGGAACCCTTAAGTAAGATTCCCAAGCTAAAAGTTCACATATGGTTAATGGAAGATTAAGAAGATGAGGCTGGTGTTATGATGAAGGGGGTTGACTTGAGGAGATGGTTCACGAGGAAGATGTACAAATAGAGTGGAGGAGTTGCAGATGGAGGTAGATATGCACTAGGGACTAATTTGAGGGGAGGAAAGATTGCCATGTTGTTGGGAAGGTCAAATAAGATTCTGAAGTTGAAGAGGTAGGATAAAAAATATTGGTGGTGGTGATGGTATGTTTATGGGAATGGTGAAGATGAAGGGGTTTATACAACAAGTAAGGATTAGTTAGAGGAGTTACCTCAAATAAAAAGCCATGATGAGTGGATGGTCAAATAAGATTCCCAAGCTTAAGAGGTGAGAAGAATTTTGTGGTGGTGATGGTTGTGATGTGAGAGATGTGATGACGAAAGGGTTACTATACATGGAGGAAATGCTGGGTTAGAGGGGAAGTGTATAATGAATAAGATTGATCGTGAAGGGTAGATGTTAAAATAAGATTTCCAAGTTGAGAGGTGAGTTGAAGAGACATGATGAAAAGTGATACCTAAGGAGAGAAGAGAAGAGATGAAGGATGGGAACACATTATCGAAGAAGGGAATGAGGATGGTGAGAACAATTGATTTTAATAAGATTATTGGTGATGAATAGGGAAGGAAATGGACAAAGGACATGTTTTCCATGGTGGTGGATGATAAATTGTAGTAGGGAATAATGAGCCCATATTAAGGGGAATCCTCAAGTAGGATTCGTATATTGCAAAGGTGTTCAAGTAAGATTCCCAAGCTGAAAGATTGAGTATGATAAGGGTAGATGTGAGAATATGATTAGCAGTGTGTTGTAATGAAGTGGTGGATTGGGGGAGATGAGGCAAAGCATCATGTTGCTGGGGTCCCCTCAGATTTTTTCTAACTCCCCTGGCCAAGAAAGAAAGAGCAAGCTCTGAAAAAATGTGGAAAGGTTGCTGAAGATAGGCTCGGGCCAGGAAAAATCATGAAAAATGGCTAAGTAAGGATCGTCCGGGACAGCCGGGACAAAAGTACGTGAGGGACGCGTGGGACGCGAAAGCGCGAAATGGGCGAAGGATCGTCCGGGACAGCCAGGACAAAAGTACGCGAGGGACGCGTGGGACGCGAAAGCGCGAAATGGGCGAAGACAGAAGAGGAAAAGTCAACGTTTGACCTGCGAAACTTCAAACGGCCATAACTTTTGACTCCGAGCTCTGATTTTCACAAAATTGGACTTTCTGGAACGAGCACGACGTCCTCTACGCCACAGAAACTGGAATTCTTATTTTTAATAAGGGTAGATATATTTAATTAAGAGAAAAATATTCGGCTTCAGTCAGTTAATGTTCATTCCTGTCAAATGACAGAAAACAACTGCCAGACCCAAAATAGCTGCCCGCACTCAGAAGGCCATAACTTTTGCATTTCTCAACGAAATCACACAAAATTGGTACCGTTAGAATCATGGCTCCGAGATCGACGCACAGAAATCAAGAAATTCTAGATTTGATGAGAAATTGATTGAGTTTTTTAAGAAAATGCGGCCAGATTCAAAACAGTGTTTTATTTGGTAGTTGGGAGTGCAATTAAGAGGCATGGTCATCATTCTTTCTCTGCTGCAGCACATGGGACAGTATGGGGAGCCTTTTGCAAGTAATATACAATCATTTCACTCAATTTAATGCTTCTTACAGGTGGTTGAAGGACAGATTTCAGGATTTCCATTTTCCCTTCTCTTCTCCTTCTCATTTTTCTATAAATTGGAGTGTTGGGCTCATTGTAAGGAGAGAGTTTTTGGGTAGCAAAGCTCTGTCAAAATTGCTTTGTGAAGCCATTGTGTTGCAGGCCCTTGTAGTGGACTCCTTGCATGGTGATCTAGGCCCTTATCTTGTAATAGACTGAACTGTGCATACCAGGAAGCAATAAAATACAAAGTTTGTGGATGTATCTTCCCCTGTTGTGTTTTCTTGCATTCTTCTTGCCCCTTTTATCTTTCTACAAGAATATTGTGTCTATTATTATGTTCTTGCAGGAATTCACTAACATTGTGTATGCTTGGAATATTGTTGTGAATGCATTTTGCTAGATTATGGTGAACTGTCATCACCTCTTCTAGTGTGCACTTTCCCTCTGTATTTCACACATTTGGAGATTACTCTCACACCCTCCTTTTTTGGTGTATCACCGCTTTAGTGTAGGCTTTCATTTTATGTACTCTCTCTCCCTGGTCCCTTGGAAATTTAGATTAGAACAGTTAGCTTATCCTACATTAGAGTAGATTGTGGCAGGTAGTTTAGGAGCAAGAACCAACTTTCTCTGGAGGTCTGTCTCAAGTAGCAAGTCCCACAACTTGGAGATAGTACCCATGTTATCCAATCACACTGTGAGTTCAGGTATACGCACAGGGGTGCTGTGATTCGGTGATAACAAGGGTTACCTCAAATAATATTCCCAAGTTGAAGAAGCAGAATGTAGAGATGTTTATGTTGTCGACGGTAGTGTCATGAGAGATGTGATGATGAAGGGGGTTATACAACAGGAAAGGCTTAATCAGAGGATTCACGTCAATTCATATTCCCATGTTGGATGGATGGTCAAATAATATTCCCAATCTAATAGGTGATGTGAACATACATTGGTGAAAAGAGATACCTATGAGAGAATATAAGAGATGAAGAAGCAACACACTATTTAGGAAGGGAATGAGAATGGTGAGAGGTAAGGTTTTTAACAACACTGCTTACTACTACATACGAATAGGGAGGAGAAATGGATAGAGAACATGTTGTCCATGGTTGTGGATGTTAGAAACTAGCCTCATATGTCAAAAAAATATCAATAAAAATTTATGTGTATTTCATAATAATAATTTCCCAAGTTTAGTATATTAAAGAGAAGGTTAGTTTTAACATGAATGTAGGGCCAATCAACCCCAAACTAACTAAAAGAGCTAATCAACTTAAAATAACCAAACTCAATAACATAGTGTAGATGGAGGCTTGATAGGACCTAGTGATAGTACAACACATCAAATAGATCAAGTATTTAGTCCAATGTGGAACACGGTTGGGGCCAATTGATCAACCCATAAAGAACCAAAAACAATAAGTTAATGATGATCAGGGATCAATGGGCCCAATAATCTTGCAACACACTGAACCAATCGAATAATTGGTTTAATGTGGAACCCAACTAATGAAAATTATCAAAGTCATAATGAACCAAAAGTGACAAAGTAGTGCCAATGAGTATGGGTTCAGTGGGCACCGATAATTACACAACAAATTGGATCAATCGAGAAAATGGTTAAATGTGGAATATGATTAGGGCCAATCAACTCTAAATGTGAATAGATTGCAACAAACTATAAACAAGGAAAATAAATCCCAAATTTTCCCAATCCAATAAACTATGGTAAATTAAGGCTCAGTCGATTTTTTTTATGTAATCTTTTGAACGAAGAAAATGGCTGCTTCAGTGGGGTCTGCGAATGGGGCCAATTAACCCCAAACCCATAAAATGTGATAACCTAGGGTGAGTAGGGGCTCGATTGACCTCATTTGTGTACTTGATTATGTCAATTAAAAGATTGGTCAAATGGGGCATGTGAACATGGCCAATTCTCCCCACACTGAAATGGGATAACGGGTGCATTGAGGTTTGATCAACATATTTGCATACCTTGTTGAACTAATCAAATGATTGGTTCAATCGTGTTCATGAATTGGGATAATCAACCCTAAACTCATTGAATGCGATGACATAGGGTACATTGAGGCTTGATTGGTCTCATTTTTGTACCATATTAAACCAATTAAGTAATTGATTCAATGAGTTACACATATGGAGCCAACCAACCCTAAAACTACCAAATGTGATAACTAAGGGTGAGCCAGTGCATGATCATCACCATTTGTGTACCCCGTTGAGCCAATCAAGTGATTAATTTAGTGGTGTAGGAAAATGAGGCCAATCAAATTCAAACACATAGAATGTGATAACCTAAGCTACCTTGGGGCTCAATTGATCTTATCTGCATACCATGTTGAACTAATTAGGTGATTATTTTAGGTACACAAACATGACTAATCGACCCTAAACTCACTAAATGTGATAACCTAGGGTGAGTTGGTGCTCAACCAACCTCATTTATGTGCACCATCAACTGGAGGTGGAGTCCATATGTTAAATAGGGGTTGATTCTCTCTATGGAACTCAATATGGTGATAGGTTTATTTTGGTACACGAACCTATTTGACTTCAAATCTTACCTAATTGACTCCAAAGATTACCTATTTGACAACCTATGGTGTGTTGGGGGTCAATCAACTTAGTTTACATGCCCTGTGGAAATAATTAGGTGATTATTTCAATGTGGTACGTAAATGGGTCAAATTAACCTCAATCCTATCAAACGGGATAACTTAAGGTGTGTTGGGGATTAGTCAACCTATTTGCATACCTCGTTTCAAACCAATTAGGTGATTATTTTAATGGAATATGTGAATGAGGTCGATCAACCCTGAATTCATGAAATGTAATAACTAAGGGTGAGTCGGTGATCTAATCAAGCCTAGTTGTATACCTCGTCAAACAAATCAAGAGATTGGTTCAATGGATATGCAAATAGGTCCAATCGACACCAAACTCGCTAAATTTGATAACGTAAGATGTATTTAGGCTCGATCAACCCCATTTGGTACCCTTTTAAACCAATTAGATGATTAGTTTAATATGGTATGTGAATAGGTCCAATCAACCTTAAATGCTTTGAATGCAATATTTTAGGTTGTGATTGGGGATCAAACGGTCTCATTTCCATATAATGTTGAATTATTTAGGTGATTGGTTCAATGGGGTATGCGAACGAGGCCAACCGACCAAGAAGCTTATGAATGCAATTACTTAGGGTGAGTTGTTTCTTAATCATTCCCAATTATGTACCCTATTATTAAGTGATTGGTTTAGTAGGGTACACAAACAAGGCCAATCGACACTCAACTCACCAAATGTGATAACCTTTTGGTGCATTGGGATCGATTGACCCCATTTACATACCTCAGTAAATCAATCAAATGATTGGTTTGGTGGGGAACACAAACATGGCCAATCAACCATGAACCCACCAAATAAGATAACATAGGGTGTGTGGGCCTCGATTGACCCCACTTGTGTATGTATTTGAATCAATCAAGTGATTGCTTTAGTGGAGTGCATGAACATGTCCAATCGAACTTCAACCTGCTGAATGTGATAACCTAAGAATGTGTTGGTGCTTGATTAGCCTTGTTTACGTACTCTATTGAACCTATCAAGTGATTAGTTCAATGGAGTACATAAACGTGGCCAATTGAATATGAAATTGGTAAATTTTATAACCCATGGTATGTAAGGGATTGATTGACATTGTCTGGGTATTTCATTGAATCAATTAGGGGATTGATTTAAAGGGGTACGTGAACAGATCCATTCAACCCCAAACTCCCAAAATATGATAAACTAGGGTGTGTTAGCGCTCGATCAACCCCCTTTTTTAGCCTGTTTAAGTAATCAAGTTATTAGTTCATTAGGATACACGAATAGGGCCAATAAATGTCGAACACACTAAATTTTATATCCTAGGGTGTAATGGGACTCGATCAACATCGTTTACATACCTTGTTGAACCAATTAGGTGATTGGTTAAGTGGATACATGGACGAAACCAATTGACCATGAACATATCGAATGAAATGATTTAAGGGGGTGTTGGGGCTTGAATAACCCAATCTGCACACCTTGTTGAACTAATTAGGCGATTGGTTTAATGGGGTATGCAAGCGAGGCCAATCAAACCTAAGCGTGATGAGTGAGGGTACGTTGGGGCATGATCTCCCCCATTTGTGGACCCCATTAAACCAATCAAGTGATTGGCTAAGTGAGGCATGTGAACAATGCCTATCAACCCAAAACCCATCAAATATTATAACCTGGTGTACATTGGGGCTTGATAATCCCTGTTTGCATACCCATTGAACTAATCAGGTGATTGGTTTAGTGGGGTACTCAAGAGGGGTCATTTGACACTGAACCTACCAAATCCAATAATATGTGGTGTGTTGAGGCTTGATCAGACCATTTATGTACCCTGTTGAACTAATCATGTGATTGGTTTAATAGGGTATGAGAATGAAACCAATTTCCCTTGAACCTACCAAATGTGATAACCTAATGTGCATTGAAACTTGATCAAGCCTATTTACTTTCCTTGTTGTGGTAATCAGGTGATTGTTTTAGTGTGGTACATGAATGGGGCCAATCTATCTTGTACCCACTGAGTGCAATAATCTATGGTACATTAGGATTTGATCAACCATGTTTGCATGCCTTATTGAACTAATATGGTGATTGGACTGGTGGGGTATAAAAACATGTTCAATCAACCATGAACCCATTAATTATGAAACAATTATCATCAAAATATTGGGGGTACCTGAGCGATCTCAAACCCATCAATTGCGATATATTACCTAGGGTGTGCGGGCATTGATTATGAAAAAAAACCATTATGAAACAAACAACATATATGAAACAACAAACCACATTATGAAATATACATCATCAACATGTTTTTCAATATAATTGAAAGCATTTGTTTACAACATTTAAAATACTCATGTTTTTTTTATTTGATCATAGAATAAAATTATTGGAATTTTCATTTGATTGAGGTGGAGGTGGTTATATTCCATGTATTTGTTCAACAAGGAAGTCAGATTATGATTTTCTTTTTGAGGGCAACAATTCATAAAAGGATCTTAAATACAAAGAGACGGTGTATATGAATGCTCCTGAAAAATCAACTTAGAGCACAAAACTGAATGTTTCAGCTAGTTCATCTTTTGTTCTTGTGGATTTTCTCTATGGTTGCGGGCGTGCACAAGGTTATGAGCTGCAAACATATGTCCTCTATCATGGTCTTGATTATTAGGGTGATGATATTGGTAGGCTAATACTTCTCTTGGTGGTTGAGACATAATCATTATGATAAGGACATGAAGTAGTGCTAAAAGATAAACATCTATTCCCTATTCTAAAAAAATATTCAAGTTCATCCAATTTGTAACAAGTAATTAGAAAATTGAACAACAAATTAATATATTATAAAATAAACTTCATCTTAAGACACTACACAATCATAAAGAATTATTTTTCACATGAACTAAATTAAATGAATAATTTATGTAATTGGGAGTCAAAATCAAATAACATACAAAATTACAAATATGTATACAAAAGTCAAGCTGTATTTTTTATTCCCTTTAGCATGGCATAATAGGGTCAAATTCAAATTATATTTGTCTTCATTTTCATCATCACACTCTTTTGTATCAACAAAAACAATGACATTCCAAAAAAACCCAATATATTGATTAACATGTATGCATCCACTTCATGTTATTACAAATTTCTCAATTCAATACAATTATTACACTTGTGCATTGGAAGCATTAAAATCTTGTTTTTGACATGTATGGAAAACTTCATTTGAAATGAAAAAGTTAAAACACGTATACCTTACCTTAACAAAAATGTAGCGTTCAATTGTTAGTACACGTCAGTTTCAAAGCACAAACAATAATTATTTGTTTGATTGAAAAATGTAATATACTTAGGTAATTTGTTTTATTTACCATGTAAATGAGAATGTAAAAGTATTCTAAAACAATAATGAGTCAATAATTCATCCCCTAATGATATGTCTTTTATAGCTTCAACTGTAACATATATATTCAATACCTTAGGCATATAATCTTCATATTTATTGATGTACTCCATAAAATGACAAATGGGTATAATAGTGCATTCCATATGAGAATTGTTTATAAACCCTAGTATGTTTTTAAATGTGTAGGGACGACCATCCATGTAGATGCAACCATACATCTTTCTCTTAGTTTTCCCTACATCTCTATCAGACTTAAGAGATGTTGCATTTACACCTATAATATATGTGGACATGTTAAAAATGTGGTGTGCCAAACATTTCCAATATGCCCATGGATGCTCCAGACCAAAAAATGGCAAATTGTGTAGTCCATTATAAACTATTCTCTTTAAACCAACCTTTACATTGGTTGATATGAAGGGACCTAAATTTCCTACACATATATTAGATAGACATATCACATGAATGTTAGCTTCGAGAAGCGACCCACTTAAAGGCTAGACTCCATCTGCCTTATAATTGTAAGTATCTTAATACAACTTTTTGAGATGATCCGACAACACATGATCTCCCTCACTTGTAAAACATTACTCTTTGCATTGATCATTTCTTCTTTCCTTTTCACAGGCATCTTTCAATAAAATCATGGATTTTATCCCTTATGCAAGAACTCTCCACCTCATTAAAATAAAAATCACTAGATGTATACTCCCACATATATGCAATAGGATCCCACACTACATCGCTTGTAGAATCACTTAACATTTGTAGGGTAAATGTCGACCTATAAACAATTAATTTCTCAACCTAGAGAATGGGAAAAGACCATCTAGACTATGTAGGCCCTTTATAGAACCATACTGCCCCCATATATATATATGAAGGGGGCCACATAATTGGGAGGGTGACACTTCAAACTATTTCATGAAAGGTAAGTCTGAATGGGAAGGGACACCCCTACACCCTATAGATCTATATATGGGTCGTTGTAGGCATGACTGAGACTTGTAGGACGATGTGCAAAATAGCTCCTCCCCCACATATTAGATATATAGATGAGTCGTTTCATTCATATAATTAATGTCGACCCAACATCCAACTTAGAATTCCCTTAAATTATTTTTTTATCCTACAATCAATGTATAAACTTAATATTAAATTCAATGTATTTAGTTTAATCTTATCTAAATAGAATCAACATTTTTTTTTCACTAAGAAAATTTGATTAAAAAACTTGTAACTAAAAAATATAAATTACAAAATCACACTCTAATTTATGCACCAAGCTCTTGATGCTCTTTTATCAATGTCTTACAACAAATACAATAATATTTGTTGAAATAACTATATGAGAAATGTGGTCCAAATCAAAAGCAATGCCTTTTTTATATTCGTTTTCGACGGTAAAAATGTCAAGATTAGCATCACTATTCAAGATAATAATTCATGTCTAGTAGAAAATACAAAAAAAAATATCGAAAATGGTGAAATATGATGTGTTTCGGTTCATTTCGGGATTTGATGTTGTCTGAATCACATTTTATTTCCTAATATAAAATATTAATGCTAAAATTAACTACGGACATCTTTCGGCCAAATTAGTGGAAAACATATTTCTGATGCTACGTACATTAACGTGAAAATGTGATGCAAATTTTATGTTAGAAATCACAAAAACAAAACAATAAATATTGCAAAATCATCCAAACCTACCATGTAAGAGGTGTGGATCACGCTCCTCAACACGTGGAAACAATAATTTTTTAAAAAAAATTAAAAAATCCCATAACCATTAAATAGGGATAATGTGCCATCACCTAGGTAGATGTTTTCAATCATAAAATCTTAAATTTGTAGATTTTTTTTTTCGGATTTGAACATTTATTTGTGTAATTATTTAAACACGTAACCTTAATTAAACAGGTTTGATCTAATGGGATGTCAACGAACTCCCTTTTCTCCAAATTTCGTATTATGTACATAAGATTCACATATATATTTTTTATGATTTATTTATTCATTAGTCCCCTAGGGACTTCAGCAATTTGTTAGATAATTGGGATAAAATTAGTGTTCGGCGATATTTTCAGCTTCGCCGGCGGTCGTTTGAAATAATTTTCTTTGACGACATCCCTGAGACAATGCACGCATTCCAACCTAGGCAATTCCAATGTAACGTTAATAACGAAGAAGATAGACCGGGGCAAAGGAAGGAGAGGAATATGTTAAATATATCTAGAGATATAGTGTGGAAATGATTATTTATTATTTGCCATATCATTTATTTTTGGGATGCATTTTGGACTTGATACTTTTAAATGGTTTCAATTTAGTTATATTATTTTGTCTTGAGTTTAATTTCTGTTTTAAATAGGTGTCAAAGTCTATTATATAATTATAATATCATTATTTTTAAATGATTTTTTTAAAACAAAATTTTAAAAAAAAATCGAAATCAGGGTCAAATAGACGTAAAATTTAATGTTGAAATTAATTTATAAGAGTCATTAATTATTAATATATCGTAGACTTACAATCCACCACCCTAATTGTCATTGTAGGACATTTATCAATATAAATATCTTGGAAAAATATACAAGAATAAACTTGGAAAAAATATTATATTATTTCGAGTTGAAATTTAGCTTATTAAGTGGAATATATTTAACATATAATTCTTGGAATTATTTATATGGCTTTAAAATATATCTTCTCTACACGTCATATTTTACACTTTCGTCACATATTATTAAATCAATAGAGGCTACTTTCATCCAAAATGATTACACCCTTGGAAACCTCTTTCTCTAAAGTTCCAGACATTGTTATAGTTCATATATCCTCATTTTGAGGATGGCTTTTCCAATCTCTATTACGCTAGACTTCAATTACCCTATAGAATGAGGGTTCCATGGGCATAATTAAGGGTTTGTTCACACAACCTCCACATACAAAGATCACCATATTCCTCAAGAGTATTGTATCAATTAAATTTGTTCCGTAGACCATGAAACCAAGGATTATTTTGTATTTTGATCAGGGGGCGGTTCTTTCGCCACTTAAAAGTCTTGTATAACTATCACTAAACCTTGATATCTTATGAAGCCTAATGTTTTACGAGGACTAGAGATACCCAGAATCTTTTCTTTAGAGAGATATGTAATTGTTATCAAAGATTTTTTAGATGATTTTCTTCTACTATGCGTTACATCTTGAAAATTGCCTCTTGTTCACCTCGTTACTTCTTCAAAAATAAATAGGAAGTGACATCGACCTATTAACATACATAAGTACAAATATAAAATTTATTTGAGTGGGGTTTATATTGGCATATTTTGTGTTGGGTGCATTTCCTAGATTCAATTTTTGTTCTCATTTGAATTTCTTGGCATTGCCCTTGCACACCCTTTTACACTCCCATAGCACAGTTATTCTCATTATTCTATTCCCTAAATGTTAACGGAAAAAAATAAAAATAAAAAATTATACGAGGTGATGAGGTCTACGCCCACAGAAATTAATAATTTTTGATCGATTACTTTCACATTTATCCTAAAAAATCCTCCTCCTTCCATTGACTCGCGTATTTCTCAACAAATCCCACCACTGGTTCGGCTAAATTCCTGCAATTCATTGCCCTAAATTTATACCAAAAACCGCCATATTCGGATTTTCGCACCAAACATCCGACAAAATGGCCGCTCTGAAACCGATCTAAATTATCTACAAAATAAATCAGTCTGCGATTTATAGGGAATGGCGACGGCAGCATTCAAATCCACCACAAAGCGCTACCAGGAAAATAACAGCAACTCGGCAGCGGGCGGTCACAGGCGATCCAGGAGCTTAAGCCATTTCGGCCGCTACAACTCTGAGATTTCTTCCTCCGCCCCCTCTGCACTCCGCCAGAATAAAATTCACATTAACGATCAAGACGAGGATCAGGAGCTTAACATTAAGCCCCCTTCGCGTAATGTTAGCCCACCCAGGGAATCCAGCGTGACAGAAACCAGAGGGTTCGCTTCTCGAAGGGGACGATCCGTTTCCCGTTATCAGACGGAGAGCGCCAATGACAGCCAGTCTGAGACAGAAAAAAAACTGCAGAGAGGCCGGTCGGTTATCAGAAACGGCGTTTCCAGGCACACGGTAAATCCTACGGAAAACGGAAGGAGGAGGCAGCGTTCTGTGTCAGTTGCTCGCCATTATCAGTACAGCGACTCTACTTCTGAGGTAGGCCGATTCTGGTTGAAATCAGTTTCCTACAATTTTTTGTTTTTTCATGGTTTTCTTCCTCGCCGTTCTGGTGAAAATTAGCTCTTTTTAAGTTGAATTTTTCGGATTTAGTTTTCCCCATTTTTGAAATTCTGTTTAGTCAGAATTCTATTCCTACAGTTCAAAAATTAATGTGCACATCAAAATACGATTTTGTATAGTTTTTTTTTTTTCAGAAGGTCGAGGCCGTCTTAGAATTTTTGGTTCAAAGGCCAGGTGCTCGTATGGGTATGTCTACTCCAAAACCATATTTGACCATGTAATTTCCGCAACTCCAAAAGACATCACGGTACTCCTCGTGCGAAACATAAAGAAATTCAGGGTATCTTTGAACTGGTTATTAAATAGTAATGAATTTTGTTAAGGGTTGTTTGGTTCATATAAAGTTCATAGGGGAGCAAGATGGATTATTTTTTGTCGAATGTAAAAAGGGAGTTAAATTGTTGAGCGGAGTATCATATTCGAGGTAATTTTGACGGTATAGATGTCTCTTACTCGTAACTACTAGTTAAAGATGCTAACTGATTTAGATTGTATACTTAGGGCATGGTCCCATGGAGGGGCTAGAGCTCCTATTTTCCTATTGCAGGAGGTCCCGTGATTATTTTTGCAACTAGCTACAATAAAAAAACAAAATCTAAACTTAAAAAATAGGAGCTCCACATTTTTTGCCCCTTAAACTTAAGAGGTGGTTAGAGAGTGTGGCAATTTCCCCCTACATTTTAGGTTGTATTGTTTCCATCTAGCAACAAACATGCATTCCCGCCACTATTTTTAGGTCGATTTGGAGAGGGGGGAGGGAGCGAATATACGCCGAAAGGCTTGCCCCTATGAGAAAGAGTCTCTGATCGTTCACGTCAACGGGTTAAATTTGACGGGTGTTTAGACATTTTTTTGTGTTTTTAGTTGTAGGGCTGCGGGAATAGGCATTAGGCAATAGAATGAGACTGGGATGATGTTGTGTCGGAAAAAAATGCATCCCCATGAGTCATCTCTATCCCGGGGTCGACTTTTCTCAACGGATGAGCCGATTTTCAAGTAAACAATGACTGATTTTTCCTTTAACGGCGCAAATTCTTTTCATATAAATTTAGTCCACTTGGAACCCTTATAACAGATAAAAGTGTGTCCGAATTTCTTTTTGAAGGGGCAAAATTGGCTTGTGGGCATTTTGTTCCTTTTCCACTTGCCCAAGAGGAATGTTTCTATCAAAGCTAAATCAATCCACTTCCGATACTAGTAGTAGTACACTCTTATGTTGTTGCCTACTCTAATTGTATAAGGTTCCACAAGAAAAATAGTTGGATCAAATGACATCAAACAAGCTTGTGTTGATATAATTTTTGCTACATTGGACGAAGAGCATCGTGTGTAGTTTAGAGCAACATAAACTTAATTGTAGATATAATTATAGATAAATGACAAGAATAATATGCTCATTGGGTTTGTGTTCTCTTTAAATGCTTTGCTTGCATGATCCCAGGTCATGTTGACTTGGAAAAGCATAAATGTAGGTCCAATATTAATCTTGTGATAAACTTCCATATGGTTGGAGAATTGAACTGATATAACTAAAAAAGGTATAGTAGTTGATTATTGTATTAATTTTGTGAAGTCAAGAATGACAGTAGTTGGGGATTGAAGTGAAATTTGTAACTCGTTTTTTAAATTTGTTAGTACTCAAACAGAAGTGCAACTAGTCTTGTGGATGTTAAAAGTTCTTCTTAGTTATAGGATTGAACTCTTAGTGTCTTAAGACTGAATCAACATTGTTCTGTTCCAGGTAAAAGTCGGCAATTGGTTGCTTAATTGCATTTCTTTCAATGCAAAATGAACAGTTTGTTCAACTATAATAGGTTGGACTGCTCTGCTAGGTTCCTAAAAATAGTAATTGCCAACTTAATAAGCACATTGAAAGAAGACCGCAACATACTTGTGATGCGCAATGAACACTGAAATTTGCGAAGCCTAGTCATGATACAAGAGATTTAAATAAAGGGGTAAGTACTGCGTAGGTAGTTTTGTTGCCAACATTTAATGAAAAAAATGATTTGGGATTGTTGGGAGTCGGGTCATGTACAATCAGTCTGAGTGATTTACATCTACTAGATCCTCCCGATATCCTCACAGTCCACGGTCATTTCAAACCACATCAAAGATACTCAAAATTTGTGCACACTCGAAGCAAGAAGAAAGGAGGAGTCAAGACTAATTTCACTTAACCAAAACAACCCATCGTAAATACTAGTATCTACTTTGATAGCACCTCCACTACTACTTTACTCAACACTACTTGTATCCAAAGCGACAGTCTCGTTCAAGGGGCATCAAATGTATTTATGTTTATTGCAAATAAATTGTCCACAAAAGGCTACCACTCATCATATAAGATTTGCAAATGTATATGTATGAATTTGTAACAAATTTGAAATGTATAGATAGAACCTTTCAATGTTTAACGTATCCCAATAAATCAAAGAACTCAACCAATGCAACCACCGTTTCAATCACATTGCAATACTAACACAATTTCTCCCCAAATAATAAAAAACCACATCAACTACGAAAGTAATAATGTATCCCTCTAAATTAAATAACTTATAACCGTTTGATGTTCACATTGCACTATACACATGTGATTGCTAGTATACATGTAAATTGCCATTATGTCTTAGTCAGAATTGTTGAGGAAAATAATAAAATTCATAGCTAAAACAGCTAGCTCTTAACAACACCTACTGAGATATTCATGGAGCCCCCACTGCATGGGACCATGCCCTTACTCAACATTATAACTCACTATATGTTTCCTTTGAAAATAAATATCTATACATAAGTCAATGTCTATTGTGATTTTTATTTTATCCTACTAATAATATTAAGATGAAGTTATAAGATTTATGTTATAGTTATTAAAGAGCCATCAAGTAAACATTAATTTTATCTAAAAATTAGTAAGATAAAATTATAAGATTTAGGGTTTGACAGTAAAAGAAGTTTTAGATTTTTTGAATGTATTTATCACCGTACTAGTGCATGTTTATTAGAAATGTATAAACAATAAATTTTTTCAAGTAAAAGAATTTAAAAATGTACAAATGTAGCTATATAAGAAAATTGTAAAAGACTATCAAAATAAAATTATAGGATTAAATGTTTGATTATAATTTTTTTAAAGCATAATTAAATACAACCACTTGAATAATAACATTTATTTAAATATATAAATACAACAAAAAAAATAAATTTAAAAACACCACAAACACACAAAATGTATAAATGTTGAATATATATTAATAGTATAGATGATGGTGATATATTGATAATCCCTCAAATGACTAGACATGTGTCAAATCTATAATATTAGAGCTTTTAAGTCTCATTCATAGGATGGTGCTCTCCCTTCCCCACATCCATAACTCGGCTCGGTGTATTAACCAATAATATTTAGAAACTGCTTTTATTATTCATTCACAACTTCACGCAATTAAATGTAAAATAATAATAATAAAAAGTCATTCCAACAAAAATTAAAATAATAAAGATTAATATTTTTTAATAAAAATATTAATTATTTGTTGTAAAGAAAGAGGTTACTGAATAAAAAGTCCAACTGAGTCGATTATATTTATTATTCTTTTTATTAACAAATGTTCATATAGTGTTAATGTGTTAGGTGAGTACTCTTATCTTATAATTATTATAAGAAAATATAAGAAGAAATAATGTCACTATGTTACTAACTATCCATGATGATTATTTTAAGATGACTTAAAATCCACTTAATAAAAATTCATAAAAAATAATAATCTAAATCAGAATCCTTAATAACAATTTAAATAATGTAGATTGAAAAAAAAAATCTAGTTTACTTATTTTAAAATATATTTGTATTATATTGATATATAATTTCATTCCTTCATTTTCTATATAATTATAGAATTAATTAAAATTATGTGTGTGGAGTTTAAAATTTAAACATACAAATCATTTTGACATTTAATTAATATTTTACTTGTCATTGATGACAATTGTTCACATTTAAAAACTAATCCTTTTAATATTTAAAATGACTTATAATGTCTAAATACCTTGCAAGTTCCAACATTGGGTTAGATGTATGACCATAATTTCATAATTATATATAAGTTCAAAAAATTGTTTGGATAACCCCCTCCAACAATTAAAAAGGGATTGGAAACTGTGAACCCCCGTAAAGGGTTAATAAATTAACATCTTTTATAATAGTTTTACTAAATATACAAATATCCGAAAACCATCGATAAAAATCGATCTCAGGGCTCTTATCTTGAGATTTCCTTATACCATATTGATTAACAACTCCCTTACCTTCTCTAAATTGTTTGTATTGATGGGTGACAAATGTCATCAATCTATCTGCACCTACATGTTAGGTTTGGAAAAATCTTTCTAAAAAACAAGTTGAGCTCGAAACTCCATTCTATGGCCAATATATTACAATTTTTCGATTGATTTCTCAAAAGGTTTTTTTCTAAAGTGAAGTTCAAATGGACGTCAAATTTAGGGTTGAAATTACCTTATGAGAATCAAATGAACATCAAATTTAAGGTCACCATTAATTGTTTATCCATGGACATTACAACCCCTACCACCACCCTCACCTGCCATTAAGACATATCAGCGTAATAACATGTATTGTAGTTTTCTATAGAAGCTTGTGTATGTCATAACTTACAATGCTTAATAATACATAATATTAAGAACATTTTGCCTATACAAAATATTTCACAAATGATTAGCTTGAGAGTTATGTTAATGTTATTTTTAATGCTTTTCTTTATTTATTGGATAACTCTTGTAACATAATGGTTGTTTCTGTTGAAGATGGGTTAAAGCTTTCTTTCCCAGTTTTTACAAACTAGTGATTAGTGTTTTGTCACTTGGGGATTTTTTGGTATCACAAATGATATCAATGCTTGAGATTCATTTTCCTTCCTTGTTAGATGATTCTGGTGGGATTGGGATAATGGCTAAGGAGTTCATTTCATCCTCATTTTGTTTTTCTTCTTAAGATGCATCATTAGTGGTGTTAGTATCATTATCTTGTTGCATCAAAGAGGCAAAAAATATTTTATGTCTACAATTTCCTTTTCTGTGTTCTTGACAAGCTTACGAGATGATTTTGTCATAAGTTGCTCAAACCATTTTGAATATCTAAGACGAGTGTGACCTATAACATGTCTTTCCTCTATTACATGCCATGACCAATGCCCATAACGCCTGATTTAGACCAATAATCAAAAAGTACACAAACATATTAAAATCATGCAATTTAACAAAATTTTAATGTAATTTAATGACTGAAATATATGAACTTGGGTCATTTTTAGATGTCTAGGTTTGCAGGAAATCTTGTATCAAATAAAAAAATACTTGAATAGTTTTGAGTTAGTTTGTTGAGCATTTTGGTGTTGATTAGCATATTACACATTGAGGAAGTGTATTGGTGGCAAGCCGTGGAGTATAATGTTGCATTATGTTTAATGTGCAAGTCCATAGTGCAATGTTGGCAAAGTGTGTATTTCACTTGTGTAGTGTTATGACGGTTGCGTAGTTGTTCCAATGTGCATCATTATCTGCGCAATCTTGTTCGAGCCATAAACTTTGGAATAAATGAATGGTTGAAGGCACAAGTTTTGGGAAAGGCAGACTAATTTTGTTTGGGTCTAATGTTGGGTCCTTTAGGATTTGCATTTGAATTCCGCAAGTTTATGAGTCTTAGGAGGTGACATGAATGTCTATATAGGTAGAAGCCCGATTGCCTTAGGAGTAGTTGAGGTAGTTGGAAATTTTTGGGAACTCATAACATAATGTGGATGCAGAATTAAGGCTCAAAACAAAATGCCTTGTAAGTGATGCGACATGACATGGTGTAGTGAAGGTGTAAGTCGATCAAGAGTATTGTGTTATAATATATGGAGAATTCACCATATTTGAGTGACATTATATAAGCAGAGATGATTATATGATATATGTGGTATGAGGCTATATCGCTGACAATCAGTGTGATAGTGTTATTTCTCTAAATAGATATACTAAAGCTTTATTTTGTTTAAATCTATGTTCATTTGATATTATGGTCGATGCATGTTTTCCTTTTGTTGATGTGTTATTTCATGCTTACTCTGAGGGTTGCGAGGTGCAATGCATCTCTTCATTGAGAACCCTGACCCCATCTGCGTAATTCATGAATTCCAATCAATTTCCCTTTTATTTCAACCATATATATTCTATCTTTTGGCTACTTGATTGATGTAATATAGGATGCATTCTAACAATACCAATATATTTAGTAAAATATGGTCTTTTGTGGCCACTCAGTAAGGTGCATATACCATAATATTATTTTCCTTATTTTGTGAGCCATTATATTTGAAAAATACTCAAAGGGGAGCCAATCATCTAAAAATTTATGGGTGTATACCTCTAATAGTGGTTAGAGAAGCCTTAACTAGAGGGGTCATTTGATTGTTTAATGTACTTGTCATATGTTATAATTTCAATCTTTTGGATTTTATTATATATAGTGTTACCATTCACTTGGCATTTATGGGAAGAGATTGCATTTATCATATTTTTAATTGTTTATAGTTGAGCTTCGAACCCTTTGGGTGGTGTTGTCTTATTTAATGAGTTATTTACAAGAGCTGGCATCTTTGGATTATGCTAGAGTTAGAGGAGGAGAAAATGGTGCCTAAGAAACCTAGGAAGTTCATTATGAAATTATTCCACAAGGTAATGCATCCCTTCATCAGGATAACTATGTTGATGTTATTTTGTAATTAGTCGAGTTTGAAACAACTTGACAATGATTTTGAACGTATGCCCTTATTGGTTATTTTGTTAGTAGAACCCCTTTTGAGTCCATGCTTAAGAACTAGACATGGTTTTGATGACACCCCCATGGAATCAAGCTTGATGGAGTGCAAAAAAAGAATAATAAATTTTCCTTGTTTAATTTTGCAAGCCATGAGCAATGCATAGTCATTTTCAAACACTATTCCTGGTTTGTGAACAACACTCAACCCATTTTTTCCCATGGACTAAGGATTTCATCATTTCTTATAAAACTAATCTCAAAGTCATTGTCTGGGTTGAATTTCCTAGTTTTTCATGTGATCCCTTATATGGATCAAAAGAACAAATTTTTAGACCCTTGGGGTGTTTTATTTGTTTTGATTCAAACACATTTTATTTTGCATGTCCTAAAAAAGGGTCTTTATTAAAGACAATCTTTCGTAATGTCTCAAGAAAACCATTGATATCCATGTTGATGGTCATTTTTTTACCCAAAGATTTTTGTATATTAATGTGTCAAACATTTGTTTTCTTTCACAATTGATGAATCACAAAACAAGGGACTACCTAGTTATGATTTATGTGAATCACATTTTCAAATCCTTGTTGTAGCATGAGAAATATATTAAGGGGGCACAAGGCTTATAAGAAGTTGTTGAGAGAAAGATAATCAAATCAATCTTGTTTCCAATGTGAACTCATGTTCAACTATTATAATTGTCACTCCCAAGTTGTCTCTTTTTTCCTTTGAGCCACATATCAACATTAGATCATTAGTATAAATCATTCCACAATATGCTATTATTATCACTAGCTCATATGTTACTATACCCGCTTCACAACCTTTAATATAGGTGATGCATTCCACTTCAACCTTTTAGTTGCATAATTCTCCTCTTTCTGCATGTCAATAATCTACATATCGCTCACAAAGCCCCTTTTTGGAAGGAGAGGAAGGTAGTATAGTAGGAGAAGCAATGACCAATGTAAGTTGGTGATTTTTTTCTAAAAAATCATCAACAAAAGTTTATGCGCAATTGTTATATGGTACTAGAGAGCCTTATTAGAGAGAATTCAAACCTTAACAATTATTCATGAATATTTTGTCTTGCAATGTTCTTGGATTGACTAAACTAACTTGTAAATGCATAGTTTAGGCTAATTGTCATCAAATTTCATAGATCTATGTACTTCGCCTTCAAGAAGTGAATATTAATGGGTTCTCCTTATAAATGGTAGTTAAGATGATATGGTCTAATGTTGTATTTCACCTGTCTTACCATAAAGCAAGCTGGGGAAGGGTCGTCACTTAGATTTCACTAATGTTATGGCCCCTTTGTGATGAATTGGGGCATGGATCCGTCCAACCAAGCCATTTGGTGATTTTGACTAGTGGTCCACAAGCCTTGTCAACCTCTACACCTCCAACAATGTCAAGGTATGAGTGACACTATGGAAATGGTTAGCGCAGGAGCCGTGCATAACAAAACGAGTATTTTATGAAGAGTTGTACAAGTCTTTCAAGTTTAAGCTTCTAATTTAGAAAGGGAAGTTTACCTTGAAGAATGTGTTGGAGATGTACTCGAAAAACTCAATGGGTGGCTTGTGATAGACCACTCTTCGTTGATGAGGTTGAATATGCAGTCAACCATATGGCTCATGACAAGGAATTGAGTATTGCTGGGTTTCCTTGCGAGTTTTATTAAACCCTATGAGACACTATTGGCCAAGATTTACACCGAGTTTACCTTAAAGGCATAAGATTAAGTTCTCAAGAAAACTTATTAACAAGGGAACTATTAAGTTCATTCCAAAAATATGTGGGCCTAAACTAATTACCAGCGGGAGACCAATTACGATCTTATTAATGTTTCTTATAAAATCATAACTAAAGCCCTTGGTATCATAATTCATTAATTATTCCCATTGATGTCTATTTTGAACAAAATGGTTTTAATAAAGGCAAGTATATCTTTGATAATATCATTATTGTTTAGGAAGGCATGGAGTGGGCTCTTACTTCTTGTAAAATGCAATGTCTATCAAATTCGACTTTGAGAAGGCTTATGGTAGTATTGAGCAACATTTCATTGTTTCCATAATGTAAGTTATAGAATTTGGTCGATGTTTGTTCATTATGTCTTGACACTTTTCAAGGACAACTCTACTTATTTTCACATTAATGACCATCAATATGAGTAACGTAGGCTCTTTAGATTTATCAGGAAAGGTCAATCATTGACAACTTCATTTTATGTGTTGGTTGCTATAGGATTTGTGAACATTCTAAATAACTACACATTTCAAGGGTTTGTCAAGGGTATCTACCTTTCCAATTCCCCCAAATCCCAACATATCAATGGTCATTTTGTTGATGATTACTTCCTCGCCATTCTGGTAGAAGAAGAGGTGGTCAACATTTTTAATGGGATGCCTCTATACCCTTTTCTTAGCCTTTGGATCAAATATTCAATTGAGATAGGTAGTCCATTGGCTCCAAACCTACTTGGGATGGTAGATATAATTGGGAATGGATTTCTCATGGGAAGATGTTCAAGTTATGGGGAATCCCTTTTGCTTTCCAAGCCTCTTAGGCTAAGCTCTCAAATTATGTGGTGTAGAGAGCAAAGAAAAAACTTACTTATTGGCTCACTAAACCCCTCTCTCTTGTTAGCAAGTTTTAGATTCGTTTCAAGGCACTCTCTATTACTTGTGTCTATTATTCCTTATGTTGAGATCCTTCCAGAGATTGCTACAACAGGTTAGATAATCTCCTCTTAAATTTCCTCTATGAAAAAGGCAGAGGGCAAGAAATGAATCCACAAAAAGGTGGGACCTATGTTGTTTTCCTAAAGAGGATGAAGGCATCGACCTTATCGATATCCTAATTGACCATAATTGGTAACTTGTTTCGTCCATGCCTGCCACGATGGTTTTCACCACCAATTGGTCTATTTTTATATTTTTCATGCTTTACACTAGGACATGGTTGTAGATACTTGGCTCTTCTTGGTTGGTTGGTTTTGTGGTGTCCTCGAGTTTTAATAATGCCTCAAGTTTAATGTTTGATATATGTTATTTTTGGTCTCTTATGGGGTGTGATTTCTCTCCACATGTAATTTTGATTGTACATATAATTTTGTTAAATTATATAAATAGGTGAAATCATGGCATGCTTTTAATAAAAAATAAGTGGTTATATACATCAATTTTATAGAAAACTATTTTAAATGGATTAACACCAAAATAATTGGTATTATAGTTTTTAGTGAATACAAACATAAATAAGACTTAAGGAAGATTGTATGATCAATGTCAATGTTAAACCCAACCTAGTGATCAATGTTAACACTGAACCTAACCTAATAATTGATATCAATGCTAGTTCATAAATTTCTTGCTTCCTTTAATATTTCAACAATTTTGTTGGTCCACAAGGGCACACGTGCACAATATTTCCTTGATGTTAACTTTGGTTCATTCCCTCATGGTATGTTTCCCATAATATAACTTGAGTGGCTCCCCTAATATAACTTAGGGTACTCACCTTGTGGAGTCAAGGAACCATGCCTCTTGGGCTAGGGTCGACCTTTATGACTTGATGCAAATCCATTGCAATTGATAAGTGAAGAGTCACACATATAAGAGAACATTTTATATTTGATCAAATTATCTTCATAATATTTCTTTCAATTTTTAGAACATTGTCATGTATACACACATGCATATATAATATTTGATAAAATATGAATAATCATTCATCTCTTACATTTAAAAATTACAAAACATTTACTTCAATAATTATGTTACATTTGCTTATCATTAACGTGTCATCAATGAATGAGACATTTGCTTATATAACTATGGCTAACAATTTAGAATAGTGTCTACCAAATAATGAGTTTTTTTTTTTCATAGGAAAATGCCAACACCCTTTTTAATTTCAAATTCTTTTTGTGATATTATTTGACAGTTTATATCTTAAATATTTTCCTTATAATAATGTGACTCAACCAATAAATTTAATTCAATTACCATTTACTTTTCCATATAATAAACTATTCCAATAATTTAAAGTACTGTCTACTAAATATCTTAGTAAAAAAATTGAAAAGAACATTTTAAAGGCATCTATCAAGCTTTGAACATTGGATTAACTGGTATCCCATCTCTTCTATTTGATTTTTTCCAAAAAGTGATGCTCCAACTGATATAAAAAAATCATTAAAATTGCTCCTATTGTTGGGTATGAAAGAATAAAGAAATTACATATAAGTGTTTCTTAATTTTTGAAGATTCGTTTTTAAAAGGATGCTCCCAATTTTTCTTATGATGTGTAGTTTCTTTGTTTTATCCGAAAGAAAAGCCTAAAGCAAGCCAATAACATAATGAGACGGATCCAAACATAAGGAAGTGGAATGTCACCTTATACACGTGTCATGTTATCAAGTCATAAAAGATGGTATTGTACCCTAGTCACAAAAGCCATACCCTTGGATCTTTATACCACCTTTAGACATCAAAACGAAAATTCAAAATTTGAAATGCATGGGAAAGTACCTAGTTACTTTGTACAAATGTCGTCACATCCTATTTTCCGAAGCTCATTTTCTATTTTAAATTATGGAAAGTGCCTTCTCAAATAATAGCGACAACGCGGGGCACGTGACAGGAAGACCACGTCATTTGAACCGCGGATATTTTTAATTTGTCGTTTGTGTATATGAAATTCAAAATTTGAACGAATGGAGGGTTTCAGATAATATAATATTTTATTGTCGGACCGGAGTTTGTCCAACTTCTATTTATTTCTTTTCTTTGAATGTAAGTCTCGATCTTTTTAGATACTAAAGGAGTTAATTACTCATCAACATGTGACACTTCATGGCGCGTTATTAAATACAAGGGTAACGAGTCCCTTGGGGTATGGGGGATTAGAACCTGGGTGGGTGGCAAACTTTGGAAGGTAAACACTTTTATTATACCGGAGCTATGAATTGGAGTGGTGAAGGAACACTTTCTTAAAGTTGGACATGGGGGTGGTCTTGGGTCCCTAATGTCCGTCGAGCGATACGCATTCGGAGCGCCCTACTATGTTCTGCTTGGTCTATATGGATATAAGTCTTTATTTTTAATAATATGGGTTATTACACAGTGTAGGTTGTGGGTTCAAATTTTACGATATATTTATATACGTATTGGGTTTAGTGTATGTTGTTTCAAATGAAGTTGATCTTGGAGTCGCTATTCACCGATCCCTCTAAATTACACAAAAAAACATAGATAATATAATATAGATTTTATTTAAATTTCACTATTTCAAAATCAAGACTAGATTAAACCCTAGGCAGACTAGGCAATTGCTTAGAGCAGCAACAATCAGAGGGCGCCTAAATCTAAAGATTTTAAATATTTTTGGTTATTACTAGAACTTAACATTAAAACTTTTTACTTGAAGTCAATATTAATTGACCCTTTTGTTGATATTATTATAAAATAACCTAATTTTCAAGCACACACAAAAAAAGATACTATAATATTTTTGCAATTAAAAAATATATGCATATTTGTAACCTCATACAATTTTTTGGTATTGTTACCCATTCTCTAATGTAACTCTAGATAATTCAAGTGTGTAATTTTTCTTAGAAAAGGTTCATGTATTTTTATAATGTCATTAGTATAGCTAATAGAGGCAAACATAATTGAAGGAAAGAACTATTTAATTATTTTTTCCTAATGTTTTTGGGGGAAATGTATCTTTTTATGGAGGAATTAGTAGGCTTGGCCCAGATACCACTCTTCACCATACTATGGGAGGTAGCTAACATTTTTTATTTCTTTGTGAAAAAATGGTGTTTTGTTCAGTTTTGAGTCTCATCACTTACTTGATATTGGTAAATAAGATGAGTAACTAACCTTGTATAAAAAAATTGTATTTGTTGCATTCTAAGCACCTCTTGTGATTAATTCTCTCCATCCATATAATATTACCTATTCTTATTTGATAATTTTATAAGATAATTTTATTCCTTTTGTACTCCAATTTCTCTAAATTAGTGATTTATTATGACCATTAAGAAAATATTAAAATACGATAGTGTATGTAGCTTTTATTTATTTATTTTATGGAGAGAAAATTATTAACTAAAATTGTAAAAAGGGGTGTCCAATTCAATTATTGCCTAGGGTGCTCCAAACCTTTAATTTAGATTTGTTAGTAATCTCCCAAACCTTGTTACACACCTAACATTTATATCTGATCTCTTCTACCCTTCTCATCCTTCATCTAGATTGGGGAGCCTTGATTTTAAGGTCATGAAGTTTTCTAATGATGGTTAAGTCCTTATATTTTGGTGGCTTTTAATAATGATTCTTGTGTTTTGATATTCAATGAAATTCATAATGTGACTACTCCCTATCATGCTTGGAAGAAAATTTAATTGAATTTTCAATATGTGTGTATGTGTGTGTGTGTGTGTGTGTGTGTGTGTGTGTGTCTGCTGCTGCAGCGCTGCTGCGCAGCGCGCTGCGCTGTGTTGGTGGTCTCACACAAATTAAGTTTTAATTGATTTTATTTATTTTTAATTCAAATATTAAGAGTGTGGTATTACAGTACAATGTACTCTATAGAACTGTTGTAAACAACTATAAGGAAAAATCCTACATGTGTGTGCATACATGATAAATCATTGAAAGATCAAAATATATACACACTTTTCTATATACTTACCAAGGGTAGTATGACCACCACAATTTTATTAAGAAGCTCCGAAATAATTTGTATGCAAATAAAAAAATGGACCAATAAAAGATCATCTTTGTCTCTATATAATGTCGTAATTTTAACTATAATAAATGGGGCCATGTTAAATATGCACACCTTATATTGTAATTTGGTAAGGACACAAAAATAGGAAGGTGATACTCTACACTCTATATGCGGTATAGAGTTATAAAGCCTAGACCTAAAATAGGGTAGTGGTGTATAATTAGCCCCCGATAGGAATTTGATGACCAATAAGGTTACAAAAATATTATAGGTTATATAATATAGATGTAAGGGATCAAAGAGGATTCAAATTAAGAGTTGCAAGGATCGAGGGTTGTATACTTTTTAAGCCCCAAAATGGGGTATTATAAGGTAAAAACTGATAAATAAATTTAATGCAATAGATAAGAATATGTTTCCCTACTCTAATCCATGCATGACCACATAAAAAAATATCCCTATATAAAATAAAATAAAGGACAAGAGAGGTTAGAGATAGGTCTACCTACATGAAAACACCATTTACACATTAACTCCCCTCAAGGTTGATAACACCTTATGAGAGATATGGTGTGGGGAACCACAATTGAATAGAAGAAGACCAAAGAACACCTCTAATTGAAGAATACAATGAATTTATATGTTGGAATATAGCATGTCAAGTAAAAATCCTATGCTTGGGGATCATAAGTACCCAATGCTCCAAGTGTGAACTCCAAAAAAGATGAATAATCCCAACTTCAATACCTCAATACCTTCTAATATTTAAGGGCATATTAGCAGGTTCTATAAGACCAAATAGGATGACATGGAAATGATCACTCATATAATGGGTATAAATAGCTAATTCGTTAGCATTTATAGTTTTACCTAGCTAAAAATATTGATTGTGATTGATGCCATCAGTTGTGAAAAACTACAAACCTGACAACATCTACCATGCTCAATAATGTCAGCTTAAGAAATATGATCTTTTGATGGTATCGATCATGGTAGATGTTATCAAAGAGAGGAATGTGGGAATGAGATGGAGGGAACTTAGGTTATAAGAGGGGAAATGATGAAGATATCTCTGTGTGTTAAATGCAATTATGAGGGTTATCATAAGATGATGTCAAGGTGATGGTTCAAGGAGACTGTAAAACATGATTCTAGGGACATGAAAACATAAAAGATATGATATGATTGGAATTCATATCAAATATCTATCATAAATACCACTAATGACCATCTCAATGGAACCCATGAAGGATACATGTAACCATTGTTGATCACTCCCCTCTTCTAGTATTATCCTCAAGGACCATGCTTTAGGGAAGATAAAGTGAAAATGATGCCTACGAAGGAAAAAATTAATAAAGTGGACATTTAGGTATATACATATGCCCTAGCTAAAGATTTTTGTGTGTAAAAAAAAGTTTCTATGAGATGGTATTTGGGAAAATAATATGCAACACTAAAATTAAAATACTAAAAAATATTTGTAGAGCATAAGTAATGCAATAATGAAGTCAAAAAAATCATACATACATGTATACTTACTTTACTGCCAATGGTAATTTTAGTGGCTAATATTCACTATTTTTCTAAAAGTAACTTTTGGTCCTCTTGAAAATAGGTAATTCTATGAAAATTTTGGCTATCTAATCACCTAGATTTAATACAAATTCCTTTATTCCTTCTTATAATTCCCTATTAAATATATTCCAACCTATTTTGATATAGTATTTTCATACTTATCATGCATGTGTGGGTCTTATTCACTAAGAAATTATATGATACACATACAAGTTAAAGTTGATTATAAGCATCACAAGTTGTGTGTGTGTGTGTTTGTGTGTGTGTGTGTGTGTGTGTGTGTGTGTGTGTGTGTGTGTGTGTGTGTGTGTGTGTGTGTGTGTGTGTGTGTGTGTGTGTGTGTGTGTGTGTGTGTGTGTGTGTGTGTGTGTGTGTGTGTGTGTTGTGTGTGTGTGTGTGTGTGTGTGTGTGTGTGTGTGTGTGCATGCACGTGTGTTGTATAATTTAGTCAAAATTAAATGTAAAATTATATTTCACTTGATATAATTTCTTCAAAATATTGTAAAATTACCTCTAAATACATACCTTACTCTTCAAATTCGATATATCTATTCAATACATGTTGAAATTGTTTCTACAACTCTAAAAATCCCCCCTTAATTATACTTTTATTCTTAAAATTCCATTAAATATTTAGTGTAGTTAATTTTTATAAAATATCCACCTAAGTAAATAGAGATTTTAATAAGATCCACAGAGAAACAAAGAAACCCAAAAATTTAAATATTTAGTGTAGTTAATTTTTATAAAATATCCACCTAAGTAAATAGAGATTTTAATAAGATCCACAGAGAAACAAAGAAACCCAAAAATTTAATGAAGGTACACATAGAAACTCAGAAACCCAAAAACCTATCCCTGCACAATCTTTGTCCAACTCTTCAAATTTTTCAAACAAACGTCATTCTCTTTCTTTATCTACCCCTTCTCTCTCTTAAATTTTAAACTCCCTCCCACACACCACGTCACAAAAACTCGCTGTCATTGTTGCAAAACGCATTTCTCTTGTGTTTCTAACCAAAATTTCCGCTCGCACATTTATTGACTGCTCTCGCTACTCATCAATGCCCGTGAACTGCTCTCCGGATCCTAAAATTGAATGCTTAATCGGTCTTAATCCCCAAATCCGGCCCTCACCCAGAAAAAAAATCGACAGTGCGACCACTGAAACCAATCTGTCTGTTGCTCCGAGTCCATGACTAAAAATTTCTGTCTATGATTTTGTGGGCATGGCGACGGCGGCATTTAAATCCACCACAAAGCGGACCCAAATAGGCTCCCAAGAAAACAGCAGTAATAACAACGGCAATCACTCTGCAAAGGGGGCCAGCAAGACAGCGGGCGGTCACAGGAGGTCCAGGAGCTTAAGCCGCTTCGGCCGCTACGGCACTGGGATCTCCTCATCTACATCCTCTGTTCTCCGCCAGATTGATATTCTCAATAACGACCAGGAGCTTAACAAGCAGCCCCCTTCTCGTAATGTTAGCCCCCCCAGTGAGTCCAATGGGGGCCCCTTTGTCAGCACTGTGCGAGGCTCCTCTGCATTTGCTGATTCCACAGACACAGGACGGTCTGATACTCGAAGGGGACGGTCGATTTCCCGCTATCAGACGGAGGGCGTCACTGATAGCCACTCTGAGACGGAGAAATTGCAGAGGAGGGGACGGTCTGTTAACAGAAACGGTGCCTCCAACAGCGCTGTAATGCCTCCGGATAATGGCAGGAGAAGGCAGCGTTCAGTTTCTGTCGCTCGCCACCATAACTACAGTGACTCCACATCTGAGGTAGGATTGATTTTAAAGTAATTATTTCGCTGCAGCTAAATTTTATTGGTTTTAGCTTCTCAATAGATTATTGGGAATCAATTTTATTTCGTTGCAGCTACATCTAAGATTCTTGTTTTAGATGCACGGATGCACTTTTAGGATCATGCACGTAATTGGGTATTGTTCATGTTGATTTTTCATATGTTTTCAATTGGATTTGTAGGGAGTTGAATCTTATTGATATGTGGGGAGAAATTTAAATATATTTTGGGTTAGCATGTACGACTGCAATTTGATAGCTATGGAAATCGCAGTTCCAGTTTGGGATCGAAGTCGGCTCAAAAAGTCTGGCAAAAACTCCTCAAATTAAGTTGGCTAAATGCCATTAAAAATCACTCTAAAATGGACTAAATCGCTAAAAACGAATCCTCCATTTTGCAATCTTGTTTAGGGTGTTACAAAACAGAAACCATTTTGCAATCTTGTTTAGGGTGTTACAAAACAGAAACCATTTTGCAAATCTCGTTTTGGGTGTTACAAAACAGAAATTTAGATGTTAAAATGAGGGAGAGTTTACTACCTTTAAGGGTTTTTTTTTTTTTGGGTGTTGTGGTTTTGAGTGGCAAGTCGCCTGAGTCCTAGGTCTCAGTCGGCTCAACTCACAGTGTCTCAAAACTATGATACATTAACCAATCTCAAACATAGAGAGAGGGACTAATATGTTTAACTAACTCCGGGGCAGGCTTATAGTTATGGCCGCACTTTGATGATCATGTAAACTAATGGGTAATTTTTTACGCAGATAGATAACAAGTTTAAACGGCTCTGAGGTAGAGTTAATTTTTGCATAGTTTTCGGTAGCAGATTTATTTTTATTCAAATATTTTTCTTGTTTATAATATTTTTATATTTTTTGTTAAATAAATTTAGTTCGGGTCAAAAGCTCGATATACTTCCCTTGAGTTATGACTGCACTTTCATTATGGGTTAATTTCAACAAAGACATTGTTATACTCGGCTGTATTCAATATGGCATTTTAGTTCATGAAAATTATTTGGGGATTTTTTTGGGGTTTGCATTTGAATATATTTTGTGTTGTAAACTTATATGTATGGCAGAAATCTCACGATCACATAATTTATTGAGTAATCTTCAACATGTATACTAATATGTATGGCAGAAATTTCATGTTCAGTGTTCACATAATTTGAATTTATTGGGTAATCTTAAATAATAAATTTTAATATATGGCAGAAATTTCACTTTCACATAATGTATTGGTAAATCTTAACATATGCACTAGTATCTTTTAACTGGCTCCAAGACAAGTGTTGAATGTTTGAATCAGTTATTTGGGCAGCTGAAATCATGGACACTTTGGGCAACTGAAATCAACGTTTAATTATTTTGTGTCAGATGAATGACCGTGGTTTCACAATCACATAACTTACTGGCGAATCCTCAACATAGAAAGATTGTGTAGCCTTCAACATATAGCTTAATATGTTTAATTAACTTTGAGATTGGCATTTACGTTCACTTTTTTTAGGAACAGAATTTCACTGGGTCTTGGGTCAAAAGTTAAATATATTTGTGTGGATTTGTGGCTGTAGATCGATACCCATATAAGTTATTTGATATTCTAGTAGACTTACATGATCAACTAATTTGAAGATCGATTTTTGGTTTTTGGCTTAGATATTAGGGGAGCTGAATTTTGTTGTATTTTGGTGTAATTGTTAAACATATTTATGTTAGAAAAAGGGTTGTATGTTGATGCCCATATAAGTTATTGTGTAATCTTCACAAAAGAGATTAATATGTTGAAGTGGGTCTAAGATGGATTTTAGTTTTTGATTTAGTATTTTGGGGAGATGAATTTCATTGATTTTTTGGGGTAAAAATTTTGTTCGATGTATGTCTTCATCAAATAAGCTGTTGTTCAATCTTTAATATAGACACTAGTATGCAATATGTTTAAGTAGCTCTGAAATGGGCTTTAAGTCTGACATTTGGGTTTTTGGGGAGTTGATTTCATTGATAGTTGGGTTAAAAATTCCTTTTTTTAATGAGATATATGGCCACACTATTATGATAATATAAGCTATGAGGTAGTCTTCTACATGAAATTGATATTTATAACTAGCTTTGTAAATATTTCCATTGTCTTTGGCATTTTGAGAGACATAGAGAAAACCATTCATTTCTCTCTTTAAGAAAAAGGAAAAGCATCAAAGTCAATATTTCATACTGTGTAGGTTGAAACTAACCTTCTGGACATTTCTTTCTGAACAAAACCCACGAGGAAGAATTGTGGCAGCAACATGAATTGCAACTGCAGTCTTCTTACCAAATATATGAAGTGGATGGGTTAAGCTTTGCCCTCCAGCACTGTGGCGACAATGCACCACAATTTTATTGTGTGCAGTAGAAATCAACGTTGCAGGTAAAAAATGAAGAAGGAATTTAGGGGAAATATAACTTAGCCATGCTTGATATCATCTTTCCAATTCCCTTTATACACATAATCTGATTTACCTTTTTCTTGGTATAAGCTGAATTTCATTTATTTTTTGGGCATAAGTTCAATCGATTTTGTGTTAGATCTATTGTGGCATTTTCATGATCGTAAAAAATATTGGTAATCTTAAAAATAGATATTCATTATGAAAGGGAGTTTTTTTGGGCAAAAACTGCACCTTGGATTTTGAAAGTTGACATTTTGGACCACATTTAGTGGTCCTTTGTCAGGTCAAAAGAAAGATGATGAATTACATAACATGGAGCTCTTCTTATACATATAACTCTTTACATACATAGCAGATGAGGTTTACAGTAATGGCTATCAAGCCTGAAACTCTAAGTGAGAGGGGACCCAATGTTTAATGAACAAGTGACGCTATTACATAAGAGCCTGGACAATGGGAATTCAAGAGTGGTCAAGTCCTGTTCCTTCATCCCTAAAAGATTAACATGTTTAACTAGCTGGAAGGTAGTCTTTTGCTTTTCACTTGGTCTTTATGGGAGCTGAATTTCATTAATGTTTCTAATAGATTTATGGATGCACTTTGATGACTGTGTATGCTACTTAAGTTTTGGGCAAACATAGAAATTTTTAAGTTTGAGTGACTTTGAAGCAGGCTTTTAGCTTTTAAGTTAGTTTTTTTTTTTGTGGGTTGGCAATAAATTCATGCTTTTTGGAGTTAAAATTTTAATATATTTTGTATTATAAGCATGGCTGCTGTTTGATAGCAATAAAAGTTCTTTAGTACTATATAACATAAATGTTTGTATGTGGGTGCCTTTTTGATGTATATTCCGCTTCGTGAGTCAGATTAAAAATTATGCCTTAAAAGGCCTTTTTGATGTATATTTTGCTTAGTGAGTCAGATCAAAAAATTGTGCCTTACAAATTGTGGTGAACATTTATGAAGGAAGGTCAATTTCAGTGGTTTATATTATGTATTTGGATTGAACACGCCAACATATTTGGGTATTGTGTATGAGAGCACTATCATGAGCATATAAGTTATTGGGTACTTTTCAACTTAAAAGTTAATGCATGGGTGCCTTCTAGATGGAGATTTTTTGTCAATCGAGTTGGAGGGTGGTGAAAATCTCAGCGAACCTTGAGTTTTTTGGATACCTCTTGGCATGTCAGTTTGGTGCTAAGGTGGATATATATTATATAGTAGTTAATAAATTATAATCTTATTTGCCAGTACTAGAAGAGATTTGTCATGCTGCATTTTATTTGACAAGGCCGAAAACTGATTTTTTTAACATTCTGTTCATTTAGATAAGGAACTAAACTGTGCCATCTCTTTCATCTTGTAGTATGAGTGATTGCTTAGCACATAGTGAAGAACTTAAAACCAGATGGAATCCTTTGGCTTCACGATTCACGTGCACACACACAACATAAGTGAGTTATTAGAACTAAATTAGAAAAACTTCCTCTGAAACTGGCAGTATTACTCACACAGTAGTCTGCATGTGAAATGGATCTAATCAGATATGCCTTTTTGTTAGTTTAGTTCCCAGCCTCTATGTGTGTCCATATCAGGACACATTCAATCCCAGCATGAGATGCTATATGCTTAAAATCAAGTCAATTCAGTTGTCCTCCTTGCTTATTGGAAAGGAAAGTTAGAGAATGTGTCTCTGTTTTTTGTCTGGTCTTCCCAGCCTAAGTGAAGATTTACTCGATTTCTAGTGTAATATTGAGAGTTATATTAAATTAGAAAAACTTCCTCTGAAACTGGCAGTATTACTCACACAGTAGTCTGCATTTGAAATGAATCTAATCAGATATGCCTTTTTGTTAGTTTAGTTCCAAGCCTCTATGTGTGTCCATATCAGGACAGATTCAATCCCAGCACGAGATGCTATATGCTTAAATTCAAGTCAATTCAGTTGTCCTCCTTGCTTATTGGAAAGGAAAGTTAGAGAATGTGTCTTTTTTTTCTGTCTTGTCTTCCCAGCCTAAGTGAAGATTTGCTCGATTTCTAGTGTAATATTGAGAGTTATATTAAAGAACAAAACTTACAATTTGGCTTTTTGCTTAAGGAATGTTCATATTTTTAATTAATATTCAAACACCCTAAAATTAAAAAAAAATGACCCGTAAGATATTTTATGTAATTTGTACATCTTTCTTCCTGCTTTTTTTATGTTTAATATATGTTGTTCCTAATGGATAACTTAATTCTTTCGTTTATTATATAGATGATTGCACAGTTTTCTTTTACTCTTCTGAAAAGGGTATATAAGGTGATTTCGTGCGGCTTTCTAATATCTAGACTCATGATTTATTTTAAAACATAAACTTGTTAAGATACTAAATTCCATCTCTTGATAGATTTGATTAGATACTTCAGATGCTTTTAGTTGCATGTCTGACAATTTTACTAAGGTTTTCATGAAATATCAAGTATCAAGAAATCAATAGATAGATTCTTGGATTAACTGTGTGTGGTTTTTTCAATCAACATTTCGGATCGTCTCCTATGATCCATCATCAGGAACAAATTGAAATTATTCCTGATAATGGATCATAGGAGATGATCCAAAATGTCCATTGAAAAAGTTGCACACGGTTAATCCAAAAATCTATTTATTAATTCTATGGACTGTGCAAGTATTAAATATCAATAATTTGTTCAAATGGAAAATTGAAATTTGGAAATTTTATTTCTGGTTGTGTTATTTCTGAATATTTTAAATTAGCGAACGCTAGCTCCCAAAGGGTATTTTGATATTATAATATTAAATATATTCCATGATGCTGTTCCTGTGCCAAGCATTCTGATTTTCCTTATTATAAAATTGTTCTGGAAGTGGTCACAAGGTCTAATTTCTATTTACTGAGCTTGATTTTATTTTATTTACCTTTTTCATGTCAGAGTGACATGGATCGAACATACAACTGGACTGGGTCAAACAGACTCAATAGTAATGCTACAAAGGATGGTCAAAGACACACTTCTGAGAAGTTATCAGGAGGGGGTATAGTTAAGCCTCAACGAGGATTAAGAAGGTGCTCAAGCCAAACAGATTTATTAAGATCTTATGATAATCATTCTGTAAGTCATTCAAACTGATGGTTGCTTTGGAAGTTTTCAGTTCTAACTTTTCTAGGTGTTTGTGCATCTATTATATGTGTTTCTAATTTATATGTTGGATTGAGGTATAATTATATCATTATGTGCTGTGTGCATGCGTGCACATGTTCGTATTTATATTAACGCTTCTACATTTAATCTGCAATGCGATTGAAGCCAGCAATCTTATATGTTGGAAATCAGAATGTGATTTTGAATTTAATTTTCAAGCTTTAAATTTAGCTACCATTTTACACAAATTTCTGTGATTTTATGGATTGTGATGTATACATTCCTTTTTGTTACATAGAGATCCTGGTCTGTTTTCTGCTTTGTTTTCTTGATATTTATTATTTAACATAAAGCCAAAAAGAAAAGATAGAATGCTGTTGTTTTGGATTGGAGAACAATTCGCAAGTTATAAGTGTGTCTTTAATCTTTACAATGTTGTTTATCCTGTTTTAGGCTGTTTTCTGTTTTACATTTCTATGCCATCTTGCACAACAGCATAAACACATTTTTAAAATATGGTTGATTTTTCTGTGCCATCTTGCACAACAGCATAAACACATTTTTAACGGGTTGTATGCTAGGTTGCAAGGAAACGGGTATGGGTATGGGTCCAAAATGTGGAATTGCCAATTTTCAAAATAACCCTTGGGTACGAAATGGGACGGAAATATCTGTAAAACATATTATTAAAAATATATTAATATATTTAACAAAAATGCATAATATTCGTTTTTAGTCCATAAAAGATAAAACACTTTAAATATTTTGAAATGAAATGAAATGTATTTTGAATAGATAATATTCAAGCTCCTAAATTTGCAAAAACTGAAAATCTGAAAGTGTGTATTGAAAGGGAGCAAGGATGTGCTTATATAGCTTTTGGATAGTGTCTTTAAGAAGTTGGGGGTAGGAAGATCAGGGTTATTTTTTTTTAATACGTTTTTTATATCTTGTTTTCTTTTGAGTGTTTTTTTTTGGTATTTTAAAAAAGGGACTACTGCTGAAATGGTATGGAATGGCCCAGGCACAGCTGAGCTGTATCTGGGACTGTGCTGTGTTAGGGCATGTTTTGCCTGCGTTTCAATATCCTTACCTGTTTCTGATACCTACATACGTGGGTATGGTGCCCTAGGTGGCATTTTCCGGGTATCCTGGCTTGTATGCATAAAAACTGTTGTTGATCTCTGATTCTGTTTAGGACAAAGATTTAATATTTGATGTAATAAGACGATTACTAATTTCTGAGAACATATTACTATCAAACAATCACATTTGATGATTTAAACTCTTTCTTCAAAATGTGGCTGTTTTTTTTAACATTTCATAACTTTGTGTCCCCAAATTTTCATTAATGTCTGGACCATGACTATTAATGGTATGGCTGGCTGTTTTGATTCAGAGCTATGGATCATCACTGACCGACGATGAGGGTCTGGACGTGACACATGGTGACCAGGGAGAAGAGAAGATAATAAGAGCAGTGTATGCTCAAATGAAGGTTTGGACTATCTTATCTTCTTCCAGAGATTAATGATAATGTATTCGTTGCAGGAGAATTATGTCAATGGTATAAGCTGAAGCCAAATGCTCTCATTCTTGTTGGCATACCTTTTAAATTAAGTTTTCTTGTAGGCGAGAAATGCATATGAAAAGAACCCATTTCCTGATTACTGGGTTTATATCATATGTAATCTGATGTTGATTCAATGAGATACTGATTTCCTTGGCACAATTCTGACGAGGATGAAACCTATTTTTCAGTCATTGCGAAGTGATCATCCAACAGGAGAAATGGATGCTGTTGATTTATTAGAAGCTATGCGATCAGAAGTGTAGGCATGCAATAGCTGAACTTAAGAGTGAGCTAAAACAAGTAAGTTCGTGATGAAAAGGAACATATTTAGTCTGCTTTGATTTTTGAGTTATACTAAGTATGAAACAACCATTCTCGACAACTTTACAATTTGTCTGCAGCCATTTAAGCATATTCTTCACTTGAAGTAAACTGCAGTTACCCTTTATCATTAAGGCTTTATTGTGGTCAACTATGTAGATTTGCATGTCTAACTGTTAATGTGATGGGGGTCTGTATAGGCTCTCTGCTTTGGGATTGAAATGATAATTGAGTTTCTTTTTAAACAATTGTTAGTGTTCTGTGCCAGTTCCCTAAAAAGAAATTCTGCATCAAAAGGTCTTGGTACATAGTTCCAGAATAAAGTCATCTGTTCCCGCTTTTGTAGCTCATGGTTATGTTTAGGGCTCCTTTTCAGATTCACTTGTGCAATAATCTCTTGTATTTTCATATTTAGTCATTTATATGTGGCCTGTTTTGACAGACTAGTGTAAAGAAGAACACTCCGTTAACTACTTCAAAGGGTTCCAACGATTTACTTAAGCCAAATAGTCCCGATGTCAGGAAAAATCATACGGCTAAGCTGGAGCAGGTATTGTTGTGTCATACATAAGATTCCAATTTTCATTAAATGTTACGTCTCCTTGCTCATACTATGAAAGGAAGTAGTTTTTGATCTGTCAGAAACTTATATTTTCAGTCAGAAAAGCGAGCAAGGAATCTTCGAACTGAGTTGGCTGTCGAAGAACATCGCCGCCAGGAACTTACAAAAGTACTGAAGGAATTACTTTCAGGAACAAAACCAGCTCAAATGGAAAGGCCTTCACGACGAAGAAGAGTAAATATTCTTTTAACCTGTGTACTCACTAAAGCTTGTTTCTGTTTGCATGCACTGTAGTTTCTTTTGTTCCTTGCTGATTGGGTCTCCTTGTGTAGAGTAACATGCCAATTTGATTTGCCCCTGGAAGAGAAATAATTTATTATAACGGTTCTCTTGGTTCTTCACCAGAATAGTGCAGATAGGAAGCAGTTGTCTAAAGCCTTGAATGAAGAAGCACAGAACTATATTGATGAGTTTCTATCTATGTCGAACATTGAAGATTCTGAATTCTCATCATCTTTTGAAGAAGAACAGTATAACACAGGTGCTCATGGCAGAAAGATAGAAGACAATGGATTATGCCAAGACTCACTACTACATGTTGAAAGTACCGAGAAATGTTTACTCAGTGCTCAACATGTTCCTTTATCAGTAGAAGAATGATGGCGTGGTTCTTCCGTGGTTACACTGGGAAACAAATCCCGATAGTCCACCTCAGTTCAGCAGGGCAGATTTTGGAAGCAGTCATTAACTGGAAGGACTCAACATAAATTTGCGAAGGTAAGTTTTTATCCCGAGCTTGAAGATCTTTCTTGATTATAGGTTGGAATGCAACTGCTTAAACTTTATGTTCTGTGCTATTGCTTTATTTTCCTCATATGTTTCATCTTAAACATGCATGCCAGGAAGTGGAAAGCAATAGCATCTTTGACAGAAATCTTACTGTTACAAGTAGCAATTATAGCAGCGGAAGTTGGACCCCTGATAGCAATAATCAGTATAATATTTCCGAACATGATTCTAGCATTGTTAGCAGTCTCAACTTGTCTTCAACACGAAATTCCAATGGAACTAAATGTCAGGAGTATAGCAGCAATCTGAATGATTGTGTAAAGCCTCTACATGATTATCGAAGATATCAGAAGTCTACATATCAAGATGATGAGTATTTTTTACACATTAATAATGAAGCCATCCTCATGGAAAAATTGAAGCTTGAGAATCGAATAGAATCTGGAGGAATCATTCTTTGTTGTACGGATTTCTTTTGAAATATGAAACATCCCTTGATTTGCTAATGTCTACAACTCTATTGAAGATACACAGCGTGTTTGATGGACTGAAAATCATGTGCCTGGAGGATAGATAGCATTTTTCCCAAAGATGATGATATGCCTTACAAAATTGCTTTAATTTGGTGTCCCTCACAATGATTCTTGCTCAATGGCTAACACTAATTTCCTGCATATTCTACAAATGCAGATCCCATATAATCTAATCAGTTTTACTGATTTCTACATATGTAGCCGAGAAAGAGAGATTCAACTGGATAAAAAGAAGATTTTGTATGAAACAAAATCTTGCTAATACATGAAGACAGAGAAAGGTAGTTTGGAAACATACTCAATACATTGCAGAAACACACCAATTCAAATGTAGATGACATTTTGTTTGTTCATATCGTAATTCTTGTTTGAGGGCGATGTATTTAGTCATATTAGACCCATTATATATGTATTTTGTATGTATCCAGGTTCAGAAAAGATCCTGAATTATGCCATTGATTCTTCTTCTCTAACTGTTTATAGTTGGCACGTCCCTTACTATGGAAAGTCTTCTAAAGACATGCTTATGTTCATACAACTGAAATTCAACTGTTTCACCTGCCTAACAATGTTTTTTTTGGTGATTATTGCCAAGAAGGGCTATGGTGCAATTCATAGGCAATAACATCCTTTGCATTCTACTAGTGTTTTGGGCATGGCCAAGTCCAATGGAAATCTGAGTAGTTTTCAATACTTTGTGTTCTAATTTACAAACCCCTTTTTAATCGTGGAGGGTACAAAACCACTTTTATGCATCACATTTTGCCAGTGCTGTACAGCAGGGAACTAGGTCCATGGGATTTAAAACACATTGGACTAACCATGCACAACAAACTCAACTTTGTCAATTTGGAGTCTTTAAGACATTAACAAGGAATTTCATATGGTCCATATGCTCTTTTCCATTTTTTTTTCGAGTGGGGTAAAAGTTGTACGAAGCAAGGAACTTAAATGATTAAAAAAATGTTTTATGGAAATCTATGACAATAGAAAGACGATGGATTACATAACATGAAGCTTCTTATATACTCTACACAAACATAAGTTGTAGCTCCATAGTAATGGCTATAAAGCTGTGGAACTTTAAATTAGTGGGGATTAAAAAGCATTAAATGTTTCATTGTAAGTGATGATACTCTTAGAGGGTCTTCGTGATATAAATATGAGAGTGGTAACTCCGAGGTCTTTTATCTCTTAAAATTATTTGGCCTCTTGAATATTGTAATTTCTTCCCTGAGTTGTCGTTTTAGTTCATGACCTCCCATATAATTTTGGCTTTTTTCTAAGCAAATTTGATGTTTTGTGGAGGAAGAATGTTTTGCTAAAGTTCAATTACACACTTCATTTAACCTATACTCGCATCACGCTCTTTCATTTTCATTTGAAATGCACTACGAGTTTCGTCTATGTATAGTTTTATGAGAACAAGAGCCGCGAAGCGGCGAGTTCCTGCCATTCATGCTACAAAGATGTAATTGTATTTTAGCAATTGTTTGAGTGATATGTTGATTGTAAAAATTTAAGAAAATTAAATTTAATAGATTTTATGCCTATTTAAAAAATGATTTAAATGTTATTTAAAAATTTCAAGCCCAACATAATAGAATAATTGGACTCTTTTTATCACTAGTCAAAACAAAATTAGCAAAGCATGTAATGGAATTATTAATGAACATGAAATGTACAAAATCTAAGATCAAAATCTCAAATTTAATTTTTTTAAATAGATTTCAGATTTATGTATTTAAGATATTTACATTAATTCTTAAATTATAAGTTATAATTTAAAAAAATTAAGAAGGAAAACATTTAAAAAGTTTAAGAGGGAATTTTATTTATTTATTTTGACAAATAAAAAAACAAATGAATTAAGTTTAAATTATTTTGTTGTAAAATAATTAATATAAATTAGGTTATTAACATTGAGAATCAATGTTAGAATTTTATATTACTTAGAAATATTTGTTTTATAAAAGTTAAACCTTTAATTGATTTTTATAATAATAGAAAATTGAATTTATGTTGAAAATTTAAATGTTGTGTATTTTTGTATTGTTTAAAAAAAAAAATAAAAAAATCCCATGACAAAAAAGATTTGACATTAAATAAATAAGAACAATGTAAATAAATGCTATTACTATTTCAATGGGACACATGGAATTAAATGAATTGACAAATTGACAAGGGTTAATAAATGTCAGACCACTTAGCCATTTACAATTTTTTGGTTCAAAAAAATAGAAAAATCTGTAGCTCAATAAGGGGGAAAAATTGTCAAATCTCCCTTTCTCACCAATCAAAATTCTAAGAAATTAATTTATGTGAAATTATATTTATGTAAATATGTCAATTCAAAGTTTATACATTAAAAAATTTGACTATAGGCAAAAAAAATTATCATTTGTGAATGGTCCATTGACAAAAATTATTGCATTGAAGTGAAAACTAAAGTATTCCTGCCATAGGCAGGAACTAATAAGCGATCTTATAAACTCTACTCCTTTGCTTTGAATTAGTAGGGTCTTTCATGAATTTAAAAATTCTTCAAAGGGTATTTTGAGATAAGAACGGTGGGTGTAATGTTCTTCTTTTGTTTGCTTGTTGCAATCTTTTTAAAGATATCTTCAATACAAGGAATCTACACTAGTGAATCTCCTTACATGTATCTGGATGGTTGGGAGCCGTCTTGGAAATCTTTAGAGCTCAATTAAAATGCCATATCCTATGACAATTCTTTTTGAAAACCTTTGTAAGACGTACCTTCTCTTGTTGAAAATTCTTCTCATCTTCAATGCTCCTGTGGTTGTTGTTCATATGACCCCAAATTTCAGAGCTGAGTTGAAGATAAATATCCATATGAGCATCCTTGTAGATCTGCTTAGAAGGAGAATGGCATAATATTTGAAAAACCAACACATCCATAAAAAAGCAAACTCTCATGCCCCATCTCTTTGGTGAACACAATACACATGTTTCAAAGATGGTACGTAATTCTTCTAGATTCTCCTCCACGTCAATGAACATGGTTACTATCTAAAAATCTTTTCAACCATTTCAATTGTTGGAGTGGAAAGCAATGCAAATTCTTTTCATTTCTCCATAAAATGGATTGCATAGGAGCCATTGGAGAGCCCTTCAAGTTGTTCACAACTCCCATGAAATTGCCTCATACAAAGCTCAACCAAATTATTGGGTATCAACATCCACAATGGTATTAACTACTTGAATAGCCTAAAAAAGTGGAATTTTAGTGAAAGTGAAATGACATTGTCGCTTGCCAATGTTCTCCATTGCTCTTGCCATCATATTTCCGTACCCCACCACGTCTATCATCACATTCTTTATAGATATAACAAAATAAGCTTGATATTTTAATGTAGGAAAGGAACTTAGCCACAAATGGAATAACTTTTTTCAAAGAAAAGTTGCCAATCCACAATTTGGAGACTCCATAGTGTTGGCAATCAATCTTGAAAAGGTCCCTTCCTCATGAATTTTTGCAAGATTGTGGATTCTTGAGGTAATCTCCTTTTTTGCCATCAAAATTTCCTTAACTCAATGTAGAGTTAAATACTTATCTTTTAAAATATTGCTTTTCAAAAGTCTAGCTTGCTTTAAATCATTTGAGCATTCTTGCCCAAGATTGTGGATTCTTGAGGGTAATCTCCTTTTTTGCCATCAAATTTTCCTTAACTCAATGTAGAGTTAAATACTCATCTTTTAAAATATTGCTTTTCAAAAGTCTAGCTTGCTTCAAATCATTTGAGCATTCTTGCCTAATAACTTACACAACATTCAAAAGATATCTAATAACAAATTCAATACCTAGTCTAGCTTGATTCAAATCATTTGAGCATTCTTGCCTAATAACTTACACATCATTCAAAACATATCTAATAACAAATTCTATACCTAGTCTAGCTTGATTCAAATCATTTGAGCATTCTTGCCTAATAACTTCTACGACATTCAAAACATATCTAATAACAAATTCAATATTTATTAAATTTTTTTTCATTTGGAATTGGTGAATAACAATAACAAAGTATAACTCTTTTTCAAGGGGGTTCATAAATCAAAGCATTACCTATCATGTGAGTTCATATAGGGGTTTTAAATATTAGTCAAAATGGACCTAATATATTGCCCCATATTAAGGTGTTAAAGTATAAAGGTTTCCAAATATATATTAGGGGTATGGTATGTGGAGCAATAGGAAGGGGGGAGGAGTAGTCATGGGGTATATGATGAAGCCCTCGACTCGGATCATTTTCATTGTATATTTTTTGAAGTAGCAACAAGGGTTTTAGAGAAACAATAGGCTTTTCTAGAGTAATAGCACAATATAACTTTGAAAAGCTGAGACATCCTTCATATTATGATTATTAAGGTATATTTCTTATCATTTAATTCAAATTTTTAGGGTAAAGTATGTTAGGAAGATAAATAAATTTAACTGACAATAATGTAAACACGCACGACCCTTCGCATTACTATACAAAGTTTGATTAGTGTGATAAAAGTAGATATAAAAGAAAGGACACAAGACATCAAATTACATATATTGAGGGTTTGTACTTTTTGAGTACAATATGAATTTGATCAAGGTTTTAAGTAAAAATATAATTAAATGTTTTGAAACTATAAGATATAGAATTCAGCACCGAAGATGTGGAAATAAAAAGGGGTACAAATATGTCATAGGGAAAATAGGTAGTTTGGATATATGGTAAAATAAGGGGTATTAAATATAATTTAAAAGATTTATTGGGGGTGGTGTTAATAATAGAAGTTTGAAATGTAGATTTGAAAATATGGGTATTATTTATTATCCTACGAACGTATGTGATAGGCCATAAGTTTACATAGTGAATCCCCCGTGCTCTGTTTGAAGTGAGCTCAAAGGTGGTGGATGTAGGGTAATATCACACAAATTAACAATATGTGAACCAACTTTGAAGCCATATATTAACTTTATAAAATTCAGGAGCAATTCTCTTAACATATTGCATGCTTCTATGACATTTTAGTAGGTAGGAAATATGTTTGTCATTGTGAAAAAATGTATTGATATGATCTTTCTCCTTGCGAAGAATTGTAGAAATATTACTACTAAAAATGTCATTGATATGATTCTCTTCCCATCTAATGAATTATATATTTTTGTGGAGTGGGTTTTCCATCCCTTGTTAGCTTCTTTTCCTACCCACCAATAATTATAGCCTACTTGTATCGTACTTTTCCCCTCTCTTAAATTGCTTCAAGTCTTTTTTCCTTTAATAGAATCTCAATTCCTTCTCATAAATGTCAAATAACTTCCACACCAAATGATTACAATCAAGTCTCTAATTATATGTATTATTACTACCCACGTCAAGATTTAAAAATATTTAAAAACCTCGCATAATTGACATGATGCCCAAATGTGCTTGACATTTTAGACATGTTTTTCATTGGGCCTCTAGATACTCTATATAGGTAAGAAGATATAAGACCAATCTAGATCCAACAAGCAAGAATGCCTATCCACAAAGTGATACTAGGTTGTAGGCAAGTGTCTTGTGTAAGGGGAACCTATACATACACTCTCTATTTAGAGAAAGAGGACATTGCTGAATTGGGGTGTCATTAGATGGTAAAATAATGAATAATTAGGTCAAGGATTGCAATAACAATAATGTAAAGATACAAATAAAATAAATGATAAGCGACCTGTACCATATTGCCAAATATATGAAATAACATTCACAAATCAACTGATGTCTCTAATAGGCCTTGCATGTCACGGTGGAATGTCTAGGGGCGTTGCGTTGTTGGAAATATGAGTAGCCATAAGATGACAAACCTTGTTTTAAGGAAGTGTGGGAACGAGGAGACTCCTTGAGTGGAGATTTTGTGGGTGGGGTTGACTTGTATATGGAGTGCTAGTATATAGAACCAGAGCAATACTAGACTCTTGGAGAATATTAGATAATAAGTATTCATATTTCTCATCAAAGAAAGAGGAAAGATTAGTCATATGGGCAATTTGATTGAAATTTGTTTGTTAATTTTTTTTTCATGGGATGCTCTGTATTATAATATCTCCATATGATTTGCTTAGGCATAGTCAAATAGATATGGGTCATGTTATGCATCACCATCTTTGTAGTCGGAAATGATGAGATCAATGTTGAGTGACTCAATCACTATATCCCTAGGTTGAAAAGAATAATTGGTGGATTTCTTCTCAAGAGAATCTTTAAAAAATTTCATGACTTGTATTCAAGGTAGGATCTAGAGGTCAAATAAGGAGGTAGTTGGTCAATAATACTTTGGGGAAAGTCGATTGTTTTTATCTTGAGATTAATCTTGTCTAGTTCATTCTCATTAGAGTCTAAGAGGTTAGGCAAATTTCTCCAAAGTAGTTAAATATAACCTCCAAGGAATGACCACTATAACCTCCAAGGAATCGATGCAATGTTTAAATATTTGATATTCTTTGAAAGGTACACATGGTAATGCTTTAAAGGTGCGAATTTTGGAGAATCTGCATTGTTCAATTTAAAGTTCCACGGGTACATAAGAAATTAGCTACCTCAAATCTGTCCTATTCAATAAATTAAATGAAATATTATTTCATGTTACGTTTTAATAATTTTTAATTGGAAAATATTTTCGTCAACCATATCTTAACTCAATCATTAAATATTAAGATGTTAGTTTTTATTATATATATCCACATTTAAAAAAAAGTAAATTAACCCCCGCGCCCTTCCCCCCTCCCCCAATAAAACAATTTTGAAACAAAGCAAACCCAAAATTAAAAACAAAGTACCCATAACAGATGAACACTAAAATCCTAGAGCCAATGTAGATTCACATATTCGTAGGTATGTTGTGACATTTGTTGGTTGTTTTCATTTTCTTTGATGAAAATTTTGATTTTGGTAAACTGAAATTTAAATTTTTTGTTTAATGTAGATTTCCACAGTGAGAGATCGATCAATATTATTTGTATTTCAAGTATATCTCACTATTCGATTATTTTTTCTGATGCATTATGTTGTTGATTTTTCGATTTAAAATAGCCTAAATTTCGTATCATGTTCACTGACCATCTTATACAAGCATAACAAACTAATTTTAATTATTTTTGTCAGTCGTCTTATTCAAATACAACAAATTTGTCATTGTATTCGCCACTCATCCTATCATATACAACAAAGCTTTGCCATTGTGTTTGCCGGTCGTCTCCTACAAAAACACAACAAAATTGCTCTTGAATTCTCACTCAGATCAATTTCTCACTATTTTTTTTTTTAATTTTGATTTTTTTGTAGATTAAATTAAATTTTGCACTTTATTGATCTAATATATTATTCCATTGAGGTATTTTTCTTTAGCTTCATATTCCTTTTTAATGATTTTTCTTTGTTTGAGAAAAAAATGAACATGACTTGATTTTTAACTTGATCCTTAATGGAATGACTGAATTTTACTCTTTGCTTGTGATTAGTCACAGGTAGTAATTCAGAACAACATCAATTGCCACCCTAAAAAAACATTCAATTGTCACATGAAGTTGTTGATGAAGCAATTCTATTTGGTGCAAAACATTATTATAGTAATTATGATAGAGTTCAAGGTGTCAAGATTCTAGATAATGCCACTCTTTGGGGGTTTAATCAACAAAAAAAATCACAAATATTGACATTGTTGCTAACTATGAAATTGTCGAATATTCATCATTTCTGGCTACTAATGAGATTGTAGATGATGTTACTATTTTCGAATATTTACATCAATGAAAGAAGTCAATAACCTCATTGTTAAACCCTAAATATTACTTTGATAATAACATTCTATCTTCCATTCATAATGATTCCAAAATGGAAGGAAATGAGAAGCCCATGTTGTACCATCTTCATGTTAGTTCTAAGAACCGTTTTGTGAAGAGGACTGTACCGACATTTGATATTGTTTCTTTTCTTAAAGATGTCGAAAATGGTTCACAAGATGTAGTTATCTGTAGATTTATTCATGAGTGTCACACAAGAAACCTTGAGTTGACACAATTAGAACGTTGTGAAGATGATCATAACCTTTACATTCTTGGTATGAATGATTCACAGACATAAAGTATGCACAAACATTTCCTTATACGTATGGTTTATACAGATGAAGAGGGAAAACTTATGCTACACCACCCCTCATATTGTGAAACAAAACCTCTCTTGAATGTGAATGATTTGGAAACATTTGATGACAAAATAGTTATGAATGTTGGAGTAATGAAGAAAGGGTATTACATGGGATCCAATTTAGATGTTTCCCCATTAGAGAGAGTAGGTTATCTTTTAAAAATTGATGGGAAGAGATTCATTCATTTAGAGGGGCTTGTGATACCAGCTTAAAATCTAATAAATTTTACTATCAAGTCAGACATGTAAGTCCACATTTATTATGAAATTTTTCCTAGTTTATCTAAAGAAGTGTCATTGAGCGTTTCATATCTTATAAAAGTTTTATAGTCTTTAGAAGATCTTTCTACTGGACACACTTTTTGTTGGGTAACAAATTTTAAGATTCTTGAGGATGTTATTAGTAGAGGTCACAAATTTCCCGAGGGTGTTAGTTTACATCCGCAGGAGGTTTTTTTAACAAAAAATAGGGGTTACTAATACTAAGTGACATTATTGATGGTATGATATTGTAATTTTTTAATACTATCGGTCATTTTGTAATTCATAATTTATGATTGAGTTTGCTGCAATTTTCATATCAATGAATTGTTTACTAATGTTATGTACTCTGTTTGTTGGTGCATGTTTTCTTGATGTATTTTTACTGTTAGCTCTATTAGAAGGTGGGGTCCAACTAGTTGGGATGGGAAAACATTCTTTTGCTACTTTATCACTGATATTGGTGAAAATCACACATTTTTCCAGCTTCTAATGATGAAAGGTGATGACGACGTCATCACTACTAGATTAGATGTCTTTACAAAATACAATATTAATAATGCATTACCTTCATACTTTGGAGTCTTGTAACCACATCAAGTGCATCATCACAATATTCACCTTTTATCAAACATAGTTTTCAATCACCTTAGTTTCCACAACATGATTCACAATGAAAATTTTGTGGAAATACCATGTTCAAATGAAAGCTTCATGGTTACCTATAAACTTATTTTTATGTATTCTATGCCACATGGTATTGTTAAGTGTAATAATCCATTGGAGTTCACTACGAAAGGTTATGGCATTTTGAAAGAGGAATTTTTTCATACATGGCCAACATTCCCTAATAGATTTCATGTAGCTTCAGGTTCAGTTTATCAGACCCAACCTCCAAGAAAGTGGCGTGTGAGACTAACATTCAAAATTCATTATCTTTATAAGACCATGCAACCTCATGTTCTTATGCACTTTTTTTGGGATGTGCACCAATGAGACCAAACTTATAAAGGTTATGGACTGGGCATAAGGATTGGTGCCCCCACACAAAGTTGTAATTACGAAATTATTTAATATAAGACAAATTTTGAAATTTATACATAAATTTTTGTTTTGAATTATTTTTTGCAATAAATGTAGCTAAACATTTATCATGTTCCACTATTAAGTTATTTAATTTGTTGCAAATGTCATGTCCATCCTAGCCTTGAAATTCCTCCATTTTTTTATAATCTTGTGTAGGTGTTTAAAGTAAAGTTTCAAGGTCATTTATCTCATTCAACAAAGTGCTTCCAAAGGTTAGTTTCTCAGTAGGTCTAGAAAGGCTAATTCTGGTCACTTTAGGGTAGGTGTACATCCTTAGGGAGGGTTTCAAGAGCTCACAATCATTCAGAGGTGGTATTAGATATTTTTTAAAGTTATGGAGCTTTTTTTAAGAATATTTAAGGAAGTTTTTGAGGTTTGGGAATAGTTGTTTTGAAAGCCGGGTAGTTTTTCAGGGGCAAGGAACATGCAGTCAAAATTGGCACCTTAACTTATGCAGAGAATTATGGGAGTTCCATAATGAATTGGAAAGAAAAAAAATTCATTGGAAATATTAAAAAATCCTCTATATTTTGGAATCATAAAATATTTCACAAGTCCTGAAGGCTTCTCTTGGAAGCTCAATCTGGACAAACACACCCTACTGTTCCAAAGAAAAAGATCCTAATTTTTGGATATGAAATAAGATTCAGGTTTTAAAACCCATACCATTGTTTTATTTTTAAATGGTCCCTTGGAGTCAAAATCATATAAATTTTCATGATAAAATACCATCTGGAGCTTTGGGAATTTCTTCGTCAATTTGTCTCTCTTGCAGGTGATTTTTCGCGGTTAGTCATTTTTTGGGTGGACACAAGTCACCTCTTGGTGCATGGAGTAATTTTTTTTCCGTCACATATATTTCCCAAGGGGACATAGGAGACAAAAAAATTCTCCCCTCCTCATCTCTCCCTCTGGTCCTCCAGATGACCAACTTCCAACCCCTTACGTGCTAAACATGTTAAAACCCTTCCTCCCAGATTGCATCTGATGTTGACAGTTGGACATGATAAAGTTGAGGCACATTTTATTTAAAATCTTATTCCCATTCCCAATGGGACAAAGGGGACACCAAAAAAATTTCCCCTCTTTATCCCCTCTCCAAGTTCCTCATCTGCCCGAAGTTAAGCTCCCAAGTGTTAGATGTTTGTGTTCTCCATCTCCCTCACATTCCAACACAACTTGACAAGTGACACCATCTTATTGAGGAAAATTTTTCTATCCCCCTTGTCCCCATTAATAAGGGTACATAGGGGACACACAAAATTTACCCCTCACCCAAGCTTCCAAACCCTAGTTTTTTCCCTAAGTAACTTCTATCTCATATATGAAGAAAATTGACTACTGGGCGACTTGAAGTCCTAAAACAACTAACTCTCAAGCCTACTTCTTCACCTTGTTCAAACTTGAATATATTATTGAATCTATGAAACCTTAAAATTGATGAGAAAAAACCTGATATGATGCCCATCACGTTCCATATCCATCCATGGTTGCAAAAAATGAAGTTTTTCTCATAGTTTTTCATTCGGAAACTTGATAACACCAATGTTTGGTTTGAGTTTTTTTCTTCTAGACATCCTTGTGATCAATTTAAATTCAAGAATAAATTAATGGATGCCATGAAACAATATAAAACCTAAAACTTGTTCCATATAAGTTTCTTTTTTAATTTCCAAGAGTTCAAATGAAAGGATCGATGCAAAAATTGGAGCACATGACCACAAAGCTGAGGTGAATCAATTGATGATGTTTTTTGTCGCAAGAGGACACCAATATGTGAAAATTATAAAAATAGAAAGTTTTCTACATAGTGGATTACTAAAAATAGTAAGCCCCTCAAAAACAAAACTCTACTAACTCATAACACTCATAAATGGTGCAAAACATCAAGCAAGGCAAAATTGGTTTCCCAAAATAGCAAGTTTGGAAAAAGAAACTTGATAAAAAATAGTAAATAACCACCAATGGAGGTGAATTGAGTATTTCAGGAGATTCAAAAGATAAATTTTTAGAAAATCAGATAAAATTTCCCAAAATAATAGTTCATGCGCCCACTTGCTAAGAATATAAAGTTTCAGTTTTAAGTGCAGAAAGTTGCAGTTACCTTTGTTTTCACTCATATCACTGATTTTTTCCATCCTCGTAGGGTATTAGGGTGATTGAATAAATCAAACAAGGACATAAACCTTCCACAAGGATCCTAGTGTACCATTTTGAACACAATGGTATCAAGGAACAAGGCAGAGCATTTTTTAGGCAGTATAGGTGAAAGTCTGAGATATTGTGTAATACAAAAAGAGTTCAAAGAGATCCAAGAGACACATTGTAACCCATGATTCATCATAGGAGGTCATCATGATCATAATAAAATCATAAAGTTTTGATCCACTAACATCTCTTAGGTGAGCTGGTTAAGTTGAGATGAGTGAGATGATTGAGCTAGCTAAGTCAAGTGAGCTAGTCAAGAGCTCATCCTTTTCTATAAGGAGACACATGAAAATTGAGAAGTTCATAGTGTTGCAGTGCAGTGTGCGAGACAAGAACGCAAAGCTCATTTTCCATTCAGGGATCATTTCTTCACGAAGAGAAAATGAGCAATGTCTAATCATGCTCCCACCCAAGTAACATCTCGGTTGAGAAAGTGAGTTGTGAAGTAGGTAATTATGTTCAAAATGAAATGATATATTCATGGAACAAACTAATTACAATCTCTCCTAAAATAAGGTTGAACTGATGCAAGCTGAGCTATCAAGGCACTCAAGATCATCGTGCTCTAGGAATCAAGGAATTACCTCATTCCCCATTCATTCCTTCAAGTTTCATCAGGGATCAATCTTTCCATCAAGAAAATATTACCTAATTCCATGAGAAACATGCGCACATGAAATGTATGAATGGATCTCATTCATGAGTGTTCTAGAGTTAAGGAAGAAAGAAGGTGTGATCTTCATTTAGAGCACCATAATCATAAGAATGAGCAATTGGCCCTATTCAATCCACTTGGTAGTGTTCATAAAAACTCACCTCAAACCTTGTGGTGTGGTCATTGTCATCTCTTCACATCATTGAAACCGGTGGCCACTTCTATAGAAATCCATTCAGGGGCCATATTTTTCACCCGCATGATGAAAGCCTATTTCAATAAGTGAAAGAGAAGCATCAAGAAACTTGAGCACCATGAGTTGTGTCTCATGATCAAGGGCCAATTTTGAAATCCTAAGGAAAAAGAAAGTGATCCTCACTCTCATTGTGAGATCAGGAAAAAATCATCATAAGTAATTCCCTCAGCCATGTCAAGATCACATCAGGAGGTATCTCAACGGTGTTTCTAAACACTCATTCAATAGTCTGGGGTGTCTCTGCATCTTGCAGAAGGAGGAGATTATGATTACCATGTATCAGATCAGAAATTTCTTCATAAAAAAAAAATTAGTCAATCCCTTTCCTTTCTCCTTTCTCTTTCTCTCCATATTCTAATTTTTAATTGAGAATGTACTTTTTGCTATTTTTTCCCATTCACTTAAGTGAGAAAAAAATACTTATAAATTGTAAAAGTACTCTCTCAAAATTATAAGAGAGGTACTTAATTTGTCTCTTCTAAGGGAAATTGAAATGTCACAAGTGGAATAGGAACATGAAGAGTCATGTAGGGGGTAGATGAGAGGTCAATTTTCAATGCTATAAATTGGGATGGCTTCTCCATTCCAAAGGATCCTGAAAGTTTAGTTTTCCATAGAAATTGTGGATTGTTGTAGATTATGAAGCTTTGTATCACCACTACACAAGAAATAAAAGATACATTTCTTCCATCTCCTTTGCTCATGTTTTCTACTACTCTCTCTCTCTCTTTTGTAACTTTGCAAATAATAGTGATCTTGAATAACCAAGAAGGAACTTGGTGTCCTTGATCAATGAATCTAAAGAAATGTGTCCCTATTTTTTTAGTCTTGCTAATTACCTACATTATTTCTTTCCTCTAATTGAATGAGGACATACTCTAGCTACTATGTGTGAACTCTAATAGTGTCTTCTCACAAAAATAACATTCTCTTTCCTAATTTCTCTCCTTTATCCCTCATTGCTGAAAATTCCTCCCTTGTACCTCATACAAGCACTTTTCCACAGGTTCAATGAAGTGTTCCTATGTGATTCTCGAACTATTAGGCCACTCCACAAAATTAAGATAGTTTTACATTCAATAATGGGAACATCCCCAAACATAAGGAGGGGCATATCCCCTTGAGCATTGGTGGAAACCCATAATTTGTAACACGACAAATTATTTCACTAACACAATCTTAAGTAGATGGATATTCCAACTTATAATATGCAATCACATCAAAGGAAAAAAATTATAGTTAAGAATATGAAACATAGATTTGAATCTATAAATGAAGAAGTGACTACACCAATATTCGATGTGTAATTTGATGAACAATTGCATGATATTCCTATTGAAAATGAATGTGGGAAATTTATTGATGAAAATCCTATTACATTTTTTTATTCAACAATAGAAATGGATGTTGGACTCTCTACAGAGTCACAATTTTTTTTTTCTAAGGATTTAATCAATTAAGTAATGAAGGTGAAAACTTCCCTTGAGAAGTTTGAAACATGACACTATGGAATTTTTTTTAATGTTTTATTTGATGTTGTATGGTATGTAAGTGATGGAAGTGTTCAAAGACACAAAATTTTATATGACAATCTTTCAAAGTGTGAGAGTGCTAAGGTACAAGAAATGGTTTTTAGTATTTCTGATTTAAGGTATATTGACCATATTGGGGGCATAAATAAAACATTGATTAACACATATAAGCGTGTCAATAATCTGTTTAAGGAAGATATGAAAAATTACAATTATGTATCAATTCTTAATGTAAAATTGAATGCAATGGAAAATAGGAAGAGTGAATTAATGAATTCGAATTATGTATTGAAGATAAAGAATAATGAATTGAAAATTGATAACAAACAATTGAGTAAAGAGATTGAATAAAAGGATAGTTTATTAATGAAATTCATTTCCTATAAAAAATCATACGTGGAATACAATAATAAGTTGCAATTTGGTTATAATAAGGTGATTAAATCCATTAGACTTTAGACAAATCAAATTAGTGCATTGAAGTAAGAAATTGAACATTTTAACGTTTATTTTTTGTATGATTCTACTTTTGAGATCACACCAACTTGGGAATTGATTTAGTGCATATGCCCCCTTTTATGATGGATATGCAATTGGGCATTAAGTATGAAGCATAAAGTTCATTAAAATTAAGATTTTGGCTACATTGTGAGTCATCTATAAATGTGGTGGAAAAATCCCAAGTTTATGAAGGAGAGAAATCCCTTGTCTGGGAAAAAAAGGAACCAAAGCAACCTCATGTCAAGAAAGTTAAGGAAGAAGAGTAACTTTATGTCGAGGAACTTAATGAACTATAACAACCATCTGCAAGTGGCGGGAGACAAGGAATGGAAAGGAGAATTGACCATGATGACTAGATGACTTATCAAAGATGTTAATTATTAATCATGACTTATTATAGAGTCCAAGTATAGTGTTCATTGTTAATTGAACTTACTATGTCATGTTTAAGACACATTGGTTATAATATGTTTCCCTTTTCCATGAAATGTTGTGTAGCAATCACATTATGAATTGCATCTTATACTATAAAAACATTAAATATTTGAAAGATGTATTCCCTTATTATTTGTGAAGATGTTTTATCACTTGCTCTATCTACTCATTAATTTACTTAATAAGTATGGGATGATCTAGGTGAATGGTAAATCTTGCAGTCCTTTTCATGTTGAATCATTTCCTACAAGTGATCATGGTTGGATGGTGTAGTGTAGTGATTTTTTCAAGGGTGATTTCATGCTATGTTTTATAAATATCAAATATGATATGTTCGTGAGTTCATTTCACTGATAAATAAAAGCTATAGGGTTATTGAATCCTATTTTTTTGTTCTTTAATTCTATTATACAATTGCTAATAGAGACCTAAAAGTGAGCATGAGGATCCAAGCTAGAATAGTGTAAAAGTGTTAAGTTTTTCATTGTATATATGTTATAATGACGTAATCCATGGAAATTGGATTATAAATAAGAAATTTACTCCTAATTAGATTATAGTTTTCATTGATCTTTGTTTCCAAGCTCCTTTGCAAAATAGTGTTGTTGAGGGTTTGGTTTTATACATAGTGTTACTGTTTATTGGGATGTTTTCATTTTTTATGAATCAATATAATCTTGTTTTTATATATTATCTCCATACACCCTAAAAATGACTAAAAATATTTAGGATGACAAGTTACATTCACTTACATCGTGGCGAATTCACTTTATGTGGTTGATAATGTTAGTGGACTTATATATTGAATGTACTGCAGATAGTTGCTTCTTTAGGGAGGTTATTCAATAGTATAGTTCCCACCTTGTACTCTATTTTCATGTTTTCATTTCATATCTATTGCACATGGATAAATTAATTAAAGTAGGAAAATGTAATGAAATTACTAGTATAATTTAGATTATGAGCAACAATAGAACACCAAATAACATAATATTTCAGAATAATGATCTCAATATGCAATTAGAATAGCTTCGCCACTTCGAGGGGGAAACCTCCAAACCATATAATAAGATTCAAATGCTCAAATGATAATTGAACTACTACCTACAATCCCCTATATATACTATTCATATGCTATGGCCATCACCAAGGCCGACCTATTAAGTATGAGAAAGTATAAATGATATAATAAAACAATATGGTAAGCCACAAGTCGACTGCTCATATCCTAATACAAGCAATAGGTTAAGGGCATAACATGCCCTTCCCCTTCAAAACAACATTTACCTCAACATTGAATAATCCTAGATGTTGCTATAGAAAACCTTCATCCTCCAAGGCTACATCTTCTATGCTCAGATTCTTTCACTTGATCAGATATTCCTTAATGTCTCTGGTTCTCAGCCTCTTAGTATGTGTTTGTAGAATCTTCTCTGGCTCCAAAATTATTCTTCCTTCCTCGTCAAGTTTTGGTAACTCTTTCTGGGCTTCAAATTTCTGTCCAATAACCTTCTTCAGGCATGAAACATGGAATGCTGGGTGTATGTGTGAAGATGGAGGCAACTCTAGTTTATAAGCAACATTGCCAATTTTCTGTAGAACCTGATAAGGGCCATAATATTTAGGAGCAAGTTTGTTGTCCTTTTTCTGTTGCTTTAGGGACATTTGTTTGTAAGGCTGGAGACATACAAAAACCTAGTCACCAATTTCAAAATGTCTTTCACTACGGTGTTGATCTGCTTGTTGTTTCATCTTGTTTTGTGCTAATGCTAAATTCTCCTTCAAACTAGCCAAAACCTGTTGTTGATGTTGAGTGTGTTCCTCAACATCTCTGACCTTAGTTTGTACCCTCAAGGAGGAAGTGATAGAAGGTGGATGGTAACCATATAATGCTAAAAATGGGGTCATTTGAGAAGAGTTATGAAAAGATGTGTTATACCACCATTCTGCAAGTGGTAGCCATTTAATCCACCTTTCCTGCGTATTTGATACAAAAACAACGTAGATACCCCTCTAAGAATTTGTTGACTAATTCCATTTGCCCATCAGTTTGAGGATGATAAGATGAACTATGAGCTAGCTGAGTACCCAAACATGAAAATAATTTTGTCCAAAAATTACTTGTGAAAATAGGATCACGATCACTTATAATTATCTTTGGGGTTCCATGTAGCCTTTGAATTGTCTCCAAAAAAATAGCTACAACTGTACTAGCTGCAAATGGATGTGATAGAGGGAAAAAAAATGGGTATATTTTTGTGAGCCTATCCAAAATCACGAAAAATAACAGTTTCTTACCCTCTGAATAAGGAAATCCGGGTGATGAAATCCATGGAGACCTCCTCCCATCTCTGGCTAGGAATTGGTAAGTGTTGCAACATACCTGGTGTCTTAATTGTTTCCCCTTTGTTCTGTTGGCACACTAAACACTCTGATACAAACTTTTGTACATCCCCCTTGAGTCCTTCCCAAAATAATTCTCTTTTTATTCTATGATATGTCTTTTAAAAACCTAGAGTATCCTCCAACAGGTGAGGCATGTAGCTCTGCAAGAATCCTATGCTTCAACTTAGAATCTATACTCAAGTATAACCTATCCTTGTACCATAGGGCATTACCTTTTCCACTCAAATTTGTTAGATGTCATAGATCCTTGCTTGATATTATGTATTAGAGATAGCTGTCATCCTTGTTCTTGAGGGGGCAATCACCAAACTTGCATATCAATAAGACTCAAATCGGCCAGTCAACATGGACATTCCACATAGTAATACTACCTACGGATGTATCCCCTATATATACTATTCATATGCTATGGCCATCTACCATTGGCTTGACCCTATTAAGCATGATGAAAGTATCAAATGATCATAACCCAAAATTGATATGGTAAGCTCACTTTTGTCGGCTACTCAGATGATAAACCTTTAATACAAGCAATAGGTATAAGGGTGTAACATGATCCCTTCCCCTTCAAACACTTGACGTTGTCCTCAACGTTGAGTAAGGGCCTAGATTGCTTGACTGTATGAAGAATAGCCTTCATTTCTTTCTCAGGTTGACATCTTATGATGCTCAGATCTCTTCCACTTGAATCAAATGATTCCTCAAATGTCAATTGGTTCTTCCAGCCTACATTAGTACATGTTTGTAGAATATTGATCATGAAGCGTCACATTCAACAATGATTCTTCCTTCCTCGTAGAAGTTTTGAGTAACTCAAATTTGGGCTGCTACACAAGGCTTCCTTCAACTGCTCAAAGGATTTAGTGGTTCTGTCTAGGCAATGAAACATGGAATACTTCTTTAGCAATGCAGTGAAGATGGGAGTTGTTATTTCTAACATATAGCTTCCAATATCTTTCTGTAGTACCCTGTTAATCCTAGGAACCCATGAATATTTTAGGAGCAAGTTTTGGGCCTTGTCCATTCCACCATAGCTTTGATCTTCTAGAGGACATCTACTTTGTAAGCCTTCATGGAGACATATAAAAACCCAGTGACCCAAGTACTCAAAATGTCTTGTACACCAAAATAACGGTGTTAGATCTGCTTGTTGTTTCATCATGGTTTGTGCTAATGCTAAATTCTCCTTCAAACTAGCCAAAACCTGTTGTTGATGTTAAATGTGTTCCTCAACATCTCTGACCTTAGTTTGTACCCTCAAGGAGGAAGTGATAGAAGGTGGATGGTAACCATATAATGCTAAAAATGGGGTCATTTGAGAAGAGTTATGAAAAGATGTGTTATACCACCATTCTGCAAGTGGTAGCCATTTAATCCACCTTTCCTGCGTATTTGATACAAAACAACGTAGATACCCCTCTAAGAATTTGTTGACTAATTCCATTTGCCCATCAGTTTGAGGATGATAAGATGAACTATGAGCTAGCTGAGTACCCAAACATGAAAATAATTTTGTCCAAAAATTACTTGTGAAAATAGGATCACGATCACTTATAATTATCTTTGGGGTTCCATGTAGCCTTTGAATTGTCTCCAAAAAAATAGCTACAACTGTACTAGCTGCAAATGGATGTGATAGGGAAAAAAAAATGGGTATATTTTGTGAGCCTATCCAAAATCACGAAAATAACATTCTTACCCTTCTGAATAAGGAAATCCGGTGATGAAATCCATGGAGACCTCCTCCCATCTCTGGCTAGGAATTGGTAAGTGTTGCAACATACCTGGTGTCTTAATTGTTTCCCCTTTGTTCTGTTGGCACACTAAACACTCTGATACAAACTTTTGTACATCCCCCTTGAGTCCTTCCCAAAATAATTCTCTTTTTATTCTATGATATGTCTTTAAAAACCTAGAGTATCCTCCAACAGGTGAGGCATGTAGCTCTGCAAGAATCCTATGCTTCAACTTAGAATCTATACTCAAGTATAACCTATCCTTGTACCATAGGGCATTACCTTTCCACTCAAATTTGTTAGATGTCATAGATCCTTGCTTGATATTATGTATTAGAGATTGTGTATCCTTGTCTTGATCCCATTCCAATCTTGCTTCATCCACCCAATCGGCCGTCAACATGGACATTCCACATAGTAAGGCATCTGCGGATGTATCCCTTTTAGACAACACATCAGCTACTACATTGTCTTTACCCTTTTTGTATATGATTTCAAAATCATAACCCAACATTTTTGTTACTCACTTTTGTTGTTCCTCAGATGATAACCTTTGTTCCAAAAAGTATTTGAGACTATCATGATCAGTTTTTACCTTGACGTGTCTACCCATGAGAAAGGGCCTCCATTGCTTGACCGCATGAAGAATAGCCATCATTTCTTTCTCATAGACAGGTTTGAGTAGATCTTTTCCTTTGAATTGATGACTCTCAAATGCAATTGGTCTTCCTTCCTACATTAGAACTACTCCCAATCCTGATCATGAAGCGTCACATTCAACAATGAAGGTTTTTGAGAAGTTGGGAGTAGCCAAAACTGGGGTGCTACACAAGGCTTCCTTCAACTGCTCAAAGGATTTAGTGGTTGTGTCTATCCAATGGAAGGCATCCTTCTTTAGCAATGCAGTGAGTGGGGTTGTTATTCTACCATATCCCTGCAAATATCTTTTGTAGTACCCTGTTAGTCCTAGGAACCCATGAAGATTTTTGAGAGTTTTGGGCCTTGTCCATTCCACCATAGCTTTGATCTTCTGAGGATCAACTTTGACGCCTTCATGGGATACAATGTGACCCAAGTACTCGACTTCTTGTACACCAAAATAACATTTAGATGGCTTTACATAGAGAGTATGTTTCTCCAAAAACTTCCAACACTTTATTTACATGTTGTAAGTGTTCTTCCCATGTCTTACTGTAAATCAATATGTCATTAAAGAAAACTAATACAAATTTCCTTTAAAATGGCCTAAAAACAATGTTCATCAAGCTTTGAAAGGTTGAAGGTGCATTTGTAAGACCAAAAGGCATTACCAAAAACTCATAATGGCCCTCATGAGTCCTGAAAGCCGTTTTATGAACATCTTCCTCTTTTATTCTAATTTGATGGTACCCCAAACGAAGATCTAATTTTGTGAAATAAATAGCACCCTGCAATTCATCAAGTAAATCATCAATTACTAGAATAGGAAACTTATCTTTGATGGTGCACTTATTGAGTTCTCGGTAATCTAGACACATCCTCCATGTTTCATCCTTCTTACGTACCATGACCACTGGTGAGGAATATGCACCCTGGCTAGGCCTGATGATACCTACCTTCAACATTTCCTGAACCATTTTCTGATCTCACTTTTCTGGGAATATGGGTATCTATATGGTCTGATGTTAGGTGTTTGGCTCCCTAGAATCAACTAAATGGCATGATTATGATCCCTAACTGGTGGTAGTGCCTTTGGAATTGCATCAAAAATAGATGAGTGAGAATTAACAATATTCTGAAGATCGGGGTGCATTGAAGACGCTATATTTTATACTTCTATGGAAAATAACTTTTCTATAAAACCATCCACTCCTTTTTGAGAACCTTATACATCTGATGAGAGATAATAATCTATGGAGACTTAGCTACCATCCCATTCAATTGTATTGTCCTTCCATCTGAATGAAATCACATGAACAATTCTTGGAAATTCATCTCTATAGTACCTCAGGTTGTGAGCCATTGGACACCCAAAACAATATCTGCCCCTCCCATAGAAATAACAAGCATAGGTGAGTCTAACATGTAGTCTCCCATGGAAATCTTAATACTATGGCACTTTCCTATGCACTTGAATGTCCCACCATCCGCAATCATAACTTGAATTTCTGGAGCTAGGTAAATAAAACAATTGAGGCGGGCAACTAACTTACTATTTATGAAGTTATGAGTACTCCCCGAGTCAATCAACACCGTCATCTTCTATTTTTTGAGATAGCCAATAATCTTGAGTGTTTGAGGAGTACTAATACTTGACAATGCATGACAAGAAATTATAGGTTGGTGATCCTCTACTTCATCTTCTACTGGTTCCTCAGCCTCTCCTATAATTTCAGCTTCCTCATCATCCTCATTACCTCCTTCAATATAGAACAACTTCTTCTCAGCACATTTGTGTCCCGGTCCATATTTACTATCACAGTTAAAACATAATCCTTTTGCTCTATTTTCTTCCATTTGTTTAGGAGTCAGTCTAATTGGCCTAGAAAATGAAGGGGAATAGACATTATAATTCAAGTTATGAGCAAGCCGACGTTGCATGAGATCCTAGTGGGTGATAATTGATGCTCTATCTAATAATAAATAGATATAAAGTCTTGCATCCTAGTTACATAAGAATTAGCATGCCCTTCCCCTTCAAACCAACGTTGTCCTCAATGTTGAATAATCATGGATGTTTCTGTAGAAAACCTTCATTCTCCCAGGTTGCATCATCTATGCTCATATTCTTCCACTTGATCAGATATTCCTTAATGTCTCTGGTTCTCAGCATCTTAGTATGTGTTTGCAGAATCTTCTCTGGCTCCAAAATTATTATTCCTTCCTCGTCAAGTTCTGGTAACTTTGTCTGGGCATCCTCTTAGTACATGTTATGCTCTATCTAATATGAAGGTTTTCTACAACAACATCTAGGATTAATTCAACATTAAGGACAACATTGGTTTTGAAGGGGAAGGGCATGCTAATTCTTATGTAACTAGGATGCAAGACTTATATCTATTTCTTATTAGATAGATACCACTTGATTTCCTTATTATAATCTGGTACCAACTTGATTTTAAAGCATGCTAATTCTTATATAACCTATTAGGATGTAAGGACTTATATCTATTTCTTATTCACTTTTCATTCATAATTCATATGACACCAACTAGCAAGTTGATTAACCTCCCCTGTAAATGTGTGATGTGATGTTTGAGTTCTTAAATATATAGAATATTGATCAATTATGGTTTACAAAAACGATGTCACCCTAGAATATCTTAGTAGCTTGGTATGATGTTGTTCTATTTATTTTGTTTAATACAGATGTAGATATCTATGTTAAGTGACTTCAAAATCTATTAGGCTTTGGAATGGATTAAGAGAGAGATCTATATGGTATTGATTCCTACTTTTTTGATATATCAATGAATTATGATCTCTTATATATTTAAATATGAACAAAAAATTCATTATCATTACGAAATGGGCCAAGTTATGGGACTTATTGAATTTATCTTAAATTAAAATGTATTCTATCTTATGCTCAGAAGTGAAATAATTTTTTAAAAATAGGTTGTAATTTTTAGGGGTTTTTTACATATGGTGGTTGTTTTTACATAGCAGTTCCTTTAAAAAAATATTTTTATGAAAAAGATAGCTTTAATTCATTAGTATTCAATTTTCAATCACAGTACATTTTTAAAGCATATCTAAGTCTTGACTTTGAATCTAGGCAGAATTTGATACATTCTGTCACCATTATGTATATAACGTTTCATGCCTAGCCTTAGATGCATCTTTTATCTCTCTTGGTTTTTGTTTTTAGTCTTGAGAGTATTTATGTGACCTCCCTTACTTGATCTACTCTTTGAAACATGTTCATGTTCAATTTCAATCAGGTTGTTGTTGGGCTACTATTTTCCTTAGCTACGATTCCTATTTCTGTAACAAGGGTGTTGACAATAACTCCGAATCCTTCATGGAATTTTGTTTGACCAATCTTCCTCATGTCATTTTTTGAAGAATAACAACGAATTAGTTAAATCAAATAATATAATTTCTCAAAATGTTAATTCAAAATAATAAACATCATTTCTAGTTTACCATTCGATTACACATTTTGGTGAAATAGTACCATGTTTCGATGGTCCTTATACTCCTTGGTTTTTCACTTCTTTCAAAAATGGTGTGCATCAAGATGGGCCTCTTCACCAATTTTTCTTATGGGCCTTATACTTAGAAGATAGTTAATTTTGCGGGTGCACTTAATAGTGCTTTCTTAGCTAGTTTTTGCCATGAGTTAAAGACTTGTTTCACCACTTTAGCTTCAATATCGGGGGAAATGGGATGCCAAATCCATTTTCCTAATGATTGTAATTTTTTCTAGGGGTCTTCTTGTATTTGATCCTAAGTTGGGATTCAATTTTTTGAGGCAAAATTTTTCTTTGCACCATCATTTGAAACATACCTTTTGATCTAATGAGCAACTTGAAGAATTATGCTCTCATCTCAATAGCCAGACACATTTTATCATGTTCACATATGTGTCTAAACTATGGAGGAGTTATTATACCTCCACTAGATTTGGTATTCAAAAATTTTCATCACTTGGTGTTTACACTCGATAACCTCATTACTCATAACCAACCCAATGTAAAAAGGTGAACTGACTTAGTAATTTGTAAGGCATGGACTCCATAAACATCATATAAGGGACCATCTCCTCTCCTAGAGAAAAATAACAAAACTAAAACCACTCACTGGCTACATTTCCAATCCTATGAATGATAAATACACAATTCAATTCTATGCGGTATATAATATCATATAAGTCATCAAAACCAATAAAACCAAGAGTTTGCATACCTATCTTGATATTCAATTATTTTGGTATCATATGGCCCTCTAGATGGTTGTAGCTGCAACATGTGGAAATCTCTGTAACACTTTCAAATTCTCACAAGTTTAATATACTTTTGTTCATTTGAAAGGTCTTCATTTACCTAATAAAAACAACAAGGAATAACTTCCAAATTGACGTCACTAAAAACTTTAAAAAAATCAAAATAAATTTTACTAACCTTTAAAATACTTTAATGGAAAATGAGAATCTTGTCATAAATTGAACCATTTGACTTTCCATAGTTAAGATCCTTATAGTCTTGACCTTTATAATGGTATGGTCTCCCTAACCTACATGAAATCCCCATTTTTTATATTTCATCCCAAATCATAATAATATATTTCTCATGTTTTTTGGATGCATGTTTCTTGTTGTAATCTCGTGTTATATTTTGAACTTCATGAAGCATCTTCACAATAATTCAAACTCCAACATGGTGAGAATAATAAAAAAGGTTGGCCATCATCTTGAGTGTAAGTTATAAATGATAGTTTATAGTAAATAATTCCAAGATGGGTTACATGTTAGATATAAATTAGTATTTAAAAATTAAAAGTTACAATGTGATATGTAATGTACCTTTTTATCATTGATTCTATTAACAATATATTTTTCCATGAATGTTAATTCACAACCACGTAATGATGGGTCAACATCTGTACTATATTCATCAAACCAATATTATCATTTATTGATTTCATTTAACTTAGGGTTCAATTCCTACTATTTATTTTTTGAATGTTAAGAAAAATTTAGAAATTGATAACACTTAGTAACGTAAAAAATAATTTAAAAAGTACTATTCAGCAACTTCCCTAGAGAAAGTTTGGTATCAATGTTTACAACATGAAAATAGTGCGGTATTGTCATACTATATGTCTTTCATGAAAAATTGATTTTTTTTAATCATGGTTGTGTTCATGTTAAAATTGCTATGCTAATTGAAACAAACGAACACATAGTATTCTCAAAGCAAAGATATATCTACCATTAACATTATGATTTAGAGCTTAAAGGAAACTAGCTTTAATGTAAACACATGAAAGAATTCATCTAATTACCAACCATTTCCTACTCTATTTATGTATGATTGCCTTTAAACTACGAACCTATGAAGATCATAAGCAATCAAATTTGTGTTGTTGCTTCAAGATAATGAAGGAATCTCACTAAAATGGCTATAAGGCCATGTTTGGATCTTCCTTTACTAATCAAGCATGAATAAATGGATGCAAAGATGAGCAAGCTATTCCATCAATGGAGAACGGATCTTAATCATATGTTTTATATGAAATACTATCAAAAGTATGGTATAAGGTGTGAAGGTAGGAGCTTGGTCCTTTATACAACTTTTCTATTTGGGGAAAGCTTGAATCCCAATGAATGTGGGATAAAGGATAAAGTAGATTTTATACTTGTTAAACATACTAAAAAATAATTAACAAGTGATTAGAAACTAATGGGAGTTGGGGGTGCTTTAATTAATCAAGTAGGATTAATTAATATGCTAGAATAAGCTTTTTAGGCTATTTGGAGGTGATTTAGGAGGAATTTTATATGATTTGAAGCATTTGAAAGAGGGATTTAGCCAGTAAAAGGGTTTATTGATTAAATTCATTATTAAAAAGGCTTAATTAACTAATAATAGTTAATTAATTGATTCGAAGAGGATTATAACTAACAAAGTGTTGTTAATTGGCATCCAGAAAGTAATAAATTCTAGTTAATTAACGACGTGTTAATTGAAAAAAATAGAGGAAAATGTTAGATAATTAGTGGAAATCACTAATTATAATAGAAATGATAGTTAAGGGGATAATTAGTACAATTTTAACAATAAAACTACGTAAGCGGATTTTAGGTGTCTACATTTGCCCCTCTTTGGGGTGGAGTAAGCGACGCCACTTCAAAGATAGTAGACAAGTATAAGCAAGTAAATTTTGAAGAGAAATTAGTGGAATGAAGGATTCCCCCTCGAGTGTTGATGGGGTGATAGAAGAGGTTGATCGACAATCAAAAATATGAAGGAAACAGATAGAAGAATCTAGATGGTGGAGGGAGGGATAAAAATGATCCCTATTGCCCCAAGTGTTTTGGAAGAAAAATTGATAGTGATAAGACATGATAATGAATGATATGGAAATAGGAATTTTTCATCCAACCCATTTAATAAAAAAAATTATTTCATCACTTTTCTCATATGATCTAACATCATTGGCTTTTATTAAAATATACACTTACAAAAAAAGTGTACAATAACATGAAAAGCTATAATACTAACATTTGTTCATTGTGAAAACAATAACTCAATGCAACATACATAAATTAATGTAATACGAGAAAGTAAAGAAGCTAACCTGATAGGGAAACAAGTACAAACACACATACTCAAACAAACAATGTTCAAGATAGTTGCACCAATGTTTTTGTTATCAAGCTTCATTTCCCAAATGTTCACGTGAACAAAAAGGGTTTAAAATGGTTCCTCAAGCAAGGATACATGTGAGGGGAATACAAATAGGACACATGGGTCATATGAAAAAGTAATCGTGTACTATAAAACAATAGCAAGCAATTGTTATGTCAGGGAGTACAAACATAATAAGCAAAGCCAACTTTGTTAATGGAGGTAGATCAAAATGAATCGCGAGTCGTTGTGCAAAAAAAAGTGAGAACCTAAGAAAGATGTTTTGTATAATTTTTTTTTATGTTTGAGGATGATGAATTTGATACAGGCTTTAGCTGCGTGCATGTTGTTTACCAATTTTTTGTAAAATTTGAATTTTACAAATTTTTTGGATTTTTTTTTACCAATGTTTTGGATTTTCAAAAGTTATATGAATGTTTTTGCAATTTTATAGAATTTTTCTGAAGCTATGTGCAAGAAAATGAAGAAACATGGATGCTCCTAGCGATATATGGGATGTACAAGGGAAAAATGCCACGCATATGTGCAAGAAGTGATGATGCAAAGTTTCCCCTAGTGTTAGATGGGAATATACAAAGGAAAACTCTTGGCATATAGAAGTAGGATCAGCCAAATCAAAGCCAAGAGGGATAGGCTCAAAAGTATCCCAAACATAGGCAAAGAATAGCTTAGGATAAAAGCCACCATAATCCTAGGTATGAGATGCTTGGTGAACAATGAACCCTCCAATGGTGTCAGAAACCAATTTTCACCGAAGGACTTGTCCAAAGTGCCACAATTGCGTGGTTTTCACACTTGGATGCATTGATTTTTTCTTTACTTTTTCTGATTTTATATTATTATTTTTAATTTATTGATATTTGAGGGACCCATACTTAAGCATAGAAACATTTGAGATGCATGGCATTCATGGGTTCTCTAAGTTCATCACCATCAGAGTGAGCAAGCTTGTATGCATCTGAACCAAATTTAGTGACCACAAAATATGGCCCTAACTAGTTAGGCTCAAATTTACCATTCTTTTCATGATCCTTAGTGGTATTGAACTTATTTTCCTATAGAGAAAGGTCTCCTACCTTAAATTGGAAAGGTATGATTCTTTATTATTATAAATTTGACACACTCAATTTTGATACACTTTGACATGATCAAGGTTGTGAAGGAACTTCTCATCCAATATCTCAAGCTCTGCTAGTTGAGCCACTTTGTCATCCTCCTCTTTATCCAACTAATCTCTTAGCTCTATGCGCAAAGAGGGGAGCTCGATCTCAAGGGGGTATTATTACTTCTATGCCGAAAACTAAGGAATGTGGAGTAGAAATGGTAGGGGTGCGGATGGATGTTCTGTAATCCCAGAGGGCATGATGAATATGCAAATGCCAATTACGGCCATTTTTATTCTCCATCTTCTGCATAATATGAACATGGATTTTATTTGAGGCTTCTGCCTACCTATTACCTTGAGGGTAATTGGGGTTGAATTCTTGAGTCAGCTTTGAAAGCATTGACATAAATCCTTCACAATTTTGTTCTTGAATGACTTACCATTATCAGCTAGAATGACAAAGGGGATGTCGTATTGGAAAATGATATGGTTCATTATAAACTTGGATATTTGCACACCAGTGACATAGGTGAGAGGAATAGCCTCTACCCACTTCGTAAAGTATTCAGTGGCAGTAATAATGAACATATGGCCATCATATGATGTAGGGGTATGCTTACTACTGAGATCAAGTCCCCACTTTGAAAAAGGCCATGGTTTAGTGATAAGTTGTAATGATTGTGCTGGCGCATGTATCAAGTTTCCATATTTTTGACATAAAAAACATTTCTTTACGTACATATTTCTTTCCATAATTATGATATTTCTACCTAACCGTCATCGGTTCCTACTTGCCTTGACCGATGTTGGTCTTCCCTGACCGATGTCGGTCTGTCCCTAACCGATGCCAGTTACTGTGTTTTCCAGCAAGTTCCAATTACATGCTAAAATGAAGTAATTGAGCTCCACAACTCAACAATCTCCCACTTGGAGTTTAATTACTGCACCATACATGTACAACATCATTCTTAGATCCTTCGTTAGCTTTGTTTCTTCCTCCTCAAGTCTCAAACTTGAAGACAAACAGAAGTGGAGTGTAGCTCCAACTTCTCCTTTGCTAATGACTTTGTTAGTATATCCATAGGGTTCTCACTCGTATGAATCTTTTCCAGATTCAACTTCTCATCCTCCAATACCTTCCGTATGAAGTGATACTTCAACTGAATGTGTTTCGTTCTCAAATGAAACACTAAGTTCTTTGCCAAATGAATTGCACTTTGACTGTCACTGAACAACTTACAATCATCTTGCTCCTTTCCCAACTCTTGCATGAACCTACTCATCCATATCATCTCTTTGCTAGCCTCTGTAACTGTAACATACTCTACCTCTGTAGTAGAAAAAGCCACAACCTTCTGCAATCTCGAAATCCAGCTAACTGCCGTCCCACCTACTATGAAATATATCCAGTAGTGCTCCTTCTACCATCTAGATATCCAGCCATATCCAAATCAACATAGCCACATAATGAAATATCTGAACCTCTATAACATAACTGCATGGTAGATGTCCCTTTCAAATACCTGAGTATCCATTGGACTGCTTTCCAATTCTCTTTACCTAGATTGGCCATATATCTACTCACCACTCTCACTACCTATGTAATGTCTGGTCTAGTACAAACCATAGAATACATGAGACTCCCAACTGCTGAAGCATATGACACTCATGTCGTGTATTTGACATCCTTATGTGATGATGGACACTGATATTTTCTCAATTTTAAATGTCCAGCCATAGGTGTATTAACAAGTTTATCATTTTGCATGTTAAACCTTTCTAACACCTTATTGATATAAGCCTCCTTAGACAAATACAATTTCTTATTTTTCTTGTCTCTATGAATTTACATACTAAGGATTCTTTTTGCAGCTCCTAAATCCTTTATAGCAAATGTGTGAGCTAGCTTTCTCTTAAGCTCACCAATGTCATGCATACTAGATCTTGTAATAGGCATATCATTCACATACAGTAACAAAATAATATAGCTCCCATTTTCAAGCTTCTTGAAATAAAAACAATGGTAAAATTCACATTTCAAGTAACCATGCTCTTGCATAAAACTATCAAACCTCATATACCATTTCTTTGGAGCTTCCTTGAGCCTATAAAGGTTCTTTTTCAACCTGCACACTAATTTCTCCTTACCTTTGACTTCATACCCAAGCGGCTGCTGCATATAAATTTCTTCATCCAAATCACCATGAAGAAAATTCGTCTTCACATCTAGTTGCTCTAAATGTAAATATTCTACTGCAACTAAACTCAATACAGTATGAATAGAAGTCTTCTTAACAACATGATAAAAAATTTCACCAAAGTCAATACCTACTTTTTGTGTAAATCCCTTTACTACAAGCCTTGCCTTGTATCTTTTTTTTCCACCCTCTTATTTCTTAATCCTGTAAACCCACTTGTTCTGCAATGTTATCTTACTTGTTGGCAACTTAACCAAATTCCAAGTCTAGTTCTATTCCAAGGAGTCCATCTCCTCATGCATGACATGCTCTCAATGGACGTGGGTCTTATCCTGCATTATTTCTTCAAAGCTCTATGGTTCACCATTATCAGTCAATAATAAATAAATTAGAGAAGGTGTAAATCTTTCTGGAGGTTTACTTACTCTTTATGACCTTCTCATAGGCGTTTGGGGTACCAGAGGCTAAATCTAGACCTCCTGGACATTCCTATCCAAATCTGCCAGTGACTGACGCCGGTCACCTCTAACTCAACGTCGGTTCTGCTAATCAAGGATGGTTCTGAATTTTTTGTAACCGATTACCAGTTCGTCTTATCAGTGCCAGTCAGGGGTCTAAATGACCATCGGTTACTGTGTATTTCTGTAGTTGATTCCTCTTTTAAATCATAAGAGTTCATTTTCATTCACATAAACTTCTCAATTGGTCTCATCTTTGGGTACCAAAATTTGATCCCTGTACATTCTCTTTTCATTCCATTCAACATCATGACTCCTTAATAATCTTAGAATTTTTTAAATCCCAAAAAGGGAAACTGAAATCACAAGATGTATAACCAATGAAAGTGCATCTCTTGGATTTTGCATCCAACTTTTTTCTATTTTCCTTATCAACATGCACAAAAGATTCTGAACCAAAAAATTTAAGAAAAGAAAGATCTACCTATTTTATGGTCCAAGCTTCCTCTGGTATTCCTCCATCTAGTGAACTTGAAGGCCCACTGGTTAATCAAATAAACCGACTGTATCAACTACTTCTACCCAAAACTTTAAGGGTAATCCAGAATTTATTCTCATAATTTTAGCATGTTCCATGATTTTCATGTTCATTCTTTTTGCAACACTATTCTCCTGTGGTGTTCTTGGAACCAGTTATTTCTCTACAAATTTCATTCACTGAAACAATAATCATTAAAATCCTTGCTACAGTATTCACCACCATTATTAGATCTAAGGACATTTTAACTTAGAATTTGATTCATTCTCAACAAGGGTTTTCCATTTTTTAAAAGTCTCAAAAACATCAGATTTAGGTTTAATACAATAAACCCATACCTTTCTTGTAGCATCATCAATGAAAGTAACATAATATTGAGGATCATCCATGAGAAGCTACCTGAGTTGGTCCCCACACATCTGAGTGTACAAACTCCAATTTCTGCTCCTTAGTTGCCCCAACTTTGAGAAATCTCACTCTCTTTTACTTTCCAAAGATACAATTCTCATAGAAATAAAGATCTAAATCTTTCAAATATGATAACTTACTCTTATCATTTAAGATCTTGTATTCCTTTTTGAATCATATGGCCCAATCAGTTATGCCACATACATGCATTTGAATTTAAAGTAGATAATACAGAAAATTAATCAGTAACACATGTAGATAAATATAACATTCCTACCTTCTTACCTCTTGCCACAACAAAAGCACCCTTGGTGACTTTCCAAGAGTCTGTTGTGAATGTAACTTTGCAACCAGCGTCACCTAGTTGCCTTGCAAAAATACGATTCCTCATGAAGCTTAGCACATGCCTCACATCTTTCAATACCCATGTATTTCCATTCTACAATTTTAGATGAACTTCCCCTTTACCAGTAATACTGCAAGGTTCATCATCACCCAAATAAACATGTCCAAAATTTCCCTGGACATAATTCCTGAAATAACCCTTATTAGGGGTTGCATGGAAAGAAACTCCTGAATCTAAAACCCATGATTCAATTCCACTATCCAAAGAAAGAATAAGAGCATCTTGCATTACCTCTGATGAAACAAGATTCACATCTTTACCTTTTTTTGTTTTTGATTCTCTTTACCCTTTGACCAATAATCTTTCTTTACATGTCCTTTCTTTCCACATTTCCAACAAGTAATTCCCTTACCTTTGGACTTGTATCTTATATCCCTTGGCTTTGATTTTCCATTACTCTTACTCTTGGATCTCTCCTTATGCCTACCCTTACTTTCTAAATTCAAAGCATTTCTAGATGATGATTCCTCTATACTCTTCTTGCAAATTTCTTCATTCAAGATTATACTAACCACATCACCAAACTTAAAAATATTATTAGTAGATGTTGTATTAATAACAACCATTACCAAGTTATCCCAACTATCAGGAAAAGAACATAAGAGTTAAAGTGCTTTTACCTCATCATCAAATGGTATTGCAACCGATTTTACCTGATTTACTATAGATCGGAAATCATTCAAATGAATAGATGTAGATCCACCTTCATGCATCTTCGAACTAAATAGTTTCTTCATCAAATAAACTTTATTTGAAGCACTAGGTTTTTCATATAAATTAGCAAGAGATTTCATTAACTCTACCGTAGAAGCCGCTTCTGTAATATTGGAAGCCATGGATGCTTCCAGGCTCAATATTATAGACCCCAAAGCCTTTCTGTCAAGAATCTTCCATTCTTCATCAGTCGTCTTTGTAGGTCTAGACTTCTCATCCAATGGTAAATATAAATCTCTTTGATATAGATAATCCTTAATCTGCATCTTCCATAATTGATAATTTCGGCCGTCAAATTTCTCTACCTTTTATTTGTTTTCTTCTGTCATTTTTGTAGCTCCCACTCAATCAGAACACCCTCTGTGAGTAAATCTGTCAACACACAAAACCCACAAACAAATCTCTGATATCAGTTGTTGGGATTAGCACACCGGTTGTACAGATAATATATCATATCTAAGCATACATGTAGATAAAAGTGGATATTCTACCAAAAGAATTAAGCAAAATAAGAGAAATAAATCAACACCAGATTTAATGTGGTTCACCCAGTTTGGGCTACGTCCACCAAGAAACAAGCCAATCTATTATCCAAAGATTTGATAAGATATACAATGAATATTTGCAATCTTCCACACCTCTCAGATGTACAATACTTTCTTCCTTCAAGCTTTTCTTCTCTCTCACCAAGAAAAAATCTCTCTCACATAATTATCTTGTAATTATGATTCATCATCTACTTCTAAACCCTAATTTTAACTTCATATAGTCATTTTTAGACTTAGGGAACTTAACCATGTAACTACAATTAATAAATCTATTTTAATGCTAAAAATAGATATAATTCTCGAGAGTTAATTAAAACATCCTCGCACAGGTAACTGACGCCAGTTATACCTAACCACTGTCGGTTCCTCCCTTACCTAACCGATGTCGGTCCGTCCTGACCGATGTCGGTTCCTCTTTGACTAATGACAGTTATTGTGTTTTCCAACAAGTTTCCATTGCATGCTAAACTGAAGCAATTGAGCTCCACAACTCAACATTCTTTTATCTCCACCTGCTCACCAATATACCAACCCAAACACCTATAACATTTTTGCCTTCTGTGACTTCCACCTCTATATCCCTGATTCTTCTCAATAATATCACGAACCTAACCACACCCTTCTTACTCTTTATGCAATCATAGAAAATCCCTGAAGAATCAGGTTTTTATTAAGATTATTGTCAATTGCCCCTATCGACGTTGGTTACCTAACCACTGTCGGTGTTCACCTCTATTACCAACGTCAGTCACCTGACCGATATTGGTCTCTATGTCAATTTTATTCCCTATTGACCAGTGAACAAAAACTACGATAGAATAAAACTACACCCATGGACCTAGATTTCCTGATCAATATTCTTGCAGACCCCTATCAGACCTGTCAAATAGACCCAGAATGTACCTACTGTATAAACCTCAACTATAGTTAATCATGAACCTTGACTGTTAGATTATAATTTTCATAGAATATTTTATATATAGAGGGAGATACCTAGATTTTAACCCATAATTTAGTATGCTTTTTTCGATTAAATCAAAACTCATAATTTAGTATATATAGTACACAAGATCATTGCACACAGTTTTATGAGTATGGTAGATTCCAAATTTTAACGCTTGTCTAGTTTAGTATGGCATTTTTTGATGTTAGTTGATTTAGTATGTTTATCATATCCTGATCCCAAGGACGACATGTCATATACTTGATCAGGGAATTACTTTTGAAAAATATTGAAAAACACACTGTGTTTTCCAACAACAAAATTTTCAAGTATTTCTTCTTTCTTATCGTACACGATTGTGTCTCAATAAGATGAACTCGGCTATGGAAGTAAATATCATTTAGTAGTAATGCCATACCATTAAATAATTGATGTTATTTACAACATATACATTTCAAATGTTTTACACTATAAGCTTTTTATATTTTATAATATATTCTTATATTAAACATGCTTATATTAGGTATGGGTATATGCGTAGGTTTGGTCAGTTTATAAATATTTAGTGATTAACATATACTCCCACATACCAAAAGCCCAAATTCACATGAAGAATTTTTTTCTACAAACTAGAGAATGACAAAAATATATTATTATTGGCCGGTTTGGATTCTCATGAAACTATTAAACTATTTATAAAAAACTTATTCTGATGTGATTTATTATTAGTATAGAAGCTGCAAAATTCATTTATACTTCTATTTTGTTTATACAAATCAATAAAAAATATTGAATATAATTATTTATGTTGTATGATAATATTACCCGTTCGTTTAGTTAATTTTGAATATAAATATTACCTCAAAAGTTATGGATGATTGAGTTGTTTTTATAGCTGAACATATTCCTAATTTTTAAATAATTTTTTTGGTACGTTGTTTCATTATTATTTGTATCATGGCATGATTAATGGCTTTGAAATGTAAATATTCATTTTTGATGTTATCTAAATGCATTAGTATCTATTCTTAAAACATTACATATGAGAGTAAATGAATTGCTATTTATTTTTTGATGTTATCTATTTATTGTGATTATTCCAATTTTATTATTCATGTATTGTCTTGGTTTGATTTAGTAATTTATGTTTGATTAGACATAGTTGCGACTAGTTTTAATTTTTTCGTAATATAATTAATTTTAAACATTTGCTAATTTCTTAATATGATTGAGAGATTTTAGTTGTGTTAAATGGAATATCATTAGAGTAAGTTTAATTTTTTTGTACTCATTATATTTGTAAATAATGGTAATGTGCATATACCATTTGACTATATAATTGATTATGGTAATTTGTTGTACGATAGAGTTGGTAATTGCAATGTTGTGAATAACTCTGATGTAATTCGGTATAGGGAAGATCTCTACAAAAAAATCAATTGTTGCTTCATACTCACTCTCAATTCGGTATATGGGGGAAAGTTCCTCATGCAAAGAATTAGGAATTGGTGTCTGCTGAAGGGGCTTGCCCCTTGGATTAATGTGAACATCGCTTATAGAATGCACGTCCAACTATCATCCTGGGTGGTAAATTGTACTATAATATAGAGGGTGCACTTTTAAAGCCGCCCACCGAAGAGATCTTTATTCATACAGGAAGTTGTCATGGATATTAGCTTTTTGAAAAATTGTGATTTTTTTATCATATTGGATTATGTATATTAGTTTTGTCATTTAACATACTAACCATTAATTGTATATTCTATGTTTACATGTGTGATTTTGTATTTAGTTACTCTTTTGTGTAGTGAAAATGAACACGTGGAGCTCCATTCCTCCTAATCCCATAGGGATAACATTAACAACTCCCAAATTCCAAAGGGATGAATCATTCAGGAGGTCAACATTTGTGGTCTACATAGACCATCATCAATAGAATAAGCTGCCTAAATAAAAAATTGTAGCCATGGTTAAGGCATGGCTCAATTTTCCGGAGACATCTATTATTTATGAGGATATGGTCTGGCTTATGACACGATAGAGGATTCCAAACAAAGTACAAGCCTCCACATAAGATGAAGAAGATGGGAGTTCTGATCCTAAAACCGGAAACAGATCCAAAGAATTGTGCAAAAAAGATTACACATGGAAGCATGCTCCAACTAAAAACAAATGACTGCTTTTATATGTTTTGTACTAAAAACTTATTATATGTTTGAAAAAAACCTATATAAATATTTAATTTTTGACAAAGTGTTGATTCACACGAGCTTAAATATATTTCATTTTGTTGTTAGAATATACTCTTGATTCAACATGAGCCTAAATATTAAATATGTTTTGTAATGGATTAAATATGTTTTCCATACTATTAAAATGTGCTGCTATGGATTATATTTTTAAAATTACTAATGTTTATATAATTTATAGCAAGTTTAGATTTTTAAAATTCATTTATGTTAAAATTATATTTAGGTAACAAATGCATAATTGTAACGAATTTATAAAATCTTCACAACCCCTCAAATGAAATGTATTCAGGGTTATTTGAAATCAATGAGTGAAGTATAGTTAAAATGGAAAAAAAAAGGAAAAATTAAATATTCATGTCAAGTTCACTACGTATGGGTTATGATCATTTGTTCAATTTAGAATTGTATTTGTGCAATTATCATTTCCAATTGTTTATGCTATTCATAAGGCCCCCCTTTGATTATTTATTATTTTCTAAATTATTTTGTGTTGTTCTAAGACTTTCGCTAGGATAGTGCACTTGACAAGGAATGTAAGTCCAAAAGGTTCTGGTAAGCTACATGGTTATGAGAAAAGATTCCCCATTCCCTTCAAAATTTATCCATGTGACCCTTGGTCTACCTTATTCACATTTATTGATAGTTATCTATCAGTTTGTTTGTTTGTGAGTCAATAATGTTCTAATATGAGTTCAACTCATATATAAATGCACATGTACCCTACTTAATCTACATAATATAGAAATTCATTATTGTTTGAATAGAGAGTTAATTCTAGAGAATTCAAGTATTCATTGAAGCATGTGATTTTCATACTACACATACATTACAATGGTTTTTAGTGAAAAAACTAAAACAATTATTGGAATGTCATTCACAATACTATATGTTATTGATGGACTTGTTAAATATCAAGAAAGATCAGTCTATCTGATAAAATAAAAACCCCAAAACATTTATTATTTCCTTATGGTTTAAACTTCAACATCCCATTTAGGGAAAGCAAAATAAGTACATTTTCTCATTGATTGTAATGAAGTTTTAGAAACTTGAGAGAGTTTTTGGACCCCTCGTGTTGACAAATCTACTCGTAAAAAAATAATTTGAATTAAAGTGCACAATTTTACTTGGAATGTCAAGTTTATGGTTTAGGTATGCTTGAAATGTCAAGTGTACATTATATACACATTTTGGTTCTCATAAATGTAAGTTTTCTAGCTTTCCTATGTCTAATAAAAATCAATTTTACAACAAGATTTGGATGATCATCTTCTTGTCACGTCCCAAGAACATGATAAATGTAAACTCTATCTTGGATGATCATCTTATTGTCACTCCTACGAACATGATAAATCTAAACCCTATGTACTAGACATTTATTTATTGATTTGATTTTGAAAACTAATCAAATGTTATTCACACTTCTACATCCATTTTACCCCTAATCTAATGTTTATAGATATTTATATTGCAATTAGATTAAAATCTATCTATTCATAATACATTAATAAATTTATTAAGTGATTTATTCAAATTTAATATTTACCCATAACATTTATAAATTCACAATTATAGGAAAACATATTTTAAAAAAATATTAGAAAATGTGCTTGTATTAATTATATGTTAGAAATATAATGTTATCTATACGGAAAATGAGTGGAATGGAATCAAACCCCTGAATGCTATTCCAATATATTCCAAAATATATTCCCCCTTTATTCTAATATATGGAATACAAAGTTTTATTATTGTAAGGAATAAATTGTTTTAATATATTGTTTCCCAAAAATAAGTCGCTCACAAACACATGACGTTAACTCATTTAGTGTGTATGTCCCTAGACAGAGTACTACCTCCACTGAATCTCCCATATGAAATCATTAGTAATGAACAAACTCAATAGCAAATGTTTTAGTGCCTTATCATATGTTAAATTACAGATGGTTGTATTGAAAAATTCAAATTTGAAGTGTTCATTATGATTTTTTTTGTCTTTGCTTATGATATATGTTTGTCTGTTGTAAAGGTAAACATGGTTGCCATTTGGAGATTGGAAATTAATAGAGTGTCGAATACCTTCGAAAATATTGCATGTTCATCGTTTACATTATATGACCATGATGGAAGAAAGATAGTAGAGAGAGGTACAATTGTGGGAAATGCCACTATGACCTTCCACTAGGCTGAGTATATGGCCTTGATATTGGGTCTTGAGGAAGCAATACACCACTAAGTTCAGAACATTTATTTGTTTTCTCACGATATGCTTGTTGTGAAACAAATGAATGGTGTATACCAATTTAACAATGTAAATCTTTCTATTCTTTGAGTTCAAGCGCTAGAGAGTGTATCTCACTTTGTGAAATGTTCATATGTGCATGTAAAAGTTAATATAGGTAGGTTGGATGTATGTCAAGTGTCTAGGGACACTATAAACCAGGAATTGGCAACTTTGTTAACACTTGCCATGGATGGAATTTCAATATGATATATGTACACACTGTATTTCCTTTTTGTGTAATGATAGAAATACCTTTTTTATTAGATTATGAATAATTAATATTATGTGAATTGTCTCCAACGCATATATTTTATATTTTTTGGATAATATGATGATACATCATATAGTGTAGATTAATAAACCAGGCATTGTGGATAAAGGGGAAGGATTCTAGAGATATGGGAAGGATGTGGTAGCTACAAAGTATTAATAATAATACATTCTAGAACCTATGAACATGTCTTGGGAATAAAAAAAGGATTTAAACAATGATAAGTTCATACATATTCAATGGCTCCTCATATTACCGTGTCAATCCATTTCATTTCTCCTCATAATACCGTGTCCATTTGTGTCATTGATCTTCATAATACCATGTTTTGTTTTGTTCCTCATAATAATATGGATATTTTGTTACATATTATGTAGATGGATGATTGGAAAAGATGAGTATGGACACTCTTAAGAAGAATCCCAAGGATGGAAGCTGATGAGGTTCATAATGCCTCCATAACGTTGTTAAATTATACAACCTATCCACCCCCATTTGATATTGGACCAAATAGGGATAAAGAATTGAAATTTTGTATTCTGAATAGAGAATGGTCCCAAAAAAATATGGAACTTGCAGACATGGTTATCATGTTGGGGATGGTGGTTCGTTTTCTATTCGAATCTCGGTTCACAAGGACAAACACATTCATTAGAAGATGGATTCATGAAAAAATCCCTGTAGTAGATTAGTGACAATACCTTGGGTGGTACCACAACATCACACTAGTCATACATCCACCTCTAGATGGTAAATGGCATGTCTTATCAAAAAATGTTCTTGTTTGGTGGGATGATGTTGATCGTCAGCTAGAATATCTTGATGATTGGAGCTTTGAACAATGGAGAGTAACACATAACAACTCGGATGAATGTGACAATGATTGCAGCGTGGATGCCTACACTGGCCTTTGTCATGTTTGTTGAGTGATTATGTATTCTGTAAAAGTGCAATGCACTTACTTTAAAAATGTTACTTCTTCAATTGTTTGGGTTGACATTTTGATACGTATCACAAACACATAATATAATTGCATGGGATGATACTTGGATGCTCAAATTTTTTTTTTTAAACATAATGTTATTATTTTGATGCTTTAATCCTATATTGTCTTCTAACACACTTACAATTCACATTTCATGTTTACTTCGGAAACATCTAGAGTCGAGTATCCAATTTTGAAAAATAATGTGTGCAGCTAACTTTGTGACAAATGGTTTATTGTGCACGATTTTATTAATATGAATGAAAAATACGAATAAATAAGTTAGTGCACCATTTGTTTCAATTTATCTTGTTTTACAATGCGTTGCTTCAATAATGGTTATGAGAACATGCTTGACTGAAACATGTGTAAGTTCAACGACATGGGCCCATCCATGTTCACAATCCGTTCTTATGTTTTCAGGGAAGACATAAATAACGAGATAGTGCCGAAAAGGATGCAAAAGGAGATTTTCCTCCAAAAGTTCCAGAAAGGATGCAAAGGGAGATTCTCCTCCAATAGTTGATAGCACTACGTCATATGGTCCTTTCAATCCCTTTCGCTCAGATGTCCATGAGCCTGCAACGGAGGTGAATAAAATTAAAACTTAACTTTTTTTATTTTTTGTTGATTACTGTTATTCAATAGTGTAAGAACTATTATAATTTTCTAACATTGTCTTTCAATCAGCCACCCGTAGACTACATAACCAAACAAGTTAATGTTCGTATTCAGTATTTCAACCATCATGGATCATGTGTTTTTAGTGGGGATGTTAGGTTTTGGGAGTTGCATTGAATTAATCGACATCTCCAGGTAGCACACAATCTTCCCTTTTGGAACCGCATAAGCGTGGCTGTAAGAAAATGGGAAAACAGTCACCTATCCCTCATGATAAGATCAGAGCATATGTACCGAATAGAGAGGGGGATGTGAACTATGTCTTGAGGCAGCGATTCTACCTACAGTACATGAGGCTTATCGATCGAGTTTGCATAAAATAATGTAAAATTTGATTCGAGAAGTTGAGCCAGGAAGGAAAGAGGGATTTAGATGTTTAAGTGTGCACCTACGATTCAAAGGAGATACGATAACCGAGAGAGGAGAATTGGTTGAGAGCAAGAGAAAAAATTAACTCAAATATCAGGATAGAGGTAAATTTAAGATTAGTATAATATAATATATATTATGTTTGGTTAGAAATCAAAAACTTAATATTATGTCATGAACAAGAAGATAGATAAGAGGGTGGAATAACTAGCGGGAATGTTGACCCCCCTACGAATGATAACGTAAGTAATTATTGGTCTTTCATTGCTCTATAGAATATATTTTTTGTTTATTTGTGTATATACTAATTATAGGTGTGCATAAGATTATGACATTCCCTTGTGTCAGCTACTACGTTGGTAGAGAGACTCGATTCGTAGTGCGAAACGAAGAAAGGTAGAAACTACTTAACAAGCACTTGAAAATTTAATGTTGCCTTATATTGTTGATATTTAAATTGTCTTGATGACTCGATTGTTGTAGGTAGACGTTTACGATAAGACACCCCCTTCACAACCAACCTGTGGTCTCAATATTATTGGTGAGATAGCTTCATGAGAGTTCACAGAGGCCGAGATGAATATTACCAGAGTTGCAACTTCCTTTCTAGTCGAGGAGAGAGAGGGTGACAAGGGGAGGCATGAGGAGAGGGACACAAATGATGTTGCTGACAGTATGAGAGAGGGTGGAGTAGGACTGGTAGATTATTGAATGTTATCATTTGATTTTCTGTATTCTTTTTTGGTGAAATTAAGATAAATTTATTAATGCAATTGAGATTGTTTTTATTCGAGGATTTTCCCAACGAAGTCGAATTCAGGTTAATGTCAGATGATATATTTGTTGCAAGAGGAGTGGTTTGTGATAGTAATCCACATGCGGTGTGTCATGACATCACACTCCCCTAATTTACTGTGAAATTATTATTTCTGAGGCCATTGTTCCCACTGTTTCACCATTTTCTTTAAGTTTTTAGACGAAATAGATAAGGGTGTGGGCCAAGGAGGAATACTTGATTGCAATGGTCGGTTTGAAGTTTGTTGTGTGCATTATGATTTCTTGATCCAATGCTGACTGTGAGAGATTCCTTTGCGCTAGGAGGAACTACCTGAAATACACAACAAGACCACAAGAAATAGTTAAAAAATATATGTCAGTGGGCTTCATAGTGTGTGCTGAATCCAGGAAGCGTGATACTTCCTTGGTGGCAGTCAACCCACTGTTTAATACAATTTAATGCAAGAAATGACATAAAGAAATAAGGTTCTACTGTAGTTGATATGATTTTGGTATCTCATCCAAATACAATAAATAAATTTAACATAACATGCTAGGATATGATCAGATCTGGAAATAAGGTAAGTAATTAAGGTGTTGGAACAGGTCAAGGTCAGATTCTGGGTCACTTGGGTCACTTGGAAAAGGTTATTGGGGTTTGGTATTAACATGACTTCTAAATACAAAGATCGATGTCGGTCTAGTATGACTGATGCCGGTTTAGTAAAAACTGATGACGGTTAAGGCCGGAAGATAATAACTCAATAGTTCATGGTTTTGGGGATTTATCTGAGACTGAATAAGAGATGGTAAGGAGTTGGTTTAGGTCTAGGGAGGTGTTGGGAATATTCAAAGGTACTCAGGAGTAGAAAGAGGTAATTAAAATGGTTATGAGTGATGGGAATGGTCGGGTTCACAGGGAGGCAATAGTTTAGGGGTAAAAATATAAATGGTGGTCAATAAACATAGGTGAAGAAATTTTATTAACTGAATGGAAATGAAATGGTGCAGGTTAGAAACACACTTATTGTTGTGCAAGTTCAATGGTTGGGTGGTAGTGATGGCTGATCGGTGGAATGCCAATCAGTGTAGTGGCAGTGCTTCCCAGAATGTCACCGTGAATGCAAAAACCTCATGATCAATGGTTGTACTGGCTATGGTTGTCTAGATGTACGAAAGAGCTCTGGTTCTTTCTTGCATGTAGATCTCCTTTTCTCCCAAAACTTGAGAATGTGTCCAACCTCTCAAACAAGGTTACCAAAATGGTAATATGGTAACCGAAAATGGTTTAGGGTGACTGGCGTTGGTTTCAAGTTAACCAGTGTCGGTTAAGGTGGGATATCCTAGGTTGCCTAAAATAGTAGATTTTGGCTATCTTTTCTTAACTTTTCTAGTTGGTTCCAGGTCTAAATGGAACGTTACACTTAGATACATGGGAATATGGTTAGAGGAAGAATAGGCATGTGCTTTTAGGGTTATACTAAGTCTTAGGTCATTAAGGTAAGTAGGGCTAAGTCTTAGTTAGCTATGGAAACATGTTATGAATGGGTCTGTGGTAAGGTGTCTATGAGAGGTGGCTAGGTGAGGTGTGCATCCATTTAATTAAAGTAATTAAATTAATAAATGGAGTGAGGGTGAGTATTGAATTACTTGTGGATAGTTAAATTAATGTTAATATGGGGTGAAAGGGGGCTAATGTTAGGTGAGTATGTTTAAGTTAGTTATTCGAAAGGGGACTAAGGGGAGTGTGACCCAATTTTGGTGTCTATCTTTTTCCCCTTTTGTTGCATAGCTTGTATTGGTAAGCGACACTGAAAAAAATAGGAAGTGATTGCCCCATGTGTGGTTGAAGGTGGTGAAGTGATTCAAGTATCCAAGGTATAGGATATGGTCGAGAAACACAATGCAGGTTAGGTTTAGGAACGTTTAGGTATGCTCTGGTACACCAAAGTTTTGGTCAGGATAAACGACATGATAATAGGAAAGGTATGGTTGTTAGGTTAAAATAACATAGGTAACAACATTGCTAGGTATAACGGGTACATATGGTCAATAGTCACACCAAGTAGGTCAAGTTCAGATGAATAGGTCATGACACAGGTAAGGTAAAGGTATAGGTAAAATAACAACTCCTAAGATGTAGCAAAGGAAATGTAGGGGTAGGTTGGGCTTATAGGTATGTTTCAATGGGTGGCTAGAATGATAAAAAGTGGGTGAGCATGAGTTTCAATAGGTGAAAATGGAGTGGGGTAATGGCAACTAGTTTGAAGTGTGAACGACGTCGATTACATGTTGACCAACGCTGGTTCACTAGGGCACAATATGACTAACGTCAGTCATAGTGGATTGGGAGTAAAAATGAAAATTCTACTTTTTATAGAATCATTTTTCATTTGCCAATATTAGAAAACAACAAAGGAGTGGTGGAAAAGTGGAAAGTGACAAAGCAAGATGGAGAGTTGAGTTGCCAAGCCTCAGATTGTGTGATCGTTCATTTGATAGGTGGGTCCACAAGATCGGTGTGAGCAATTCGGTTGGTTAGAGGTGAGGAGGGAATTCATTGATGATGAGGTAGAAGAGGGGTTGGGTGGACCACCAGTGTAGCGGCTTGACATACCCCCACGGAGACGACATCATGACGAGGTAGGATTTGGTCCCATTCTACGTTTGTTAGATGAATTTGTTTGTATAGATCGGGTTTGGGTAAAAATTGGTTTAGGGCAATCAAATTTGAATTTGGAAGGAGGATTGATGAAATAGGATTTGTAGGAAGTGGTATGTAGGTTAAAGAGGGGTGGGGATGGGTTGAGGTGAGATTTGGGTAGGGAAGGGTAGGTTGGTAGGGTAGAATGTTGAATGTTTAGAGAAAAAGGGTAGGGTTTGGTGGATTTTATGTCGTGAAAGTGATCGATGTCAGTCAAGGGTTGGTTGAAATTGGTGGGAGTTAGCCGGCATCAGTCAAGGATGAGGTGACCGATGCCGGTTTTGGAAGATTTTTTTCAGTCAATAAGAACTGATTTCGGTCAGTATTTAGAGAAAAATGGGCCAAAAAATGAGAGGGGGTGGGTGGGGGAGATAGGTCATGAGATAGGAAGATATTGTCGAAGGAAAATAGCTTGGGTAATAGGTATACATAGAGATGATTCAAGGGTGGGGTGAGGGAGCTAGGTCATGAGTAGGAAGGATCTTGGGAATAGGTGGTGAGGTCCAGGGTGAATGTGCGTATAGTCGAGGTTTAATCATGTTATGGTTTGTTGGATGTAGGCAAGGGACTAGTTGCGGATGAGAGATAGGGTACCGCCCCTATTAGTATTGGTACAAGGGAGCACGACAGCCAAGGAGTGGCGCCATGTTGTAGAGGTCAACCTGATTGGGGTCAGATGCTACCGACAGGTAGTCTGGGAGTCGAGTTTGATGGTCGTACTCATTGACAGATGGGATTCGGTGACCAACACCTTTCATCTACCGACATGTGAGATCACCGTCACCTTGGAGGATGTTTATAGGATCATGCGACTACCGATAGTAGGGATACAAGTGTATTCGATTACCTCAGAGGAATATGAGGAGTTGATGTTGAAGTGTTCCGCGAGGGGCTGGCAGAGTTGTGATTCCATAGTGATAACCTGAGTTATGGAGACATGTTCAGGGCTCATCCTAAGGAGATGAGTTTAGTGGTTCTGATTATGGAGACAATTTGTTGTTTTTCCCTACTAAATGCGGAGGGTGGGAGATTCCTACGGGTATTAATGGGGGTTTTTCATGACATGATGGAGGATAGGACTAGTTTTTCATGGGCACCAACATTCTTAGAGCAGTTTTACAGAGAGTTATGGGCCTATGGGAGGTTGCGGAGGTTCAACCTGTGTTGCATGTTTCTACTACACTGCTGGGCATACGAGCACATCGTGTGTGTGCATCTAGTTGTTATACCCCATCCAAATGAATTTGAGGCGGGCTTGGTCCAAGTAGGCTACAGGTGATGGGTACCTGCTGTTGGAGAGCATTGGGATGTCAAGGCTACACACGATATAGCATATTACAGGAGTGTACTAGAGGGGTTATCTGGCATGGACATCATATAGAGGTCGTATGTGGGCTTCCCATCATATTGAAAGATGGTTATGGAGCTAAAGGAGCTACAGTTTCTCAAATGGATAGAGGGACACCGCGTTGGGAGCACAAGATGATCCATGTAGATAGGGTCAGACGATATTTTAGGTTGCCACAGGATGTGCCTCCACCCTTCCCATAGTATCGAAAGGACGACATGGAGAGGTTTATGCCTCTACCACAGCCAAAGGTGCAGACATGGCAGGAGGAGAAAGTAGTGGATTGGTGGATTGATGATGTCGGGGTTACAGACAGGTATAGATAGTGGTGGGAATCAAAGCTACGGGAAATATCATTGAGGCCAGGGTAACTCGACTTAGCCACAATCACTGTTCAGAGGGATTCCCTATAGGGGCAGGTGACTACTCTTGTGACACGGTTGGGGATAGTGCAGGGGTAGATGATAGGGTGAGAGGCGCAGGTTACTACTCTACAGGCCTAGGTAGTATCCCTTTAGGCCTAGGTAGCATAGGGACAAGAACCTACATAGGGTGGGGATAGAGATGGAGGACATGTGACCTCCATACATGCGCAGGTTACAAGTTTACAGGACTAATTGGCCACTGTACAGGCATAAATTATGGCCCTACAGTCCCAGGTATAGGCATAGGAACCCGCACATGCTCAGGGAAAGGGTCCCAGTGTACAGGTAGGAGCAGGACAGGGTCCCATGGTATAGGTACAGGGTCCGAGGCCGATGACACCACCATAGACAGTGTCGATGGCTAGGTTCAGGGGTGTCGTGGGAAAGGCATGGTATTATCAGGATCACTTGATGGCCACAGGGATAGATTTCCCAACCTATACATAGTACATAGATTAGTAGGCCTCGAGTGAGAGGACTAGGTCCCACACTCATAATGTGGAGAGTACAAGAGGCCGACAAGCCCCGAGACAGATTCAGGGAAAGGCCACTAGTTTACGAAGGCTAGCTTCAGGTGAGATACCAGTAGAGGTCATACCGAGGCCCATGTAGGGTGGTGAGATGTTAGCAGGATGTTGCATGGGAGCAAAGGAGAAGGATGAGACAGGTGAGACAGGCATGGAGGGTATCTAATGGGGGGATGATTGATAGTTATGGGTACGTCCATTTTTTGTTTGTTTTTGATATATACCGGTCTGCGTGCCGAAGAGAGTGAGGATGTACATGAGAGCTTTCATATTTTTTATCATATACCGGCCTGCGTGCCGAAGATGGTGAGGCTGTATATGAGAGTTTTGAGATATTTTTGTTATTTTGTATAAGTGTATATTGCATGGACACACAAACTTTTATGATGAGATTGATGATTGTTTGGGATGTACTTGTGTTGGTAGAATTAGATTGTTATATGTAGATGGATGGAAACTAGGTGTATGAGGCATGGTGGATTCATGTTGTAGGTATGATGGATTCAAGTCGTAGGCATGAAGGAGTCAGGTTGTAGGTATGGTGGAGTCAAGTTATAGGCATGGTGAAGTCAAGTCGTAGGCATGGTGAAGTCAGGTCGTAGGTATGGTGGAGTCAGTTTATAGGCATGGTGGAGTTAGGTTATAGGCATGGTGGAGTCAGGTTATAGGCATGATGTTTATTAATTGGTGCATGTTTGGTTTAATTTCCAATTGTTGATATAAAATGGAAACTAACTAGGGTGGGATGTGAATAGGAAAATAAAGTAGAAAATAGGTTAGGGTAAAGAGTGGTCGAGCTAACCTTCAAGGGCCCCATGCCCTTGAAGTTTTTCCTACATAGCCTCGGCGAAAAGGGGCCTTAGACTGATGTAGTTCTCCCAAAAGCTAGAGAAGAATATGAGGAATGGATTGGTATATCTTAGGCATGATTGAATGTAGGTCATAGGCGTGGTTGAGTTTAGGTCATAAGCATGGTTGATTCATTTTAAATATAAGAGTCGATGGTTTGGTCCTATATAGGATAATCAATAAGTAATGAGGAAGGTGAATGGTAAGAGGTGGTAAAATATCCACTTAATTGATAATAACCCTAATGAGTCTACCATACCCAGGATGGGCTTATGAATGTAAGACCCTAAAGGCATTGCATAATGGACTATTATAAAGGTGAAGAAAGTCACATGATAAAAAAATGTCGCATTTGCTGCAAGTCCCTTAAGCAGAGAGAAAACTAGGGCACAAAAGGAAATGAGGTGAAAGTGGATGGTTTAGCATAACCTAGTGTACGACTATATGTTAACTTAGCAAGAAACCCGTGATCAAAAAATAGGAAAGTCCATGACAAAAATTTCATCATTTTCTTCATTTGTTTTTTTTAATAGACTAATCAATGTGGGAAGTCTATATGGGATGAGTATAGTATCTCCTTGAGGTTTTCATGAAGCTGATCGATGTGGGAAGCTTCTGGATTTATTTTTTTTGCAATGAATTTATATAGTTGTCCTTCAAGGGAGTAGTCTATTTATAGTGGTGAGGTAGAAAGAAGAGATGTCCCTTATTGAGGGAGTCATCTGTTGCTGGAATTTTGACTCAAGGAGTTAAATTCCATTTTGTGTTTTGGATGTTTAAGTCATGGACAAGACTATAGAGGAAGATTAGGTTCTTGTTTAGAAGACAAAACTATAGTACATAGGGGTTAACTATGAAAGAGGTGGTTTTAAGTGATGAACGACCATTGGGTTCCATATTTAAAAATATGAAAAGTATCCATAGGAATCATGTTGTGAGTAGATTAGTGGTAGTCATATTGAAGATAAGGTTGAAAGGTGATGGATAATCACACGATTCTTGTTTAGTCATTGATCCTAAAAATAGGTAATATGGAAGGTGAAAAACATTCAAGGGATGAGCGATCAATTGATAGAAAGTGATATAGGAATTGATGTCAACAATAAAATGGTCGAAGATGCAAGGTATTGAGAGGCTCAGGTTCAGGTTCATCATCAAAAGGAATGAGGATAACACTAGCCCCACCTCCACGCTGACACTTGGAGCCATCGAAGAAGAGTGTCATTTGGTAAGTGGTATCAACTAAGGAGAGGGTAGCTATGGATTCGTATGGGAAATCAAAGTTAGAGGATTGATTCCTGGCAAGAGGTGAGTCTGCTAGTTGGTCAGCGATGGTTTGGCCCTTGATGGATTTTTGATGAGTGAATTCAAGGTTGAGGTTGTCAAGAAGCATAAGCCAACATGCAACATGTTGATGTTGATAGGGTTTGGTCTACATGTAGTGTAGGGGGTCACTATTGGTAAAAATGAAGGTTTTGTGGTTGAGTAGGTAATGGTGCAGTTTGGTGGTGATGAAAACTAAGGCTAAGCAGAGTTTTTCGGCATGGGTATATCTAGTTTCATAGTCCAGAAGGGTACGGCTTATGTAATAAAATGCTTCCTCTCTGTGTTTCTCATCATGACGAGCGAGCATGGCACCTAAAGAATGCTCAGTGGCAGAAATGTATAGGTAAAATGGTTGGTCATCCTTAGGAGGAATGAGCACTGGTAGTTCAAGAAGGTACTGTTTTAAGGTGTCAAAGGCTTTATGGCATTCATCATCCCATTTGAATGAAACGTCCTTCTTAAGAAGATGATGAAATGGTTGACAGTGGTTAGAAAGCTGTAAGATAAAACAATGAATAGATTGCAACTTACCTTCTAGGTGTCGAAGTTGACGGAGATTAGTAGGCAGAGGCATTTCTAGAATATCCTTTACTTTACCATGATCGAATTTTATGCCACGCAAAGAAACGATGAAACCAAGGATTTGTCCCGAAAGTACTGTAAAGATGCACTTCTTTGGTTGAAGACGAACACAATACTTGATGAGGTAGTCAAATATGACCTTAAGGACGGTCAAGTGTTCGACCTGATGTTTGGATTTCACAAGAAGATCATCTACATAATATTCCAATATGTGATGCATGATTTAAGTCATAGCTTGCTGATATATAGCACCAACGTTTTTAAGGCCAAAAGGCATGACTCGATAGCAGAAGGTCCCTCAAGGAGTGATGAAGATAGTTTTGTGTTGATCTTCTGGAGCAAGTACTATTTTACTATAACCCAATAAACCATCCATGAGTGATAGCATTTCATGGCTGGCGATGAGATCAACTAGTTGGTAAATGCCTAGTAGGGGAAAATCATCTTTGGGACAAGCTAGGTTGAGGTCACGGAAGTCCATGCAAATGTAGAGTCCCCCTGTCACCTTTGTGATAGGAACGATGTTAGAAATACATTGGGGTTAGTCAATGGGTAGGATGAAGGAAATTGAGATAAGGCGTTGAAGTTCTTCTTTGACCAAAAGATAAATGTGAGGATAAATTTTCCATAGCTTTTGTTTGATGGGTTTGGCATTAGGAATGGTTACAATATTGTGGACCACAATTTTTGGGTCAATACTGGGCATATCGGCATAGGAACAATAAAAAGCGTTGCTATGGTCCCAGAGGAAAGAGGTAAAAGCTTCTTGTTCAGCAACATCTAAAGATTGACCTATCTTTAAGATGTGTGGGTCGTCCTTAGTGTTAATGTTGATTTTGATAGTTGATTCGTTCAACATGGTTTGCGTCTTAGAAGGTAATGACCTGTGAATATAAGAGTCTTCCTCACCAAGGTAGGTGAGGATGGACTCATCATCCTGACATTGAACGACATTAATAGAAGGTGTATCGTCATTGATCATATCAAGATATAGGAAGGGGAGATAAGAAGGAGCCTCACCATCACGTTGATAGGTCAGAGGTCCCAGGGAAATTTTGTTTACGAAAAAAAGAAGTTAGGAGGAATAGATTCAGGATCTATAGACTCTGTGGGTTAAGATGGTGAAGTGGGTGAATGAGGTGGAGAAGATTTGTCTTCCTCAATGAGGTTGAAGTAGGCCTTCTTGGGAGGTTGTGAGGAAAATTCAATGCCACTACAGTCATTGTGTTTACGGGTAGTGCAAGAAATGGCAGTATGGTGGCCCTATTCATAAAAACCAAATCCAAATCCTTTCCATGCACATCAGTGGAGGAAAGTGTGGGAAAATTGGCAGTTAGTAAGGGATTGTAGGTTAGATGAAAATGGTCATGTTTGGGATGGAGGTTCAGGTGAATAAGTGGCAATATCAAGTCCCCCATACGTTAGATTAGTGCAAAGGTGGGGAGGACCATAAGAAAAAACCTCACCTATGTGGTAGTCATAAAGGGTGTTGGCGTAGGTTCCCATGGTCTCGTGGAGTGAGGAATGTGTTGATATTGTATAGGCGGTACTCCCCCAGAGTGAGGCATTGAAAAACATCTTCTATGGGATCAATAGTTGATATGTGGGTAGCGGGGATAAATTACTCGCTAGATGATTGGGAAGTAGATGAGTCAGCTGTAGAGGCTATGACAACATTAGGAATAGTAGGGTTAGATGTGGGATAGGTGGCGGCAGCATTGGCAGATAATAGAATAGTTTTGGGACAGTACGAGGACCTACACGAACATTAAGGATAATAGTACCCAGGGTGGAGGTGATGACATCGTTGAAGGAGCGCAACGTAACTAGGTTATTATGCATACAGTTAGAAGGAATACACATTTGATTGTATGTGTGGGAGGAGATGATGTTAATGCTAGCACCACCATCAATCATGACACGTCATACATGTATGTTATCGATATAAACAGAAATGAATAGGGCGGGATTAGGGTCATCTAACTAGAGAGGTACAATCTCCTCTTCAGAGAAGCTAAGGGCGGTAACTTGAGGAGTGGTCGTGGGGGTTGAAGGAGGAGCTGGTTTGGTTAGTGAGGCCACATGGTGAGGGGTGATAATTGAGGCCACTGGTGTGGGGTCATTGGGAAGAACTTCAATGGATTGCAGAACCTCACTAAGGGCTTGTCTGTGGGATTCATAAGTCTGGACGAGATCGTGCAAATACATCTTTAGAGGAGACTGATGTAATTGTTTTATCATTGTGCGATGGGTGACCCTATTAGAGATAGGGTATGTAGGTCTGTGGATAGTGATTTTGGGAGAGGGTGTAAATGGTATATTGGGTATAGGGTTGGTTGATGGGCTAGTTGATTTTTCTTTGCCTTTGTCTTTCTGAGCACAGGTAACAATGTGAACCGTATTAATCTGAGGGGAGGTGGATGGAGAGGGTGTGTCATGGAATATATAATGACATGAGGAGAAAAATCCTAGCGTTGGATAAAATCCTTGTGAAATGAGTAGGGCGCAATGACATTTGGGTGGTGATTTGGCCAACTTTCTAATACAGACCATGTTGATCTCAAATTTTGGCGGTGGGAAAAATGGTTATGGGGGTGGAGATATTGATCACTAAATGGGTAAAGGACAATGATGTATGGTGATAGGTGAAGGTGGAGCATGGTCCTCATCAAGAAGGTCGTCATCGTATAAATTTTGTTCATGAGGACAAAGTTGGAGAAGAATGGTCTTTAGTGCTTTACAATTTTTGACATCATGTTCTGACACACGATGATAGGCACACATATTGGTTTCATCAAACCCTTTTGGTTTGGGTTTAAGAGGATTGTAAGGTCGAAGCGGTGGTAATGTGATGATGGAAGTCTCTAATAGATTGGTTAAAATGTTGGCGTAGGACCCGGCTAACGGATCACAATGAGAAGTGAGTGTGGGTTTGGGTACAAATGTGGATGATTGTGAGGGAAGAAGCTTTATAGGAGGGGGAATGGGTTGGTTTACTAGCTTGGTATGTGGATTGGTCTTAGGTCTTGTTGGCATTTGCTTGGGTAAAGGTGGGGTAAAAGAGTTGGCAATGGAATGTTTGGTTGGTTTTACTACCTTATTGGAGGGTAGCGGATTCTTATCTTTGGGTTGCACCTTATTGGGTAAATGTGAAACGAGAGTATGGGATGTAGAAGAGAAAGTAGATGGTGGAAGAGGATGGGTTACCCATGGGGGTAACCGAGTTGTGGTGGAGGTGGTTGATAGAGGTTGGGTAGGTGGCATTAGTTGAAGTCATATAGGAAAGGTTGGGGTTATAGTAACTAGTGGAGGTATAGGTGGCAAGAACTATATGGGTGAGGGTGAGGAAGTTTGGTTTTTGGGTGAATGAGGTGTAACAAAGGCTCATAAGGCAGGATTAGGTTGTTTAGCTTTTGACTGGCCTTAGTTATGAGACTATTTAGTCAAGGTTGATGGATGAGGCCTTAGGATGGATGTAAGGGGGGAAGGTGAAAAAGGTGCACGGTAGGCGAGACCGGTGTACGCGACATAGAAGGTTGGGTTTTCCTTTTAGGTGGGAAGATAATGTTGTTGCGGACTCGGGAAGATGTGACTAAGTCAAATTTGATAGGTGGGTGAGTAAGGATTGATGTCGGCATGACACCCAAAGTAGTGATGGGTCTAGATACGGGTGGGGGATAAGTGTGGGTAGGTTTTTAGGTTTGGGAATAATTGTAGTGATGGGTAGAAGTTTGGATGGAGGTAGGGATGATGAAGAGGAATTCGTTTCAATCGGCATGGTCAATGTAGTTTTGGTTGCCTAAAATAACTATGGGTATATCGTGGAAGTATCTTCAGGAAACATTTGCCTTTGGGTCGAAACGGGGAGTCGAAGACATCCCCAGAGCATGGAATGATCAATGTAATCCAAACAAATGACCAGCCATGAAAATAGGACTACTGAAGAAGAGGATGGAAAGGGTTGAATGGGGTGTTCTTGTTTCGTAATTGGATCTTCTTTTCTTCAACTAAACGAATTTCCAGTTTTAGGGCCATTGTGAATGCTTCATCGAAGGTACAGAAGGTTTGGACTTGCAGAGTTGGTGAGATGTGTTTGTCACAAGCTCTAGTGAAGAACTCAATAAGTTTATGAGGTAGTTGGAATGTCAATTGGTTAATAAGACTCTGCCAGTGGGAAACAAAATTTGGGATAAATTCGTCTTCATACTGTCAGCTTGAATAGAGATTAGTCATAGTGACTTTCTTGGTAACATTGATTGAAAAATGATCTAGGAAAGCTTGGGCTTCTTGATTAAAGGAATAAATCGAATGTCGAGGTTGTCCACTGTACCAATCCAATGTTGGTCCTGTCAAGGATATTTGGAAATTTTGTAGGAGCAAAGGCCATCGTGGGTGATTAGGTAACACCCAAGTTTGAAAAACCGCAAGTGTTGTTGTGGGTTTTCTTTACTATTGAAGTAATTAAATTTAGGAATTTCCCAATGTACTGGGTAAGGACTAATAAGAATAGATGGATGAATAGGCTCGTTAGATATTTCATCATATGTTAAAGAATTATGGGAGCCAGAAACAGATACTTCTAAGGTCTGCATCTTCTCCACCATCATTTTAATGAGGTCGTTAGTACGTTGGGATGAATGGGTGCCCCTGTAGAAAAAGAGGGTTGATGTTGGATGTATGAGGTGGGTGGTATGCTTGTGTATGGTGGTGCTAAGTATGAGAACTACACAGGAGGAATAGATGTAGGTGGTACATAGCTAGCATAAGCGATAAATGAGGTTGGGGGTTATTGGTAGTATGTGTAAGTGGGTTGGGTAGTCGTAAAAACTCTAGTGGTGATTGGGGGTAAGGATTGTGGGATAGAAAGGATGAGGTTTTGGAAAGGGGTGTAATTCGCCGACACCATAGGTGGTTGCAATGTAATGGGTATACGTGAAGTGGTGGGTGTAGATGAAGTTATACTCTTAGCGGCTGTCGGAGGGACAATCGATGTCGCGGTTACGATCGATGACATAGATGTTGCAATTATAACGGCTGTGGGATTTAGCTGAGACACCACATGTGATAAAGTGGATGATGGTAGTGCCGAACTGGTGCTAGTTGACACAGAAGTGGGGGCTAGAGAAAGAGGGATAGATATGGGCATGCCATATATTAACTGTCCTGAGGAATCCTGGGTGGAAGAATGAGCAAGGTATTACTGGAGGGAAGCGGGATTTTGGTCGAGGAGTCTCACGAACTCCTTGTCATCGGTAGCAATGGGGATAAACTAAGTCAGATCCATATGTGACAGGATGGATGGTGGTGATGGACTAGGTGGGAGTGGCTGAAGGCTAGCATGAAACACGAGGGCGTTAGTTTAGCTATGAGTCAACACCTTGTGAATCAACATATATCAGGTGAATTGTCCTCTGTAAATGACATAGGGAACAACAAAGATGGGAGAAAATAGATTCTGAGGGGGAAAGTGGGTAAATTTTTTGATTAAAATCCAAATAGAATGACTGACACCGGTTGAAATGACTGATGAAGGTTAAGGGGTGACTGATGTCGGTTACAGGAACTGATACCGGTTACTGTGAGAAAATAAAGGTATAAGAAAATGAAGTAGAAACTAATGACTGTCAGACATGAAAGGTGTATTTGATGACTGTTATCAGAGTACAGAGAGTACAATGATAATGAAATAGCTACTACATTCACAATATCAATTAAGTATATAACAGACTCAACAAGTGTTTTCTAAGTGGATACTATGATTTATAAAATGTTTTTTTAATATTAAGATTTATGATTTCAAAGTAACAGTATATAGGTTCCGGCTAGTAAAATTAACCTTAACTCACCTCTAACCCAAAACTTTAGAGTTAGGGTTATTCAAATAAAAAAATGTCTTGTCCAATAAAAAATTCCATATGGAAAAGGAATCAACTAATAAAAATCTAATTAGAAAAAAAAATTAACCAATAAAAAAATTCTAATTCGCGAACACAATAGAAGAGGTGTTACACTTGGCTAGTTTATTATGTAGTGTCCCTTGGATCTTATAAATGGCTCCTAAATGGGGAAATTGGATACATTGACATGTAGAGGATTAGGCAGGTCATGGGGAAACAGGCCAACAGTGTGCAGGGCAAAGCCCCTCTTCGAGACAACGAAGTGAAACTAGTTTATTGCTAATCTATCAAGCAGGAATCTATGCAAATCTACACTATTCTAACTTCAGGGGGTTTTGGGATCTCATCCCAGTAGAGGTAGTTCCAACTATGAATAGAAAGGTAGGAGGGAAGGAACGGAGGAGGATAGATCTGAAGGAAGAAAAGAAATGAATTCCAAGATGGAAAGGTCAGAAGGTTTATGCTTTGGGCTGGTAGTAAACAGAGCCAAACTTACTTGCATAAACAATTAAAGCAACACTGATGAACATATGACAATAGTAGGAATGAATCTAACAGAATAAAAACATAGATCTAACTTAAGAAAGATCTGATGCAAATAACACGCACATTAAGCAAAAAGTCTGAATATGTGTATTAATATTTCTTCTGTTGCAAGAAAACACAAAGTCTTTCTCTCCTCACTTCTCTTTTCATACAAAAAAATGTTCACCTTGAATACAACAAGTATTCTAGTATTTATAGAAGGAGAAGAGGGAAGAAGACAAAAGCAAACCCACAACTTACAAAATATCTTACAAGATATTTACAAAAGATCTAGAAAATATCTAAAAAGTCAACAGTTGACTTGGGCAAGTTTTTGGATGGCAACATCCCATGGTGCAACATGGATGAGGTCATCGTGTATGCCAACAAATTTTTTTAAATATTTTACAAAAATGATCAACACATTCCAGAAAGAAGAAACTACTCTTCGTCATCTCTTTGCTCAAACTTGGTATCCTACTTTTGATCAGGAGATTCGATGTGACACTATGCTCGATATTCAACAAACCTGCTGATCATTGCTTGAAGTTGATCATTGTTGGGACCATTAGAATGGTCATGAATGACTTCACAGGTTTCTTTCTCATTCTTGAACTTGTCAGGTAACTCGACGAAATTCTCGCAAGCATCGATCAAAAAGCCAATGAAATCACAGCAGGCCAAGAGGTTATTGATTGACTCTCGGTCGAAAGTGACCTCGGGTGCCAAACCTTGAGTGACGATAGTCTCAAAATGCTGGAATGTGTCATCTTCTTCCCTCAAGTTACCTGATTCACTGAGCATCCCTGGAGCCATTTTTGCAACTGTATCCTCCATGTTGTATCGTGCTTCAAGGCTTCATCCTTGGCTTTATCGATTCTCTCCAGGATATATTCTATCTGATCAACCTGGTAATCTAATGTAGTGAGAGCCTTCTTATGTATACGTGGGTGATTGATAACACCGACATTCAATAGGTCATCAGCTGAGTAGTTAACCATTGCTTGTAGCATTTCCCGCTGCAACCTGGTGTTATCCAACTCTTCGGATAGGGAACCTGCTACTGCTTGTAGCTCCTTACTTGCTTGGATTATATCCTGATAAAGCAATGTGAATTTTCCAAGCACTTCCTTACCATCTCTGAGGATCGTTCAATCCAGGATGATACTGTCATGCCTTGTTCACCAATCTTAACATATTCATTCATTTTCTCCTGACTGGGAACTTGAATGGGTTCGGCGGCAGTTACTGGAGGAGCGTTGCCCATTTTCTGCAATGCTTGTAGGAGATGTTTGTTTTGTTCTTTAAGTATCCTTTTCTCCTCTTTTGTCTCTTGGAGCTTCTTGCAGAGAGCATCCACAGCAGACAAGGCTTCCCCTTGCAGGCTTTCAGACGAGGTCCCCATTGTGACTTGAGTCACCGTGAAGTCTGTGGGAGACAGATCTTCTTTTCTCTTGGTGGGATCCAGGAAAGCTATCTCCATGACTCTCTCCCCTGAAGTGCCTTTAGAAAAGTGAGTTATCACTTTCTGCTTCTTGGTTCCCTTCTTTGGAATAACAGAGAAATCCATGGCTGCAATGGGAACTTTCCTCTTATTCTGGCTCAGATGGTCAGAAATCCAACCAGGACTTATGGGAGTGGGAGTGGAGGAAGAAGAAGAAACGGGAGTGAGAGGGGAGCAACTGTAGAGGCCTCAGGGAAGTATGTTGAAACACTCGGTGGTGGCATTGACAGGGAGTCCAATGCACCGATGCTTATGGGGCTTGGAGTTACTAACAGAGAAGAGAAGGACGTGGAAATGGAAGGGATCTTCATCAGGATTGAGGAAATATTGGTTGACAGATCTGTGAGAGAGGAGAAGATGGAAGAGGTGGGAGATGGAAGGGAGGAAGGGAGAGGAGAGGACACATCCATAGGAATAGATGCTTGAATGACAGGAGGAGGAGGAGGAGTGGAAGAAGGAACGTTGGGTACCTCAGCAGTTGCAGTCATGACATCATCCTGGGTGGATGTATCCATTGAAATATATGTTGTTTCTTCATCACCTGGAGACACCAGGTTGACTACTTGCTTCTCAAAAGTAGGAGGAAGGTCTTCAAGAGTTTCCTCTTGTCTACTTGGTTCTCCTACCTTGTCCTTTCCTTTTCCTTTAGGCACATGGACCGGCCTTGGAGGTGCACTGCCTAAAGGAGAAGTTGTGAAGTCAACTCCGAGGTATGTAAGGCCATTCTGATTGCACCAATGTTTGGTGTGCTGCAATATGGGTTTGACCCTTTCTTGAATGGTCTTTGGTGCTTTAGCTCTGTCGATCTTCCCGAATGGCTAGTTGTCCCCATCTGTGTCAATGTAAACTTGATCAATTTCTTGATCAGTCTCTTTGAATTTCTTTGGGACAATGGCAATGCCATAGTGGATGATTTCTTCTAGAGCCAGCCAGGAGTTATCCTTCCACCTAATGTCCTTCTCATGGGTTAGGTCTATCCAAATGTCCTCGATCTCGGGAACATGGATGGGATCAATTTTTGCCTTTGGGAGGTAACTCCAGCAGTCAAAGGTTGGCCTTGCTGGGAAGTTGTGCTTTAAATTCAGCAGCTCTAACTCAGCGTACATCTCTCATGCTTTAGCAATTGTAGGGTAGGTGTATCAGCCAACTGTAAGGGGGAATGGAGTTCCTCCTTTCTTTCTCTTCATACACTTTTCATGATAAGTGATTAATTTCCTTGAAAATTCCAGGAGGACCAGCTTTGGCCCTGCAAACCTTGGCAGTTTCGTTGGTTCTCCCTCAAAATTCATAGCTCTGAGGTATGTGAATGTGGGGAATTGTGTGAACAATGCTCCCCATTTCTTTGTAGCAGTAATTACACTCAGGTTGGTTCGATTGTGTCTCATGTTTGGCCTCAGCAAACAGATTACCTCATAGAAGAAGGCATCATTTATTTTGGAGAACTGGGAGATGCTGGCTTCGAGCCTTAGCTCTGGGTAGAACTCGTATACCTTGACTTGGGGCCATACTCCATTTTGAGTTAACCCTGCAAAATCCCTTCCTGTAGCAGCGGCGTATACAACGTAGGAGTTCATGTAGAACTCCCAGTTGTTAGAACTTGTTGAAGCTGCTGTGAGATGGTGTCACTTATGATTTCACCCCAGCCAAAGTGTTGATTAGGTGCATTCTTGCTCATGTTCTCCAGGTATCTCAGCATCCACTTATGGAAATAATGGGCATCAGGGAGCCCAAATACTCTGTTCAAGAACGTGATTGTATCACTCAACTCTTCATTAAAATCACTACGGTGGATGGTTTGTGGCCATCTGGTCAATGGCTTTTTGTTCTTTAAATAGAGTTCATTCATCATCTACATGCACTGATCTTCATTATCATCCCATGCCTTCTTGCAGTCTTCAATACTTATTTCCACATAGTTCCTGTGATGAGGAATGCCCAGGATCATCTCAAAGTGACGAGCTGTGAGGTCTATGATTGCCTCGTGTTCTTTTGTTTTCAACACATCTAGTGTTCTTGTTATAACATCGGGCAATCAACATGATGAACTCATTATTCATGGCACTCACTGGAAGCCCAGCTGCAAAGTGCAATCCACTACCTATTAACTTATTCATCCAAGGGCCATTGTTTGCCTTGGTGGTCCTTACCTAGAAATCATCCATGTCTATATGACCCAGCTCAGAGTCTCTGATGTCAAGGTCACACTCTGCATATGAGTCAGACATTCTGACTTTCTGGTACTTGTACTTCATTTCTTGCTCTGACTGCTTAGCTTTAGCTTTTACTGCGGTCCTAGCTGGTCTCTTGCTTGATGAAGACATATATGAGCTCAAGAATAGATGTTGTTGTTCTGCAAGAAGTATCAAGAAGGTCCAACACAGAAGAGCCATGTCAACTGTCATGTTATTCATGATGAAAGTTTGAAGAATAATAGAACACCTTATGAATGCGTGAGAAAATAGTTAAGTTTAGCTTACAGAAGGAAGAACGAGCAATTTTAAGCCTTAGGGCGCAAGGTGCAAGTTTACAGCAGGCTGCAGGAGCTTTTTATGGCTTGGCGCACTTTTCTGGATGCCAACATGCAAATTTTAGTGTGCCAAAGACTTAAGCGCACTTCTCTTAGTGTCAATGGGGAAAATTTTTGCTTTGGCACATTTTAGGAAAGTGTCGACATGAGAAAAGTGGCACCAGGTTAGAAAGGTGCAATTTGGATTGGTGTTACATGATAAATTTTAGCACCAAAGGGTAAAGTGCGGGGTGGGTCTGCAGCAGACAACATTTTATGTTGATGTTGTGGAAGTTGCGCTTACGCCTCTCAAAAATCTGCTAAGTGTTCTTTGGCTGGGCAAGAAAAGGTTCATGTTGCATGAGTGCAAAGTGTGCCAAAGTGCAACTTTGGAAGATGTTACAAGGAAAAATAGTGCGCCATATTTGTTTGGCACAATTTCAAGTGTGTAACATCTTATGCGAATTGCGCCAAGGTTTTAACAGTTAAAAGTTTGGGAAAATTTCTTGATTTTCACTTTTCTCTTTTTTTGGATTTTTCAGATGGCAAGGAAGAGAAGTGGCAAGGCAACAAGCAAGGGAGATGATTTTTAATTTATTTCAATGGCAGGGGCCTTCCAGATTTGTAGATCTGGAAGGAGAGGAAAAGAGGGTTTCAGTTGGGTTGGGAAATTATTAGGTTTTTTTAGATTTTAACCATTTGACACAAACCCTAACACTTAACACAACAAAACAAAAACCACAACTGGGAGAGGAGCCACTTACCCAGATTGATAAAACACGAAGAAAAAAACAGGGGTCCACAAGCTTGAAAACAACACGTGAGGGCTGACAGGGACGGCTGACACGTGCAGAGAAAATACTTTTCACAATTTCCAATTCATGAAAATGACATTTTTCAGGCTCCTATTTATAGAAAAATTGACATTTATGACCTCACCAACCACTTTTGGCACGATTTTGGGAGTGTCAACACAAGGAAAATCATGCTTAGGAAAATGCTTAGCACAAGTTTCTTGATGTTAACACAATAATTTCAGCGCTAAAGGACTTAAAAGGGGGGCACAAATTTCTTGATGTCGACATGAGTAAAATTGTGCCCAGTGTAAAAGGTGCACAGTTTTAGTCATGTCGACACACAAATTTCTGCACCAAAGGATTAGCTAAAAATGGCTAAGTCCTGAAACAACTTGATTTTTCGAAAGGGAGTTTTGGGCTATTTCGAACATTATCAAACTTCCCTAGGGGCCAAAACATAATTTTTGGTATAGTTACCTGCAAATTGCCCTTATCAATTTTGCAGGATAACAGCTGGCTCTTTCTGGGGACTATCTTTGAGTGAAACTTAAGGGTAGAGAATCCCAGATTTTTCATGTGCCTATCCATTGGGTTACAAAGAGTCAAAAACAAGGGAGACCAGGGGTGAAAAAAAAGAAAAAGAAAGGGAACACACAACAAACAGAAAGCAAACACACAATGAAAGAAAAAGAAAAACGAACAAGAAAACTGTACAAAGAAGAGAGCAAGCTCTACTTCCTGAAGATCTTCAGGTGCTACCCACTATAGGGAAGCGGGAGCTCAGTTCCATCCAGATATGAGAGATAGAAACTATTCTCTCCATTGAGCTACTTGATTTTGTATGGCCCTCTCCAAAGAGAGTCAAACTTCCAGTGCATACCTTTTGGTTCTCTTCGTTTGTCCCACAGAAGAACAAGATCTCCCACTTGGAAATCTCTCTGCTTAGCTTTCTTTTCGAACAGCCTCTTAACTTGATTCTGATGTTCAGTGATCTTGTCGACCACTTTCACTCACTTTTCTTCAAGTTCCGTCAGGTACATAATCCTCTTTTCAAGAGAATTCTGAAAAGTTTCATCTTCAATTGCTCGAGCCAAGCACAGAGCAGGAAGTTCTGTGGAGATAGGGATTTCAGCATCGATCCCATATAACACCTAGAAAGGTGACATGCCAAGAGACCTCTTTGGAGTGATATGATCCACCCATAAAGCATCGTACAATGATTTGTGCCAAGACCGTTGGTTTTCATCAACTAGCTTCCGTATGATAGTTACCAAGTTCTTGTTGTTGGATTCTTCCTGACCATTTCCTTGAGGATAATAATAAGAGGCATGAGCCAAGGTTATTCCATGTATCCATAAAAAAACCAATAACTTCCCATGAAGAGAATTTGGAAGTGTTATCAGCAATGATTTTGTGTGGAATGCCAAATCTCACAATAATATTCTCCTTGATGAAGTTACAAATAACTTCAGAAGTGGCATGCTTGATAGGTATGGCCTCCACCCATTTCGTGAAGTAATCTGTTGCTGTTAGGATGTAACTATGTCCAGCACTCGATTGAGGATTGAGTGCTCCAATGAAATCAATTCCCCATTTCCTGAATGGTCCATCGTCAATGATGGGCTTAAGGGGAAACACAGCCAGCTTTGGTTTTCCAACGAACTGTTGGCAAAGTTCACATTTCGCTACCCTAGGTGGTTGCATCCTGAAATAGCATTGGCCAGTAGTACCTGGCCCGAATGATTTTATGTGCTGTCACGGATGAGGAGAAGTGACCACCGCAGGCTGAGTCGTGAAAACTTTCCAACAATTTTACCTGCTGTGGCTTGTCAACACATCATAGAAAAATGTCTGTCAATTCTGCGTTTGTATAATCCATCATCCCATATGACATATCTTGCGGCTCTAAGCTTCACCGTTCACTTTTCCTTTGTGGTTAGGTGAATTGGGAACTCACCATAGGTGAGAAAGAATGTGATGTCTAGAATACCATTCATCGTTGGTGGCGATGAATAGAACCATGGGCAAAGAATCCACTTTCTCTAGTTCATTTTGTTCTCCATCAATGTGATCAGCTTTCTCTTTAGGTACCTCTGAGTCTTTATTTTCAGCCATTAGCTGACACAGGCCCTTACCTCTTACCAACTTGGTTGGTTTGATGTCTAGATCATATTCTTGGACCTTTGCGATCCAATTCCCTCGTAAGCTCCCTAACTCCTGTTGAGTCAGGATAGACTTAATAGTTGTGTCAGGAACCAACACTACTGTATGAGAATTCAGAATATAGTAGCGGAAGTTCTTGACTACTTTTACCATGGAAAAGGCATGATTTTCCAATTGTGACATCTTCAGTTCATGAGGCTTAAGAGGAGAGCTCATGAAAGCAATCGGGGATTCAATATCCTTGGAGTTTTTTTGCATCAAGATAGCTAATACAGTATGCGCAGAGGCATAACTATACATGATGAAGTCTTTGCTGAAGTCAGGACACACTAGAATAGAGCATCGTGAGCGATGGAGGTTTTTTACGTCTTCAAATGATGTCTTACCTTCCTCACTCTATCAAAATGTTTGGGACCCTTTCATCATATTAGATATATGATGAGTCTTCTCAGCAAAATCAGGAACAAAGCATCTAAGAAAATTTACTTTTTCAAAGAAAGAGTGAACGCCAGACTTGCTTGTAGGAAAAGTAAGGCTATGAATAGCCTTGAATCTTTCAACATCTATCTTAGTTCCTTCTCTGTTGACGACATGTCCCAGCAACTTTCCTTCGGTGACCCCAAAAACTGACTTCTTGGGATTTAACAAAATTTCGTGCTCTCGGCATCTGATCAAGACTTGTTCTAAAATGATTGTAGTGATCACTTCGTCTTTTGGAGAACACGGTCAGGTCATCTAGGTAAACCACGATGACTTTTCCCGTCATACCTTTAAATGCAAAGTTCATTTCTCATTGGAAGGTGGTACCAGCGTTGATCAAACCGAACGACATTCTATTGTAGGCGAAGGTACCCCAAGGAGTGGTGAATGTTGTCTTGAACTGATCTTTAGGTGTGACTTCAATTTTATTGTAACCTAAAAAACCGTCAAACATAAACATCATTTCTGAACCGGTTACTACTTGTAGCACTTGATCCATTATCGGCAGTGGATAGTTATCTTTTAAGGATGAATGGTTCAAGTTGCGAAAGTCCATGCATATGCGTATCTCATCGTTCTTCTTCCACACAGGAATAATATTTGCAACCTAGGTACTGTGATGAATTGGAAAAATAATTCTTCCATCCAACATTTTCTAAATTTTAGCCTAGATGGTACCTGATATTTTGGGGTTGTAATGCCTTTGCTTTTGACAAAAAGGCTTGACATCGTCTTTAAGTGGAATGTCGTGCCAAATGTCCTTTGACTTGAAAGACTTTAGATCAGCATAAGACCATGCCAACACATTCATGTACTTTTTCAGCAACTTAATGAATTTTCACTTTTCCTCGGGCGTACAACACTTCCTGATATTCATGGAACGAGGATGTTCCATAGTACCCAGATTGATGGATTCAAATTCTGGAGAAGAGCAAGGATCATCATGTCACTTTTTTTTTACAAAACGGTCATGATTATCAAATAATCGTTCTAAGGAAACCAAACCTTTCGGGATCTTATTTCCTTTGAGCCGTATCACTATATCTTTTTCAGATTCATGTGCTTGACCGGTGAGAGACTCACAACATGTAGAAGTTGATATGTTGAAATGGAGTTCTTTGAAATTGTTAGCTTTCTCCAAAAAAGTGATAAGTTGGTTGTCATCGTTGAACACTTGTCAGTGTCATGAATTATCTGGCACACTTGGGTGAAAAACGACCTCAATGGTATATGTATTCATTTTTAACCCTGGGTGAGGGAGTATGAGCGAGGCTGAGATGGTCAACGAATCAGCCATGTCATTCTGATCTCGAGGAACTGCTTTGATCGAGAAAGCATCAAATTCTTTGATGCTATCCCATACGACATTGCAGTAGTGTCTGAGTCGGTCATTTTTTACTCGATATATCCCTTTTACCTGATTGACAATTAGCTCAGCATCACCTTGCACTCTCAGATTCTTGATTCCATTCTATTTTGCAGCTTGCATGCCACATAACAAGGATTCATACTCGGCAGTATTATTTGGATTGAAGACCTGCAACTTGAAAGAAAAAGGGAAAATCTATTCCTCAGGAGATATTAGAACAGCCCCAGCATCGCATTCACTTGCCACACAACTGCCATTAAATTACAAAGTCCATACTTTGTTGAGATCCTCCTCTTAGACGAAAATGTTCATTCTATTTGAGTCGATGGACATAATAAATATAATGTGACAAAGATTGTTACAAAATTAATATTATTTCAAATACACTTATTCAATGTTGAGAGAAACTTCCATATAAAATATTATATTTAACCTTATAAATATAATTCACATTATATAATAATATATTTTATGGTGCTTATTTTATTTATAAAATAATTATTTTCATAAATGATGTATATAAAATAGAAATTATTACATTTAGCTAAAAAATTAAAAACTAACACAAAACATGTTTATTTAAAACAGAAGTTACAAATTAGAAAATTAAATTATTAAAATATTAATAACATCTTTAATATATATATATATATATATATATATAACATACTAATTAAACAATAAAATAATAATCTTTGCAACACCCATATACCCTACTTTTTGAAAAAATTGAACTTACAAACTAAAATTGAGGAATATAGATATTTCAAAATAAAATAAAGTGAAAAATGTGATTTCTCCACAATGAAATTTATAAAATATGGATATTTTGAAAAAATTATTTTGTCTTGTATGAAATTGTGAATATTATTCACGATTGAAATTTTTTACCTTGTTTAAGGATTTATCATCCGTGAGTAAATTATTATAGCGTAGACTATCTACATCTATAATTTTACTTATATTATGTTAGTGTATATTATTAAAAAGTAGAAATCAGTAGTATATTAAATTTCTCACAATGCATGTATTTCAAATTTTGTGGATAATACAAACTCAATATTATAATGTGTAGAATTTTCACACTTTTATTTGAATTTTAGAAATGATGCTAAAATTTTGAATCGTAATAAAAAATATTTACTATACATTCTAAATAACTAGTATTCAATGACATACTAAATTGTCTATAATATACATATAATTTATAAAATGTTAATAAATTGAGAACTATTTTTAGGAACTCTTGCAATTTTCAAACTTTCTATGTGAACACCCTTCATCTTCAGTTTACGTGGAGGCTCGTATTTCTGTATGTCTTCATATTCACTACACAAAAGAGTTACTAGCACACAAAACAAGCATAGAAGTAAATTTAGTATGTTATATGATAGAACTATTATACATCATCTAATATGAAAGCATGTAGAAAAGAAAATGTCGTTTCAGAAAGCTAATATCCATGACAAATTCTAGTATGAATAATTTCTCTTCGGTGAATGGTTTTAAAAACCTCCGCGCAGTACAATCTACCACCTAGTGATAGTTGGGTGTATCAATGTGGCATCCCAAGGGGCAAGCCCCTTTAGCACACATCGATTCCTATCTTTGCAAAGGCACTTGACCCCATATACCGAATTGTGAGTGAGTATGAAAACAAAGAATTTTTTGTAGCTTCAACTTACATCAGACATTCACAACATTAAAATTACTAACATATAACAACAAATAAAAAAAAAATATATTCAAATGGAATATGCACATTACCATTATTTACAAATATAACGCGTACAAAAAAATTAAACTTACTATAATGATATTATTCCATTTAACACAACTAAGAGCTCGAAGATCGCATGCATATTTAATTGAAATTTAAAATTTTCTTACGATAGAAATAGATCAACATGTAAATCTATAAATTATTTATGATTATAGATAATATTAAGAATCGTTTCAAACACTTATAACATTAAATGTGTTCATTTTGTTTAACTATAATTGTATTAATGTTTGAGTTATAACTATAATAATGTTTGAGTTCGGATTTCAAGACATTTAAAATTAAGGTTCTTGTTAACAAATATAAATACAAATATTAAGGTCATACTAGTGTGACTTGAAAAAATGTAATTTCCTAAATTAAAACGTGTGGAAAACCGTCTTGTTTTTCAATGTGTTGAAAAATACGTTGCATTTTTCAACATGTTGAAAAAAACAGTTTGTTTTTCATCAAGATGAAGAACACGTTGTGATTTCCACATGTTAATCACTAAACATTAATTACCTGGTTGTTACATGGTTGTAGAAGTTGAGTACTACTTTTTTGTTATCATAAGTGATTTGTACTTGTATGTATTTTGAGCCCATGAAAACATACGTCTGGATATATTTTTAGAATCTGAAATATGAGGAGGTTATTGCATGGTTGTATAAATTTATTAGTAAATTCTAAAAGTGCAAATGCATTTGAAATCTCTAATGAAATCCATAGATAGAGAACATAAATTCATGTGCAAACCCTAGTGTATGATATAACATAGATCCTTGAGGATTGGGATCTAATTTTAGATGCATGCAAATCGAATTACGAGACTTCATAAATTATAATTTTCCTTGAACTATAGTATGGCATAAGAATCAGATTGGGAGTTTCTATTTATAAACATTTCATATATGGATCGAGAAAGGGAATCCCATAGTGGAGTATGCACTCACCTTGGAGGTATTTAAAGGACTCATCTAAGAATTTTCATCCTTTTCTCTTTTCTTGAGATCTATTATGAGGTTCAATTCCACTTATTAATACCCTAACATGTTATATTACATATAAGTCTAACTTGGATATGAATACGATAGAAAGTTATGGTTCTCTATATTAATACTTGCACATGGTTATATGCCCTTGTAGATAAGTTGTTCATGTGTATAAGTACATACTCATGAAGTTTCCAACATATCTTGATTATTCCTTTTGTATAATGTTGTGGATGTGCTCAGTATTGTTATTAGGTGTGCATTTTGAGTGGATGTGTTCTACAATTATTATATGTTATATATGACATGAATACACCTCAATTATTTTGAGATGAGATATCTATAGTATATCTCACTCACCTCGAAAAAGGGGGCTTTCAATTTGGTTATCGTAAAGAATAGAAATGCAATTAAGAGACATATAAAGATTACAAAATTTAGAATACAATAGAATATGTTATAGGGACATACTTACATGTAAAAATAAAAACCGTTCATAGATCTTTGATCTAGATGGAATCATCCAATAGAGGGTGAAACCATTGGATTTTTTCATCCCAAATATATTTTCTTTTCCTAAGTTGCTGCAAACATACAAAATCTATATCTACACAACTCTTAGAATTTATATAAATTTAATTTCATCAAACATTTAAATGATTTTGATTTACATCAATTTGGTGTAATAACTTAGGTGTTGGCACTATATGTTTCATAACCCATTTTAGACATCCTAGATTATGGTGTTTGAACAACCATGTAAGAATATATTGTTGATATATAATATGTTCCACTAATATTATCCCATGGGCACAAAGGACACATTAGACCCCTAGTGTGGGTAAGAAACATGTGAAGCAAACACTTGATGACAACCTAAACTCTTCTCGACCAACCCTAAATTTTATTGTTAAGCGACTAAAATTTTCCTACAAGCATTGTTATCCATATTTCACCCTCGGGCTAAATATTGGATCGAATCGCGACCCCACCTAGAAGGGACCCAAGAAAACGCATTCAATCCTAAAAATTGGTTGCAAAAAAAGATTCAGCAATGAAGTGGCGGAGGCCAAAAGGATCAAAGGGTCATGTAGAGAAAGAAAATGACTCTGTCAGGCCGTTTCTACATCTAAATCCATTCTCCAAGTCACAAGTAGGAAGAACTATAAAATAGCAGGGTCAAGTAATAAGGATCAATGCTACAGAAGAGCCAAAAGCAAGAAGAGGGAAGACCAATGAAGATTGGAAGTCCTCGGGCTCGAAATGGTTTAGGAAAAGGGCAAAAAATGACTAAGTATGGAGGAAGAAGCAGAAGGGGCCATGTGTCCCAACAGCGCTCCTCCCAGAGTGAATCCAAAAGGAGGAACTCAAACTTGCACCAGCCCTCCATGTAGCAAGTGGTAACAAAGAGTCAAGGGGCAGGCAGAAAAGGGCTAAAGATTGGCTAAGTATAGAAGCGTAAGCGGAGAGTGCCATGTGTCAGCCTAGCGCATTTCCAAGAGTTTGTCCAAAGTCAGAGACCCAAATGAGTGTGAGCTCGCCACATAGCCCAAAGTCTAAAAAGTAAGGACCGTTGAAAAGTCCACAAAGCAGCAGAGGCCGACAAGTGTCAACTTAACGCTTCTCCAAAAGGAAACTTTGGGTCGGGCTTGCAAACAAGCGTGGTGCCTCCATTGTCCTCAAAGGGGGCAGAGTGAGTTGAGTAGTCAATGCATTGACAAGGTAGCGGAGGCTGCCAAGTGTCCTAAGGGTGTTCTTTCAAGGGTTAAAAGGATAAAAAATTCCCGAGCGAGTGCCAGGGTGACGCATGTCCCAGGGGAAAGCGGGGCATCGGGGAGAAGGTTAGTTTTTTGCCTTTTGCCCCAAATGGAATAAAATTTATAAAAGCGTTTACGTCTCTGCCAAGAGGGAAAAAGTCAACATATAAACCCGAGTCAAAGCCAAGATGGGGTGTCAAAGAGAAAAGTGAAAATTTTCCTTTTGTCCAAAAGGCATAAAGCTAAAAATGGAAACGCATTTTCCAGCCAACCAAAAGGAGCCACGTGTCCAGACAAAGTTTCGGGGCTGCGGAGGTTTTTGATTTTTTGCATTTTTTGCGCAAATGGCCAAAAGGTAAATTACAGGCCCATGAACCTAATTTTTTGTCCCAATCTGGCTGCCATGTGTCCCAATCAAAAGAGGGACCCATTTTCAAGTTCTTTTCCCTCCCGGTTGTACAAAATCGACTCAAAATTTGAAGGGGCATATCTTTCGACTCAAGGCTCAAGAGATTACGAATCTGATATCGATGGAAAGATCTCAACCTCGTCTACGCCATGAGAGTCTAAAACTTTAATTTTTGAGAGGTTAGGTGGAAGAAAAATGGAGAAACGTCTCCAACACACGGTCCAAAAAGAGAAGTGTTGGAGAAGGCCAACCACTAAACTCAGGTGACCCTCAGCCTTCCATCACTCCACAAAGTCTGGGTGTTGCAAGAGCACCTCCTAACATGTAGAACCAATCCAAGCCACCTCCCAAATCTAGTTAGGCATCGGTTGTAACAACCCATGTGCAAGAAAAGAATGTGTATGGGAAAGGGCAACAGAAGGAGGTGATAGGAATTAATAATATCTAATGTGGAATAATCCCTTATAGAATCACAACAGTATAAAATAATATGTAGAAAATATTACAGATCTCAAATAAAAGTGCAGAATAAATAACACAACACAAAAAGATAGTATTTAATGTGGTTGACCCAATTTGGGCTACGTCCACCAAGAATCACTTGCTCAAATTTTATTACAAGCCTCCACTCTCTCAATACAATACCTAGATCCGTTTGGAGCTATGCTCAACAAACTCTATAGAATTCACACTCAAATTCAAAGCACATCTGCAATGCATTTTCTTGTATATGTATCATATGCATAAGACCATATAAATAGACAATTGGTTAAGCAGTTTGATATAAAACCATGGCTATCAAAACCATGGGCAAAAAACCATGGGTATCAAAAAAATGGGTACCGAAAAAACCATGGGCCCAAAAACAACCCATAACGGTTACCCATTACCCATGGGTTAATAAACCACCCATGAAAATTTGCTTCGGGGTCTTCGCCCCTGAACCCCCCTGACCCGTTCACCGGCGAGTGGGACTGCCGTAAAAATACCCGAGTGTAACACATAGAAGGTGTACCACACTCTAACATGAAAATAGGCTCCACAAACATAACAGGAGGGCTCATTCAATATCATTGAGTAGATGAAGAGGACAAATGTGAACATTTCACTATTGGAGTCATTGGCCATTCCAGGACAGAGGGATCTGTTGCAAACTGTCATGCAAAATTGGTCAAGTTCAAATCACCCCCCTAATCAACAAGAGAGAGTGTTTACCAATGCAGTTCAACCTGAGAAGGACCAAGGAGAACAACAAGGTAAGAACTTGAGGCCTCCTCCATTCTATGTCTCATTAATTATTGGAGACAAATTAGTGCACAATTGTATGATTGACTCTGGGGCTAGTAGTTCTATGATGCCCAAATAAATAGCTGATCAGTTGGGTCTTAAATATGAAGTTATCTCTAGAGGGGTAGTTCAATTAGATGGGACAGCAGTGACCACTATAGGAATCATCCAAGACTTGAGCCTCACTCTACATGCCTGCCCCAATGTAACTGTCTTGCAAAACATGTCTATCATAGATTTTCCACCACATTTTTCTTTGTGCCTGTCTAGGGACTTCACTGCCAAAATTAGAGGCTACTTGTCTGTTGATTGGTCACATATGCTCTTTAGAACAAGGTATGGGGAAAAGGCCACAATCAGATCTGAACCTATTGATGACTATCACATTAAATCCTATGTACCTAGCCCAATCAATGCTAACTTCTCATCTTTTGATCAAGAAGACTTCCTAAACACTAATGAAGTAGATACCAAGTTGGGATGTATCCCTGATTTGACTCTAGATGAGTGGGCTAATAAAAGGCATGCTTTTGACCCCTACAAGGAGATGGAAGAATTTGAGTTGGGTGTCTACTGTCTATATGAAGAGAATCGTCCTCTTCCTGACCTAATCAAGCTAGAGTACAAGGATGATAATTAGGTATGGAAATTATTCTTTGATGGCTGAAGGAGCAGACAAGGGGCTGGAGGAGGAGATATGATTGTGTCTCCCAAAGCTATGAAATATTACGTAGCCTTTAGATTCTAGTTTTCTTGTTCAAATAATGTTGATGAATATGAAGCTTTAGTCCAAGGTCTTCATTGGGAAAGAAATCTAGGAATCAAGAATCTACAAGTGTTTGGTGATAGTGAACTGGTTGCCAACCAAGTCAAAGGACTAAATGCTATCAAAAATGACCTTCTCAATAACTATAAGAGTAGGTTATGGGATCTCATGGAGGATTTCGAAGCTTTCAACATTTTGTTCATACCCAAAAAAGAGAATGAAGATGCTGATAGACTTACAGCAGTTGGAGCAACATTTGATGTGGTGGAAAACGTCAAAGGAGACAAAGAACAACCACATATCCATGTGGTTGTGAGGCCAGTAGTGCCAGATAATAATACATGCTAGCAAGTGTTTGAGAATTATCAGCAGATCATTAAATTTTTGCAAGAAGAAGCTGAGTTCTTAGCCTGTAATCAGAGCAAACTAGAGTAGCAGTATGGGAATCAGATAGTACAGCTGCATACCAACAAGCTTCTCAAAGGTTTAGTGACCTTGGAATCCATTTTCAATCCTAATGATCAATTCAGAAAAGAGAAGGCTAACATGCAGATCAAAGGAGAAGATTTAGAGTCAATCCCAGTTGGGGAAGACAAACACTTCAAATTGGCAAGGTGGCCACCGAGTCAGAAAGGTATGAATTCATACAACTTTGCCAAGAATTCCCTAATGTGTTTGCTTGGATTCATGAATACCTAAGGGGTTTCAATCCAAAACTAGCACAACACACAATTGAGTTGGACCTAGTTTCTCATCCTATTAGATAGAAGAAGAGACCAATCAACCCACATATTGAGCTGCTGATGGAGAAGGAGCTAAACAAACTAATAGAGGAAAGTATCATATTCCTAATCAAGCATTCAATTTGGGTTGCGAAATCTAATCCCAGTCAGAAAGAAAAATGGAGAAATCAGGTTGTGTGTTGACTTCAGGGATTTGAACAGAGCCTCCCTCAAAGATCACTACCCACTCTCTTCAATGGAGCAGATCTTACAAGTGGTGATGTAGAATATTTGGGGTGTCTTTGAACCCTAAAAAATGCATATTCTTGGCCCATGAGGGCAATATTTTATTTGGGGTGGCCATATTTTGTCTAAGGGTCTAAGGGGGTTCTGGAAATTGATCCAAAGAGGGTTGAAGAAATAAAATCATTGCCATTGACAAGTCACAAGAAGGCTCTTCAAAGCTTATTGGGGAAGATCAACTTTGTTCGAAGGTTTGTCCCAAAATTTGTTGCTCTGGTTAATCCAATAACATTGATGCTGAAGAAGAGCTTGACATTCAGATAGATAGCTGAAGGAAAGGCAAGCTTTGAAGCTATCAAAGAGGCCATATCGCAAGACCCAACTCTTATAAATCTTGATTTTTCCAAGGACTTCATATTGTATGCCTTTGGTGGCAATAACACTATCTCTGCAATCCTGGTTCAGCAGAACAAAGAAAGCTCAGAACAACCAATTGCTTTCTTCAGTAAGAGTATAGAAGACTATGAGGTGAGGTACTCCTTCATTAAGAAGCTAGCCCTAGCGGTGGTCAGAGGACTGAAGAAGGTTAAGAATTTGGTGTCAAACAACAAAATTCAACTATTGGTTTCCCATACATGAGTCAAAGAATTCCTCCTCAGCAAGGACTTGAATGAGAAACATGCAGGGTGGATCACTCGTGTCATGGAATATAACATCGATATTAAGGTCACCAAGGTTATCCGTGGAAGGTGCTTGTGTGAGCAGCTAGCCTTTGCTCTACAAGATGAAACAAACAGTGAGAAGGGGGTTGTTCTGATTCTACAAGATGATCAATAAAAAGAAAGAAATGATGTGCCTGCTCCTTGTTAGACCCAAGATATGGTGCATTTCCTTCAAATAGACTGTTGGTGTGTATTATTTTCCACATCATTAGGTGAGTCATCTCACTTAGGTGAGATCGTAGGTCAATGTGTCATTTAGGGGTCATTATGAGATTCTCTTACATGTTAGTGTGTCAGTGCATCATATGTGTCATTAGGAGTTACACTTCTATTATGGGAATGCAACTCCCCCTCTCTACATGAGTTTTCATGATTGCAGCACTGGGGGTTACTCAGCACCTCCTATATGTACACCCCATTTGATCTATGAGATAGAGGAGATTTTTATGGCTTAACAAGGTTCTGCCCGTGTTTCAAATCTTTGCATGCACATTCGATTGATGCTCGCTCCTCCCGAGATCTCTTCACGCTATCATTCGCATGTCTGTTGATGTGCACATCGTCCCTCGTGATCCTTGCTTACGGGTTTTAAACCCTCTTTCACGGTATCAGAGCGGATCTTGTGGATCCATGCACTCTTTGTCATTTCAGTGCATGTTTTCTGGCTTCTGGCATGATATCTAGATCTCGTTGCGTGTGTCATAATGGTTATTCCATTTATCGTACTCTACTTGCATTGATTTGGGAATTTATACCTCTTTTAGAGTTGTTCGTGTGATCATGGTTATTTTTGGGGTGTTCATGGTTTTCCGGCTTTTGCATGCGGTCTTCAAAGGTGATCTGCAGTTTTGGGTGTTGTTTGAGGGCTTAGATCTGAGTTTTAATTTTTTTGGATTTGGAGGCTCATCCTTGGTTGCATTGAATCTACACGTATTCAACTCAATTTCTCCTCTCAGGCCTTACATTTTCTCTTTGAAGCTCAGGTTTTATCTCTACTGGTCGTGCTCGTTTGGGTTTTCTCATGCATGGTTCGTGGTTTAGAGTTTAGTGGTGTTTTGCTTGCAGGCTCCTCTTACTCGGTATATGTGCATGCTCCATTTCAGCGGCCTAGCACCTCCTCAACCCTGGATCATTCCCATTACACCCCTGCTCACTGTCTTGGCTGTCATTCACGTGTGCCCAACTCCGCAGGATTCTTGGGAGACTGTTTCACTGTGTTTTATCATCCTTTACCTGAGGAAATAACATTGCAAACGGATTAAAAACCAGAGTGTTTGCAGTGTCTACCTCTCTGCAGCTCGGGCCTATCAACCTCACATGGCACGTGGCTCAACAGTTCCATTCATTTCCTCTGCTATGTTTCCCTTGTGACCTCTGTTACAACCTGCGCTTGGAAATTTGAAAACATTTTTTGTTTAGTTGTGTTTGGGTGCTTGGTTGCTGAGTGCACCGTTTAGATTTTGTGCCCCTGACCGGGTTGTCAGTCCTTTTTCACTGGCTTCGTAGGATTTTGTGCCTGCTGCAGCATCTCCTAGCTCCAGTCCACCAGCCACGTGGCCTTACAACAATCTCCTTAACGGTTTCTCTCTCCATGCTACTTAGACCTCTCAAACCTACGGTGGCATCATGCCTTGAACCGTTTCACTTTACATGTCGAACGTGGCATGTGGTCACAGTAGCTTGGTCATAGTAGTCAACGTGGGTCCACTACCTTTTAGTCTTGTTTGGAGGATAAAACAAACTTTGTTTTTTAATGTTTTAAGATCAAAAAAACATTCATGGCATTGTAAATAATTTTAGGCTCTCATTTTTGCTTGTATTACTTACCCTCCTACGAGCGTCGAAGACGGAGGGCAAGGTCCGGGGTTGGCAAGAGCCTAATCCCCCCTCACAAGAAAAACAAACCATGCCTGAAATTTGATGCCATTTCTAACGAATACCCACACGATACCCTTTGCACCCATTTCAAGCACTTTTTTAATGCATTTGCAGCGTTTAGTGGCATTTTCCATGAGTTGCGAGAATCATTTTAATGTCATAACTTTTGACTCACAGCTCATTTTTGAGCTCTTCTTTAGTCAAAGTTGAATGATTTCTCACACATTACATGACGCCTTTGTCATTTTTGTAGACACACTACTTTATAAAGTGCCACATTCTAGGGGGTTGACTAGTACTCTTGGGCTTTCACACGTAGACGCATTATCGGTCGAGTCTGACGTATTACTTTTGTACATCTTACATTTTTCATCATGGAGAGTGATCTTTCCATACTTGAGCATTGTAGGATCACCTTACAGCCTTCGCCACTTCTCACTGGGAGAGGGAACTATTCAGCTTGGCGTGCTTCTATGGAATGTTACTTCGCCCACGAGGGTCTTTACCCTTCTTGCTTGGGCCAGTTCCTGCACTCACTGATCATCGTCATCTGGAGGACTTTCTTGACACTTGTGACCATGTATTTGGTCACATGATGATGCATGTCTCCAGATCTCTCTAGTTTCACATGGCAGACTCAGATCCACCTCACCGTGTCTGGAGCATTCTTCAGTCCTTCTATGGAGACCCTTCACATACTACCACCATTGTTGTTGTTGCTGATTCAGTTGTCTCCTCCTTTTCTTCATGTGATGGCAGTTCCACTGACATAGACTCACTTGATTCTACTTCTGATGATGAGAATTATGCACCCTGTTCTAATGTCGAGAGTACTACAGAGGACTCTTCTCCTCTTTCTCTCACTATTCCAGAGAGTGTTGACACTTCCCACATCTCATCAAATATTGAGCAGTCTCCTATTCAGTCTTATAAAATTATCACACCCACCTCATTTCCACTTCCAGTGTGTGAGGCCCCTTCCACTCCTCTACCTTCAGTGTATGACTTATACATGTCTGAGATTGCTCTTCTATTTTTTGAGCCCCCTCATTGGGATGAGTATCTGCCTGACCTTAGTCGTCTTTTCACAGAGTCTACTTGTGATGCACTACAGGTACCTCATCCTTCTACAGGTGTTTCAGAGGAGTTCATCACCTCTGTTGTTGGGAGTGCCCCTTCTGGGACTCTTACCACTTCCACTTTTCCAGAGACCTTCATTGATCCACCCTCAGCTGTGGATCCCTTTTTTGTTGTGGAGGATGTTTTATTCCCTTCACATCACTTGGACATCCTTTCTGCAGGTGTTCCTATTTTCACTCTGACAGTTCTACACACGTGGCATTACCTTTGGTTTCTTGGCACTCACTCGCTAGACCTATGTCACACTTCAGTGCACCAGACTAAGAGTTCTTCGTGTTGCTACCTTCAGTTTCCTTTGTGGAGTGGGCAGACTCCCAGCACATCATTTTTTTCCTTCTTAAGGGCAAGCACACAGGTCATTGCAGGTGGCTCTTCTTTAGTCTAAAGGCAAAGGATCTCGTCATCGACATTATTTTGGGAGACCTCCTAGAGCTGTAGAGTTCAGATCCGTCCATGGCATCTTCGGCATTCCTCTAGTCTCCCTCTTCTTCTCTCTTCTTCTTTACAAGAGATTGCCTCTTTGTACATGGGTAACTTTTCAGGCTCGTCTATGGCTGGGACCCATATTTGACATCTTTCTTAGATTAGAGAGTGTTTTTTTCTCTTGTGGTGGATGTTTTCCCCACTGGCTTTTCCTTCAATGCTTGGGACCTTTTTCTTGTGCATGGGTACCTCATCAAGCTTTGTGTCGGGACCCATTTTTCGTTTCTGACTTGCCGCCTCATCCTAAGTTACAATGAAGGGGGGGTGTTGGTGTGTATTATTTTCCACATCATTAGGTAAGTCATCTCACTTAGGTGAGATCATAGGTCAATGTGTCATTTAGGGGTCATTATGAGATTATCTTACGCGTCATATGTGTCATTGGGAGTTACACTTCTATTCTAGGAATGTAACTCCCCCTCTCTACTCGAGTTGTCATGATTGTAGCACTGGGGTTACTCAACACCTCCTATATGTACACCCCATTTGATCCATGAGATAGAGGAGAGTTTTATGGCTTAACCAAGTTCTTCTCGTGTTTCAAATATTTTCATGCACATTCGGTTGATGCTTGCTCCTCCCGAGATCTCTTCATGCTACCGTTCACACATCCGTTGATGTGCACATCGTCCCTCGTGATCCTCGCTTGTGGGTTTTAAACCCTCTTTCATAGGCATGTGCCCTCATGGGATGAATGAAGAAAAAAGAAGGCATTTTAGATTATAGGCCATCCCATATATTCTTATTGATGGTATCTTGTTTAAAAGAGACATCAATGGCATTTTGTTGAGGTGCATTGGGACAAATCAGGTGGAGAGAGTGCTACAAGAATTTCATGTTGAAGTAGCTGGAGGCCATTTTTCTCCAAGAGTGACAACACTAAAAATCATGAAAGTAGGTTATTACTGGCCTAGAGTGTTTAGTGACTGTTATACATGGATTAAAAGATGCAAGAATTGTGCTTTCTTCAAAGGGAAGAAGAAGCTAGCATCACTTCCATTACACCCAATTTCAGTCGACCAACCTTTTATGCAGTGGGGATTGGAATTCATTGGAGTCATCAATCCAAACTCAAGCCAGGGTCACAAATGGATCCTAACAGCCACAGATTATTTTACCAAATGGACCGAGAAAGTGGCACTCAAGGAGGTGAATGAGTCTAGTATCTTGGATTTCTATAAAGGGATAGTGATCAGATTTGGGTTACCAGCCACAATCATCTCAGAAAATGCATTAGCATTTATAGGTTCCAAAATTACAGGATGGGTTGTTAAAAATGGGACTTATTTGAGCACCTCATCAAATTATTACCCTCAGGGTAATGGCCAGGCTGAGTCTACAAACAAGAATTTGTTAAAGATCATCAAGATAACTCTGGATGAGAATCAAAGGACCTGGCACACAAAGCTCAAAACGGCCTTATGGGCTGATAGAATAACACCCAAGAGATCCACAGGCAACTCTCCATTTAAGCTTGTCTATGGGAAAGGGGCGGTGTTGCCTATATCACTTGAGTTACCAGCATTGGAGCTTGTGTGGCAACTAGAAATGTCTGAGTTTGGACCAATGGAGGCCAGGTATGCGGAGCTGATAGAATTAGAAGAAGCCAGAGAGAATTCTCTCCAAGCATTGGAGAAGAGTCAGGATTCAATCAAGAAGTGCTTTGATAAGAAAGAAAAGGCAAGGAATTTCCAGGAAGGGGACTTGGTTTTAAAGTGGGATGCAGATCGAGTGAAACTGGAGAGAAATTCTAAGTTCGATGCCATTTGGAGTGGTCCTTCTATGATAAAAAAAATGCAAAAGTAGCAATGTTTTCCAATTGTCCACATTGGAGGGCGAAGAGTTGCAAATTCCAGTGAACGGGATCTATCTTAAGCACTGCTGCTAAAAGGGAAGTCCCACTCTGTACATATTAGTTTAGTTTATTTTTCCTCTAAGTGCTTCTGCACATTGCCTTGTTGTATTGTAGGTTGCTTTTCTCCTAAGTGCCTTTGCACACTCTGCATGTTCAATTTGGAACATGTATGATTTTGATTTTATACATAGTCGTGGTGCTATTTTGTTTCTCTTATGTAGTTTATTTAGAGAGACAGACAAAGCCCTGGAGTTAAAACAATTTTCTACTCTTAGAAATCTTCATTTCAAAATTTTCTTATAAAATCTGAGAATGCAAGCGGCCAGGCTCGTGAACCAGAGGTAGAATTAGTATCAGACTATTATTCTTGACTCCATACCCAAAATATATGACAAGGCAACTGATCTCTTCATCTAGCAGGCAGATGTCCCCGTGAGTCACCAAATTACTATCCATATTTCACCCCCGGGCTAAATATTGGATCGAATCATGACCCTGCCTAGAAGGGACCCAAGAAAATGCATTCAATCCTGTAAATTGGTTGCAAAAAAAGATTCAGCAATGAAGTGGTGGAGGCCAAAAGGATCAAATGGTCCTGTAGAGAAAGAAAATGACTTTGTCTGGCTGTTTCTACATCTAAATCCATTCTCCAAGTCACATGCAGGAAGAACTATAAAATAGCAGGGTCAAGCAATAAGGATCAATGCTACAGAAGAGCCAAAAGCAAGAAGAGGGAAGAATAGTGAATATTCGAAGTCCTCGAGCTCGAAATGGTTCAAGAAAAGGGCAAAAAATGACTAAGTATGGAGGAAGAAGCAGAAGGGGCCACGTGTCCTAACGGCGCTCCTCCCAGAGTGAATCCAAAAGGAGGAACTCAAACTTGCGCCAGCCCTCCATGTAGAAAGTGGTAAAAAAGAGTCAAGGGGCAGGCAAAAAAGGGATAAATATTGGCTAAGTATAGAAGTGTAAGCAGAGAGTGCCATGTGTCAGCCTGGCACATTTCCAAGAGTTGGTCCAAAGGCAAAGACCCAAATGAGTGTGAGCTCGCCACATAGCCCAAAGTCTAAAAAGTAAGAAGGACCATTGAAAATTCCACAAAGCAGTGGAGGCCGGCAAGTGTCAACTCAACACTTCTCTAAAAGGCAACTTTGGGTCGGGTTTGCAAACAAGTGTGGTGCCTCCATGTGTCCTCGAAGGGGGCAGAGTGAGTTGAGTAGTTAATGCATTAACAAGGTAGCGGAGGCTGCCAAGTGTCCTAAGGCATTGTTTCAATGGATACAAGGAGAAAAAATTCCCGAGCGAGCGTGAGGGTGACGCGTGTCCCAGGGGAAAGCGGGGCGTTGGGGAGAAGGTTAGTTTTTTGCCTTTTTCCCCAAATGGAATAAAAGTTATAAAAGGGCCTGCGTCTCCACTAAGAGGGAAAAATTCAACATATAAACCCGAGTCAAAGCCAAGGTGGGGCATCTGGGAGTAAAGTGAAAATTTTCCTTTTTTCCAAAAGGCATAAAGGTAAAACTGGAAACGCATTTCCTAGCCAACCAAAAGGAGCCACGTGTCTAGAAAAAGTTTCAGGGCTGCAAAGGTTTTTAAGTTTTTGTGTTTTTTACGCAAAGGGCCAAAAGGTAAATTGCGGGCCCGTGGACCCAAATTTTTTTCCCAATCTGGCTGCCACGTGTCTCAATCAAAAGAGGGACCCATTTTCAAGTTGTTTTCCCGCCCAATTGTACGGAATCGACTCAAACTTCGAAGGGGCATATCTTTCAACTCAGGGCTCAAGAGATTGCAAATCTAATATCACTAGAAATATCTCGACCTCGTCTACACCATGAGAGTCTGAAACTTTAATTTTTGAGAGGGTATGTGGAAGAAAAATGGAGAAACATCTTCGAGATTTCAATGCAGGATCATCAGTCTCAACACCCAGATCGGATTCGATCTATTTCTGTTGTTTCCTCTTCCTCCAAGGCACCGAATCGAGGATCGATGCAGTAAAGATGGATTCAAGGGTAGATTTTAGTAGAGGCATTAATGTCGGTGGTTGAGCTTTGACTCATGTTTTCCCGCTTCTCTCTCTCTCTCTCTCTCTCTCTCTCTCTCTCTCTCTCTCTCTCTCTCTCTCTTTCTTCTCTCTGATTGATTCTATAAATATGAGGACATGATTCATTGTAAAGGGTTGGATATTCTTAGTTTTGCAGGATTCCTTCTCCTTATAGCAAAGGATTCATGGGGTTTAGGCCTTCCATTAAAAATGTAATATGTTTCTTCCTTTCGGCTATTCTGTAATGAATTGTATCAATTTATAGAGCAATAAAAATACGTTTGTGATTGATTTTAGGTCCTTCTTGTTTTCTTTTGCTTCGATCTGGTCTCTCGTTACAAATATGGTTGTTTGTGTTTGTTTACTGTATGCATTTTATTGGTTTGTGTTGAAGGAAAACTAAGTGTCCATCATTCCTTCTATGCATCACCTGGTATTATAGTTATTTCTTATTTCTGTACTCTTTTATCCCCATCTCCTAGGCAAGTTTTAGACTAGGTATAGATATAGACCCTCGACAGATCCTCACGTATGCAGCTAAACAGAGGAATAAGGAACCAACCTTTAAATATGAAGAGCTTTTCCAATTTGTAAGGTCCCACACCTTAGGAAAATTTCCATGTTATGCAATCACACCAAATGATTCTTCCTTAGAAAAGTAGATTCTTTAGAAATCATTTGGGGGTGCTGTGATTTTGCACTAACAGGCACATTACTTTTCACGTGAATTTAATTATTCAAATGTGAATGGTAATAAATGTTTAGTGATTAACATGTGGAAATTGTGTGTAGAAGCTTAGTTGTCATTGATGAGTCAATATGAAATTGATCTTATCATATAGACATTTAGTTATTAGTCAATGGAAATAGGAATTTTCTATCTATATACAGAAAAGGTCTCTATGACCATGTTAGGAACCAATAACCATGATAACACACATTAAAGAAGAACTACTTTCAAAATAAAATGGTATAAAGAGGAGTTCAATTTAAATTAGTAAAAGTGTTTAATGTTCAATCACAACTTTTTACATAGGTTGTAAGTTAACGAGACACCATTCACATATTTTGCAATGTTATAAGTCAATTAATTGGTACTAAGTAAATTCAAAATATACTTTTCACTGTAATCGAAGAGTTCCAAAATAACAAATTAATGACACAATACTAGTATTATTTTATTTTTTAGTACAACATATAAGTATTATTTTAAAAATTTACGAATCCATTGTGTTTTTCAACACAGTAAAACCACAATGTGTTTTGTAATAGTGTTTAAAAACACTAAAATTTTCCACACAATATTATACACAATTTATTTCTAATTAGTGTGTTTATTTCTAATTTTATACACAATATATTTGTAATTAACATGTTGATTATTATACTTTTGCAAATGTAGATCACTATACATTTGCAAATGTAGATTGACGAATAATCCCACTACACAGACAATTTCCCTTTCATTATGGGAATTTGAAAGAGTAAATTAAACTTGATAGATAATTTTCTTTCTCTTACAAAATTAATTCATTGCAATCTAATTATTGTGATGTAATTACCTATGTGGGTGTGGAGAAACTATGAAGGAGCTTGAACATATTGTAATGGCCTCTGTCTGCTAACTGGTAAACTTGCTTGGAAGGGTAGTCGTTGGCTATTAATATTGCATCCACATATAAACTCGTTGAATCCGTTTAATCCGCACTTTATTTTATTCCCTCCACATATAAAGTCAAATTTTTTAGCATCCTTGAAGTAATGTAGAGAAGGCGAGATAGGTAGTGTTAGTGATTTTCTCAGCTTTGTGCATTATAAAATGATACAAATAGGATATAATCCATGGGCGAACTGGATGGGCAACCGAATGAACCAGTTTACGCGGGTAAAATTTTCTCCCCAAACATTATTAATGCAAGTTGCAAGTGGCAGTGATACGTAGGATTCAACGAATATTTTGTGAGAGCTCTGACTCCTCCGGCACTGACACAAGAAATTCTGGCACTCACAAAACCCAGTTGCGATGGTCCTTTCCCTACCGCTTCATCTGAAAGGATGGTAATGATGCATGTTTTTATGGGGAGTGCACCATACATAGGTGCAAAATGAGTGAAGGGTAGCCACTTCTCACAGGCCAAGGGTCCTGAGATTCCCAAGAATCAAAGTTCCCGTGATTGGTCAATGTGGACCAATGATGGTGAAGATCAAGGATCACGGATCACAAGTTTCAAGGCAATGACGGGAGCTAAGAGAATTGGAATCTTAGGATTTTTTAGTTTTCCAAATTCAAGGATTTTAAAGTGGCAAGAAGATGAGTCATAGGATCTCTAATATCCTAATACCCTAAGAATGAAGGAAACCATTGACATCAATACGAAGATAACATGCAATGAGGGTGATTGAAGAATGGGCCGAGAGAAAAAAAAAAAGTGTCCCCAAGGAGTTAGTGAGTGGCCCCAAGCCCAAAAAATTACATGTGACCCCAATATCATCAACCTCATGAATTTGATGGACCGTGATCAATCCACGTGGGCCAATCATGGCCATTTTAGAATTTAATGATCACAAAGATGATACCGCGGATCACGAAATCTTGAGAATAAGGAAATCCTAAAACCAATGAAAGGGTGGCATGTGGCATGAATTATGGGAGAAGAATAGATCCAAGAAGTTCAATCAGAGTGATAAACATGTTTAGAGTGATCCAGAGCTTAAAATTGATGGCCATATGGATGTCAATTACACAAACGACATTGTAAGATTTAAATGGCCATATATTTTGATCAGATCCACCAAATAACACAAAATACCATTAGAAATATATTGGAGATTAGATCATGATGGGAGCGGTTGTGAGTCCCAAAAAGTGAATATTATCATAAAAATTTGAATTAAAAAATCTCACAAATGTTTTTGAGACCAAAGCTCTATGGACATGTTTTGGGTTTGATTTAGTTGCTCATATATTTTGATATAGAGCATATATTCACCTGTATGATATACCATTATAAATTTATTGATCATAAGTTCATTCTGGGTTTTATTTTATTGATAATGGTGGATAAATCAGAGTGAACTTTATGACTTCATTTATAGGCATTTTAAGTTGTTTTCTTAATCGAATGACACCCAAATCAAATCAAATCAAATCAACTCCAACCACAAACATTTAATGATCTAGGGTGGCCACACCATGATCTAATCTGATTTTGCATCATCCAAGGTAAGAAATGATGTCTATGTTTGATATGAGAATCACTCATTTTATTGGTCCTTGTTGGGCGGAGAAAATGGGTGTTTTCTTTTATTTTCTGATATGTTATCTCCTCTCTCTTTATCTTCTCATTATATATAATGAAACACATTTCTCATTGTAACAAATCCTCTCCTGAATGAAAATTTACCATGTAAAAATGGTGGTTAAACTTTCATGAGTTATAGACCTTTGATTTAGTCACATGTAATGAACTTAGTGCCTCCCCTCATTGATGTAATGGACTGTGTATAATTTGGATCAATCAAATATTGTTATTATGGCTCATATCTAACCTATACTTGCATTTATTGTGTCTCTTGCCTCTGTATTAATCAATGACATGATGTGTGTGAGCTATACTTGCATGTTTTCATCTCTCTGTGTTTAAACTATGTGGAATGGAATGGTTTCTTAGAGTTGATTTGTAGCATGTTTTTTCCCTCTCTTCACTATGTTTTCATTCCCATTTTTTCCCTCAAAGAGAGATACCCCTTCCTATTAAGGCATAATCACCACTTTTGTAGCTTTGTTTGTTTCATGCATTCCTCCTCCCCCCTTTCCCTTTGTAAAGCATTATCTTAGATTAGGAGTAACATTAGAATTAGAGTAAATAGGTAGAGGAAGTCGGCCTTCTCCAAAGGTTTGTCCCAAGGAGCAATGTCCCACACCTTAGGGAAATTCTCATTTTTTCGATGAGATTTTGATCCATTGAGTCTCAAAAAAGGATATAACTTCAAGTGAAAATAGAAAAACAATGATCAGGGGGACAATGATCATCCCACATGGCACAATCTCATGTTCTCACATGCTTAGAACATAAATAGAGATCGTGCACGTGAATCAAAATCCATGGAAATTGATATCCTACAATTGAAAAACTTGGCATGATTCGAGTACAAAATAGACCCCGTGGACATATTAAGTTCCAAGACCTATGAATTTTGTGAACCTATGACCATTTAGGTGAAAATAAGTTTATAAGGAGAATATTTGAAAGAGATTGTAGTTGAGTTAAAGTTTTGGAGCTCTTTTTATTGATGATTAAGTACCTACAGAATTTTTTAGAGGGCCATAAATTTTCACTTTAAGCTTGATATGAGGTATTGTTTGTGGCATTGGAACTATTATTAAGATTGTTACACGTTGGTCACAAATTTGGGAGAAATTGGTGTCTAATATGTGACAAATTTTAGACTAAAGTTTGAGGCTCCATTATGCTTCAATGTAAACTTCTCATGAGAACATGTTCCTCTACCCACGTTTCTTACTTCTATTGCTCATAAGTGTATCTTGCTATCCTTGATCATTATTGAAAATAATCCCAATAAGCACAATGAAGTGTTTTGTTTGGTCACTTAATGAACTCATGTATCCTCTACCATCTGCCACCATTTCCCCTTTGGATTTCCCATTATTGCATATGTTCTCATCCATTCATGTGTCCAAAAAAAAATTATTATTTCTAATTGAGGTGTGTTTCCATAATTAATAAGTCTGAATTGAATCTTTTGGATATAATAAAGTCCATGATCAATTTTATGCATGTCAATTGATCTCTTGTTCAACCCTTTGAGAAATTTTTTCCTTGCACAATAAAGATTAGGATCGGTTAGTGATTTCTCCTGAGGGAATATTTAGAGTACATTTTATCTCATCTTAAGGGACCTATTATTATAAGTGGATGATATATAAATTACTCATGAAATGACCCCTTTTCTGAAGGACTCTATTCTCTACGATTTTAAGATCTAGTTAGTGATAATTTTTTTAATTCAAGGTGTAACGTGTTATAAAAAGATAAGAAATATTTTTCACTTTTTTAGATGTCACAAGTGTTGAATTTTTCATTTAATAACAAAGCTATCAATGGTGATGTGTAGTCATTTTTAGTACTTGAATTATAAAATCATTGTGACATATCAATCATTTGTATTATTTGCAAAACATGTTTATTCACTATTATCATGATTTGTGGAGCATTGCTATGATAAATAATGAGAAATTTATGTAAAATTTCCTTGTTATGAGTTTGAATTATAATGGATTCAACAATAATTGTGAAAATCATTGTGTTTGTTTTGTTATCACTAGGTGTTGAATTTTGAGAGTTATTTTCCCAAATCTTGTTTAACACACACTGATACTAAGAGGGTGAGGGTGAGCCAGTGTTATAAAAACTTTTCCTTATTTAACCATTATCATCCATAACAAACAAATAACATAGGGTATAACAATTGCACAACCATAGAACACAAGATATATGTGGAAACCCTTTCGAGAGAAAACCACATAGAAAAGACTATTTGGATATAATGTCCAAATCTAGCCCGAAACATCTCAATACATATTTCTAGGCACCAACCTACTGGAGGCACCAATATCCAATGTTGAGCACCAACTCAACTAGTTCGTGAGCACCAAATCACTGGAGACACTGATCCCAAATTTTGAGCACCAACCCAACTAATTCGTAGGAACCAACCTATTGGAGATACTAACCCCCAAATTGTGAGGGACCAACCCCTACAATACATAGATCCACCTTATGTAGTTTCTTCCTCAACCTGATGATGGAAATTCAATCACTCTCTTCATTCACACATATCAAATCCTTCTACCAATATGGATGCTAGTCTAATTAATGAAATCAGATCACTTTATACTCTTCAAACATTATCTTCATTAATACAGATCAGATCCTTCTTCCAACATGGACGTTGGTCCAATAAATGAAATCAAATTGCTTTATACTCTTCAATCACTCTCTTCATACTCTCATCTACTTGTTCTTCTTAAACTTGTTCTCCCTCTCAGAATGCAACTTCACCTCTTCTCAAATATTCATGCATTTTTTTTCTCTTCTCAAACTTGTTCTCCCTCTCATAATGCAACTTTACCTCTTCTCAAATATTCATGCCCTACTTTGCTCTTCCTTCAACAAGATGGCATCTTCAAATTTTCTTGATTTTTCTCTTCCTCTTCTTCGCCATATCAAAATTACTTCATACTAAGAATTTTGTTTGAGACACATATGAAAATATTCTTACTGTGCACATACTACTCACTTACTTCATGAAATTCTACTCTTCTTCTTCATGTTCTTCATGAAAGCATGTTTCCTTCATAGATACATTCTTCACATATTCCTTTTTCTCCACAGCTCCAACACCACCATGTGCTACTTTCTCCTCTCAAGCACACCTCTTCTTCAAAAAATATTCATTAACAATTATTTGAGTTATCTCTTCCTTCCTTTTTGATTCGTTGTTATTCCATATTGAGAAGTCTCCTTGGGGCTTATAAAGATTTCTTCATTTGTTTCTCCATTGCTCTCCTTTCAAAATTTCACTCTCTTCCTTCTCTTGAAGCACACTCAAATAATAAGTCTACATCTCCTTTTATACATGTGCACTCTATTAAATTTGGCATCCAAACAAGATGAAGGTAGGCTATAGTTACAATAAGAAGATAAATTCCAAGACACAGGAGTGAACCAATAAACTCAAGTCGGTCAGAAAATTGAATATATGGAACATTTCAGTGACAAAAATAGAGACAGCCTACTAATAATAAAAGATCAAAAAATTGCTTTTAAATCCTTTGAAGGTTGGCCAAACATGATCATAAAAATTGATCCAACAAACTAATAAACGCATTGCAATAGTCGGCCCAAATTACTGGTCCTAGACCAAAACAAACCACATATTTTGGAGAATCTCAGAAGCATTCAATTTAGACTCCAAAGCAAATAGAACATACTTCAGACAAAATCCAAAGTGATCTTGATCAAACTCCAAAGGATGTATTACATTAGTTGGCCAAAACTAATGGTCCATACCAAGACAAACCACATACTTTAGAAAAAATCCGAATAATTCAAATAGAATTTGGATAGACTATGAAACATTATGTATGAGACTCTGTAGCGACAATATGAGACTCCGAAGTGACATAAAATACTCTTTCAACACTCTACTTTGTTAGTTAAATCTCACATCATCATTTGACATCAATGAATCCAATCAATATGTTATCTCCTTTAACTTCATTTGACATCAATGGCAATTATTCCAAAAATCCCCCCCTTTGGCATTGATGGAAACACACCATCTTATATAAACAAATACCTTATTTTCTTGTATGTAGCTTGCTCCCAATTTCTACAAAACCTCATGATGATGAACTATTCCCCCTTGATTTATCTTTCCCCATTTGACATCAATGGCAAAGGAGAAAAACTCTCAAAATTATCCACTTTCTACAAAACTCTCCTTTAACGGCATCCTCTTGCTTTAACTTTGCTGAAAAACTAGATATTGTTCCCATTGCTCTAACTCTCCCCCTTCGAGTATGCATCTACTGATCACTTTCCAAATTTCCTTCATTATGATAAGGAAAGAATTTATCCCCCTGATTTCATGATTCCTCTGTGCATTATGATATTGTTGTAATGTGATTTGCTACTGCTATAGAATACTTGCTTCTTACTTATCCAAGATATCAAATTTTTATCCATAAAGAAATCTCACCCTTTTAATCTCTTTCTATCATTAACATTTGATAACTCAACCTATTGCTTGTATGAATTCAATGACTGAGATCCAAGTAACCTCTTTTAGAACTCTTCAATCATATTTTCATGTGCCTTTTCTTTTTTTACTTATTGTAAACATAGAACAGCTCATTAACTACTTATAACTATCCACATACCTTGAATCTTGTTTGAAGCTATTGATTCTTTATCATAGCTTATTTTGGTTGTACATTACTTTCCTAAAAGCCTCATTACACTCTCCCATGGCATACTACAAACACTAATTCTTATTGACATAATATTTTTAATTCGATTTTTGAATTCTGCCTAACCTTTGAATATGAATATTATTCATCTGACTGTTGTTCATGATTTTCCTTCTTCTACTGAGGTTACTTAATTTTTTCTACAAACTGAAATGCATCACAATGTAAAAACAATGTATACACATACATGTTTCACTCTTGACTAAATAACTCAATATTTTTCATTTTCATCCTTGGCACTACATTCTAATACATCACACACCTTTTGTACAAGTATAAATAATTATTTCTAGAACAATATCTCACCCTCATCACACTGTGTCAAGTCCTATTCATATTCATAGATATCCTCATCCTAATAGCCATTAGCTAGCTCAACTTCATCATCTTCACTCTCATGGGAAACATCCATTTGCAAACCCTACAAAGACTCCTCTTTTTGCAATTCATTTTTTTCTTCCTTAACATCATCAAAAACTGCTACCATCCCTTCGCCAATCCCATTTCCACCTTTATTTTCCTTATTGGAACTCGCTCATTTTTTCTTCTTCTTCCAAACTTTATTGTATCCACCTTTGAGTTTAGCACATTCATCTACTTTCTTATTTGACTTCACAATATTTCTTCTACACTGTCTTTCCTTATGTCCATACTTGTCACAATTATAACAAACAAAATCATATGATAAAGGAGAAAAATAATTAAATCTTCTACCTGAAAAATGATCTGCAACTCTTTTCCATCCATCCTCATTCTTATTATGTATGAGAGTTTCCATAATTCTGAAAAACGTGCCATATGCCCATAGTTGTGGTGTTTATAACATACAATTCCATTATCTCTGTGTTTTGAAAATGAATTATAGTTTCTATTTGAAACTTCATAAGAACTTGCATTTTTATTCATCTTCTTATCAAAACCTCTTGTATGAGACCTACAGTCTACAACTCTATGACCAAACTGATCGCATGAAAAAAATAACCATAAAAATAATGGTGTAACCTAGTTATGTGATGTTAAGACTGGGAAGAAATTGATTTTTTTAGCTCCAATAAAGACTGTCATGACCTCCCCTGCAAACTCTAGATCCCAAATAAGTTGCAGTGTCGGCTCCTGTAGCGATGGTGATGGCATTGACAAGTATGGTGACGAAGGCTATGTCCCCTTTAGCAATGGTGGTGGCAAGTACAGCAATGAAGACTATGGCTCTGCTCTACAAAATGGCCCTACTCTGTAAAACGACCCTACTATGCAAAACAGCCAGAATACGGGGGCAATCGTTGGAGGATTTGCTTTGCAAAACAACCTAGAGTTTCCTTACACCCATTCAGAACCTCTCAATGAACACTCTGACTTTCTTCAAGTATTCATTGGCTCCCTGGGAGGTAATACTTTGTGCATTCCAATCCATCAAAAGACTAAGGGTATTGATTTGAAACTTAATATTCCCATAAGCTGAGGATAGGGATTTTTGGGCTGGTTTTTGCTAATAAATCCCTTGTAGACGACTCCATGCTCCTCTCCTATGGGATTTTCTATGACTTTATTATTAATATGACTGGCATTCTCTTGGGTGGAGCCAAGGATCAAAGCTCTTCTTCTTTCAAGAAGGCACTTTTTAATAATACTTATTCTTTGAATCCTCCCTCAGCCCCCCTTCCCCTACTTACATTATTGAGTAAGCCGCTGAAGTCATGACCTTAGAAATACAGGATGAAGAATACCTAGATCTGCTACAAGAAATTAAATCACAGACCTTGATATGCATATTTAATAGGGTGTGGCCATCATCTAATGTATTCATATAGTGGATTCATACCTCTTTGATAGAAAATTGTAAAATTTTCCTTTATGCACGAGGCTTCTTCATGGTTCTTTTCCATGGACTCAAGGATTATCAGATAGCCCTTGAAGAGGGTCCTTGGTTCTGGGGTTCGGTGGGACTTTTCACAACCACATGGTTTCCAAATTTTTATCCAAATACCTTCTCCATCACAAGAGTTCCAATTTGGGTATGTTTACCCAATCTTCCCCTTCACTTTTCCTATGCAGTGGAGGAAATTAGAAATCTTCTTGGGCGTTTCATCAAAGCAAATAAACAAAGGATACAAAGTGGTCTGCTAACTTATGTTAGGATCTGTGTTGAATTTGATCTCAATAGGGATTTTTTGGATTGAATGAACCTCAAGATGGGAGATACAACCTCCTCTCAGATTATTGACTATAAAAATATTGCCTTCAAATGTCTAAATTGTAGGGTAACGGGTCACCTCCATGTAGCTTTTCCTCAAAATAAAACCCAAGCTCCTCAGAAAAAAGGATCCATCCCCAAGCATTGGAGCCCACCAAACCTAGAAGAAGAGGATGATGTTGACACTAAAAAAAAACTATTGTAGATCCTTTAGTTTCAGGCTCTACCCCAATTGTTGCAGTTATTATCCCTACATCCTTTGTTCCTCTTGTTTCATCTCCTCCCCCAGAGAGTCGACAGTCTCTGGCTATTACTCCCTCTTCAGATGGACCTTATCCCACAATTAAGTGACCCCGTGAATCTGATCACTCTGACTCAGACAAGGAGAGTGTCTATCCTCTTTCGAGATCTTCATCCTTGGATCTTATGGAGTACAATCCTCTTATCGTTGATATGCTTTCGCAGGATAAATGGAAAATTGTTCAATCAAAAAAGGGAAAGAAAGGTAGACACTGACCAATATTTTTTTCCTTTCTTCTTGTTATCCTGCTTCTCCTCTTTCCATTTGGGGTTGTATCCTTTTCAGGTTGCATCCCCCTCTTCTAATTTTTTTCCCATTGTTTCTTCTAGTCATAGCTATTCCGTTGGTGATGCTTCTTCTTTGTAACTGTTGTTTTTTTATTGTTAGAGGACAGCAACTGCTCCTCTTTTTTTCTTTTGGGTTTCTTTGATTTTTTATTTTTGTTTCGGGCCTTCTTGGTCCTTTTCTCACTTTGACTACGAGATTTTTCACTTATATGCTTCATTTCTATATCTGTCCTTTGGGGCCCTTGTAATAGGATGTGGGTCCTCCTAAAACCCCCAATTTACCCTTTTTCCAAAAAACTTGGTTATGTGATGTTGCCTTGGGGAAAAGGTTCTTTTGCATTTGTATAAGCTATCTCTGTGAGGAATGTTGGTATTCTTAGAAACATTTCACATTCTCCTTGCTAATTTCATCTTTGATAAATACTTTAAGAGCATTTGCATATGACATTGACTTATCTGTAACTTCTTTTAAGGTCCTCTGAACTTCATTGAATCCAATACCAGTTTTAATAAATGGTGATATCTGATTACTGAGAATGTCATCTAATATTTCAATACTCTTTTCATACTTAAGGCAATTGTTAAATTTAGCATTAATATTCTCAAGTTCCTTTCTCAAATAAACTATTTTAGATTCAATCTTCTCACATTTTTCTTCCTTTTGTTCCAACTAGGTTCTCACATCTTCATCCATCGTCTTCATTTCTTCAAGCTGAACTTTTAGATCAATGTAGATATTATTATATTCTTTAAGATCTTATGACTGCTTCATCTATGAGGAACAATAGAATTCTTCATGTTTCTTATTCTTATTCTTGAGTATCTTGATCTCATATAGGGCACATATAATCTCTTCTTCAAGATCAACTTCAACATCTTCTTCACATTCTAACACCATATCATCTTCACTTTATATTGTCATGAAAAATGGTTCTTCCTTTTGAATAGCAGGGCTGATTTCATCACTATCCTCATATGAGTTTTAATTTCTTCATTAGTATAGAGGTTGTGTTTTTTGAAGTTCTTCATTTTCTCATCTTTTCTTTCTTATATCTCTTCTTAGACTGATAATATTTGTTACTTTCCTTCATGTCTTGATCTTATTCACAATCATTGTTTTCATTTCTTTCATGCAAACATCTAGAAGCATAATGTCCTACTTTACCACAATTAAAAAATTTGAGGGGTAACATACCTTTGTATTTTCAAGTTGCTTTCTTCAGCTTCCTGAAAAAATGATATTTTTCTTGATCTGATTCAAAGATGGAACAATCATATGGATCATGATTTTTTTCTTCATCCTTTTTTATGCTTTGAAGGTTGCCTCTCACTTAGATGATTTATATTTTTCAGTCCTAATCTCATATGAAGTAAAAATCCCATGAAATTAATCTATTGTTAGGGTACTTAAATCTTTCATTTCTTCAACTGATGATAATTTGGCACCAAACCTCAAAGAAAGATATCTGAGTGCTTTTCACACAATAACCTCATCTTTAATTTATTCTCCAAGACCTCTAATAGTGTTGACAATTGTATCCACACAAAGGATAAGCTGCAATATTTTCATCTTCTAACCCTCAAACCAAGTTATATGATGTTTAGATATTTACTTGCTTCACTTTTACATATCCTTCATATATTTTCTTGAGTTTATTTCAAATTTCCTTTGCAAATACATAGTGCATCACTTTAACAAATTCTGATTTAGACAAACCACCCAAAATTGCATTCATAGTGTTTGCATTGTTTTACTAGTCTTCTTACCAACTTGATATGTTAGAGGAGTTGTTGGAGCTACATAACCACTTACAAATGATTGCCAAATGTCAAACCCAAGATATATTAAATAGTTTTGCATCCTTATACTTTAAAAATCATAATTATATCCATCAAATAATGGAGCCCTGTTTGAAGAGAATCCTTTTTGACCTGTCATGTGTGCTATGAAGATCTACCTTCTAATAGTCAAATTTTTCTGAAGTAACCAACTCTGATACCAATTTTTGAACACACACTAATACTGAGAGGGGGGGTGAATAATTGTTATACAAAATTTTACTTATATAAACATTATCATCCATAACAAAAGCAATCACATAAGATATAATAATTGCACAACCATAGAACACAAGATATATGTGGAAATCCTTTCGGGAGAAAACTATATAAAAAATATTGTTTGGATCTACTGTCCAAATCCAACCCAAAACATCTCAATACACATTTTTAGGCACCAACCTACTAGAGACACCAATACCCAATGTTGAGCACTAACTCAGCTAGTTCATGAGCACCAACTCAACTTATTTGTAGACACCAACCTACTGAATACACCAATCCCCAAATTATGAGGCACCAAACCCAAAAATATACTTTATACTATTCAATTATGCTCTTCAAATCAGATCACTTTATACTCTTTAGATCACGTTGGTCCAATTAATAAAATCAGGTCACTTTATAGTCTTCAATCATTCTCTTCATTCACACAAATTATATCTTTCTTCCACCATGGATGTTGGTCCAAGTAATGAAATCAAATCACTTTATACTCTTCAATCACTCTCTTCATATTTTCATCTCCTTGATCTGGTTGAACTTGTTGTCCCTCTCAGAATGCAGCTTCACCTCTTCTCAAATCTTCATGATCTACTTGAACTTGTTTTCTCTCTCAAAATGAAACTTCACCTCTTCTCAAAGCTTCATGCTCTACTTTTCTCTTCCTTCAAAAATATGTCATCTTCAAATTTGCTTGAGTTTTCTCTTCCTCTTATTCAACATGTCGACATTACTTCATACTCAAAATTTTGTTTGAGACAAAAAGGAACATCTTCTTTCCACACACATACTACTCACTTGTTCCATGACCTTCTTATTTTCTTCTTCATGTTTTTCATGCAAGCATGGTTCCTTCACAAATCCATTCTTCACATATTCTTTTTTCTCCGCAGCTCCAACACCACATTGCACTTCTTTCTCCGCTCAAGCACACCTCTTCTTCAAGAAATATTCATCACAGATTACTTGAGCTCGCTTTTCATTCCTTTTTTATTCACTATTATTCCATACTAAGAAGTATACTTGGGGCTTAGAAATATGCCTTCATTTGTTGCTCCATTCTTCTCCTCTCTTCTCCTTTCATCAGTTTTCTCTCTTCCTTCTCTTCAATAAAACTCAAATGACAAGTCTACATATCCTCTTATACATGTGAAATCTCTTAACTTTGGAATTTAAACAATATGAAGGTCGGATATAGTTACAATAATAAAATCAATTCCAAGACACAAAAGTGAACCAATAAACTCAAGTTAGCAAGACAATTGAATATATGAAACATTTCAGTGCCAAAAAAAGAGATAGTCAACCAACAATAAAATATCACAAATTTGCTTCTAAATTCTTGGAATGTTGGCCAAATATGATCATAAAAATTGATCCAACAAACACATAAATGCATTGAAATAGTCGGCACAAACTGCTGGTCCTAGACCAAAACAAACCATAAACTTCAGAAAAACTCAGAAGAATTCAGTTTAGACTCTGAAGTAAATAAAATAGACTCCGAAGCGATCTTGGTCAGACTCTAAAGGATGTATAACATCAGTTGGGAAAAAAAATTGGTCCCATACCAAGACAAACCACAAACTTCAAACACACTTCGTGGCATTCAAACAAAGTTCGGATAGACTCCAAAGTATTATGTATGAGACTCTGAAGAGACAATACGAGACTCCGAAGTGACATAAATCATTCTTTCAACAATTTGCTTTGTTAGTTAAATCATGCATCATCCTTTGACATCAATGAATCCAATTAATTTGTTATCTTCATAAACTTCCTTTGAAATCAATGATAATTATTCCAACAAATATCCCAATGGATTGAAATAAATTCTCCTAATTAATTATATTAAACCATGTACATGTTTTATTTGAATCCTAGTGTTATAATGAGGTCTCCTTTTAGCCTTGCAAATTATTTAGAGAGATTTGTTGCTAAAACTTTGGATTAAAGTTAGTGATCTTCCCTATATCAATTGAATGTATCTTTAGATAAATGAGCTCCCAAGTTCTATATATTTTCCCTTGTAAGTATATGTATATTTGTAACCTTTTCCTGTAAACAAGTTTTTATTATTCTACTAGTGACAATAAATTGGGTGGAAAATCATTGTAGTTATGCTTGTTTGTTAGATCTACAATTCTCTTGTTATTGACATTAAACTACAATCCCATTTCAACATTTTTTAGGCTCTCTCCCTTAGGTTTCACATAAACCTAAAAGTAAGGAATTATCCACCTCCTTATTTTTACCTCAAATTTAGTCTTAATTTGTGAAGAAACACTCATTATAACGACATATCCCCTTTCCTTTCACTTATTTCCCAAAGGTGAAATTTGAGTGCTAACAAATTGACGTCGTTTTCAGGGATGTTTCATTTATTTTGTCAATTTTTCTTATTGTTAGACCCATAATTTATTTCATTCTGTATCCTTGTGTCCTACATTGGAACTAAACATTATTTATTCTTTGTATTCTTTGTAAGATGTGTGACACAATGAAGGAAGGTTGTGTGCAAGAAGGATATGAAAGAAGTGTGTATGATGACTAAATATGAACACGTAAGGATGAATAGAGGTGTGTAAAAAGAAGGAAGAAGACCCACATGCGAGAGAAATGGGAGAACCTACCATGAAAGTTTTGAAGAAATAACGCAGAAGAAGCACAAAGTATTCTAGGGTTTAACATGTCGCAAGGAAAAGATTGGAAAAAGATATGTAAGAGTAGTAGATGTTCGATATAGATAGGGATAAAAATAGACTAATATATTAGGTTACGTGCATGAAGTAACGAAGGAACATGCAAGGAAGACTGGAAATAATATCCCAAGGATAACTCACGAGGCAGAAAAAACAAGGATATGGATAAGTATAGCCAAGAAACTATTAGAAACACTCACCATGTAGGATTCAACAATAGTAACATGTGGGCTAACCACCGTTTGATGCAACAATTTACTAGTAGTCAATACTTGAGGGATAAATATATATTTTTGAAGACTAGTGAAGTGAGAGTCTCCAGTAGTATTTATACCTGATGAAGGGTCCTTTGTAAATCATCATAGTCATGGTCATTGTAAGTCGTCTTCTGTTCTCGATGTGCATCAAGTAGCTTGAGTATTATGTATTTATGTAATGATTAATAGAATATGGTTTGGATTCATAGTTTTTGTTTACACATCAATATGTTTAAGATACTTCTTTGACCATGCATGTTGTGTGTTAACTATTATATCAACTTCATCATGTTGACCTTGATGGAACCCGAATTCTTCTGCACTTCGGGTGAGGTCACCAAATTTCCTAATCTAACGTGATAGGTGACACAAATAATAGATATTGCTATGCGCACCAATTTTTGGAGCTTATGTGCACATAAGTATGGATAAACAACACAACTAGACACACAATATTTTGGTTCGGTTCCGAGACATCATAACTATGCAAAGATGAAGTGGATGAAAGATGCTTAGGATCAAATAGGAGAATATTGATGCTTGATAGAAGACTATAGAAGATGCCTTTACACACAAACATCCGAGTTGGAAGGATTTTTCACTAAGGACTCAAGTGGAAACAAATCTATATGATGTGTTGTATGAAATATTTTTTTTCGAACTTCTTGTATACCTGCATACTTGGTTAGTAACTTATTGTATAGGGAATAAATAAAATTTGGGAAGGAAGCACCCTTGGACTCTAAAGTGCACAAGAATACTTGCATAACCCTGTTATGGATGTGCTTTTGTCATACCCTTTTTCTATGTGTCAAATTTATCTCGTTACAAATCTATTTGTTTGGATGTTGTGCTACTGTGTGTGGTGTGGCAATGCCACACCACCCTGCCCCTTCCCTTTGATCCCGCGACCGACCCACACGGCCTGTGAAACCCATGCACGCTACCATATAAAAATTCAGCCTTGTACAAAATATGTAAATATATATTTTTATATATAAACATATAAAAACATGTATATATTTATAAAAAAAATTGGATTCATCCCTATAACAAATAAAATACTTCAGGGTAAATACAATACCCACAACCAGGAGATCCTAGTAAATAAACCAGACAACAAATTTGCAAATTATCAAACCCTAGAGACTAAGAGATTAGAACAGAGAGTAAAAATGGGGGAAGAAATTCCCCCTCATTATAGATCCAGCACAAAGAAAACCATCATAGATCTCTCTAGCTCCCATGGCCTCCATCTCTTCTTCCCTCAAAAACAACATGTGCAAATGGAGGTACATTAGGTCAAACAAATGAATAAAAGGAAAAACTTAAGAGAAATTAGGGCTTCCTTTAGAATACCTAGGATCTAGGGTGAGGATTAAATCTATCCTATGGCTCAGATTTAATCCTTGCATCTGTAAGTGATGGGAAATAATTGTTTCAATACAATATGGGTGAATTTGATTAAAAGAAAATCTACGGATTCATTCACGAGTATTAGTGAGCTTAGGTTATATTAGGATATTTTAATTAAGGGTAAATAAATAAATGTTGTGCATGGGTGTTTTTATTATGTTACTTAAGGGGATTAAAATGAATAAGGTTAAATGTGTAGCTTGATAATTAAATGAGTGGCATGGGTATTATTTGCTTAGGAAATAAATTAAAACTTAGGAAATAATTTTAATAAATTTAATAGGAACTTAAGTGGGTGAAATTAATGAGTTTAAGTTAGAAAATATTTGAAATAAAATTTGATTAAATTTAATATGAAAGGAAAGAAAATAAATGAAATTAATTTAGGGATTAATTAATTAAATAAATAAAATTATTTTAGGGACATATTAAACCGTAATAATTCTAGGTAGTAAAATAATATTATTTAAGGAAGGAGATGTATTAAATAAATTAACCAGTGTTTTAATAAACGCAACACAAATATGTTTTATATAATAAAAAATTGCCACAATTTTTCTAAGTAATGTGATGTAGTTTTGGTGGGGTTTGACGTGGCGAAATGCGGGCATCGCTATGCCTCATTCATTAACATATTAAATAAAGATAGTAAGGGGTCATACTAATTTTTACAAAGTCACTCTGCTGGAATACATGAACAAGGAAGAATAAAGAAGAAGGCGTATTCTACGTTATGGAGATAGTGTGTCCATCATTATATTATGAATGATGTAGTTACAAAGCGGTTGATATAGTTAAATAACTAATTATGTCTTTATTTAATAAGTATTACATTCTAATACCCCCTCTTAAGACTTATCCTACATAAAGCAAAAAACGAACATTTTAACAAAACTAAGACCAAACAGAACCACGTAATCTACAATTGTTCATTTTTCTTCAGCTAGAAGAGTTGTAATCATATCATCTAGAGATTGAGATGAAATTTGACTGAGCATAAAAACTACATTGTTGTAATTTGAAGACAAACTATTTAATATGATAGCTTTGGCATCCTTATCCTCAATCGCAGCTTTGACTTTTGTTAGTGATCAAGGACCTCAGATTATTGATGTGGCTTGACATAGAGACTACTTCATCCATTTTGAACATATATAATTGAAGTTTTAGGAAAATTTTGGCATTAACTGCTTTCGCTCCAAATAATTTATTTAGAGCATCCCAAATTTCTTTGGATGATTTGTTTAGGTCTACATGATGAAGTTCAGAGAGAGCGAGCCCAATAATAACTTTCGCTCTATCATCTCTGGTGTGTCAATCTAACTATTTAGATGCATCGGTGGGTGTTCTCTTTCTTGTTTACTATGCCCCACAACTTTTTATTCTTAAATTGCATTTGTATTTTCACTTTCCACGTATAAAAATTTAGATCAGAATATTTTTCTACTGGAATTTCCATAGAATAAAATAAATACTACTGTGTATTTATCGAGATGAGTAAACAAAGAAGAAAATATCAATTATTTGCTGCAACTGTGATGTGCACAGTTCCATACCCTAGCAAATAGAACAAACAATCCGAAACTTTGGTGTGCCCTCGATTTGATTCATGAATGTGTGACTGTATTTTTGCTTTTCGAATTCGTAAGTCATATTTTTGTGTATATTCTGCCCTGCAACTAGTTTTGTGGCTTTTTCATGCTCAAAAATTGTGATGGTATTCTGCCTGGTTTCGTGTCTTCGTCTCGATGGCGGAAATGCCTATGAAACTTCGACGGGAAAGGGCGGAAATGATTGTGTTGTTACGTGCATGTATATGCCCTAATAATACTTCAGAACTGAGAAACCCGATTGCATATTAATGGCTCGCGGACTGTATATTAATGGCACAATTGTATTTTCATGACTGCAACTGTATAATGGTGCCCTGAATTCACTTCGACCCTCATTTCTTACGATTGTGCCCTCGAAAATATTTTTAAAAACTTTTGATTCAGACTTCGTACCCTAATGGAACTGATCTTCTTCCCTTCTCTCTTTCCTCGCTTGTCTAGCTGTGATACTAATGTTAGAATACATGAACATCAAAGAATAAAGAAGAAAGCCTATATCTCCGCTTACAACCATCTTTTAGTTAAATAACTGATGATAAACCTTACATTGTGGGTAAACAAAATAAAAACGTAGACAAACTATAGAAAGCCATTTAATCATTTATTAAACATCTTCACCATCATTCAGACAATAAAATTCAGACATGACGTTGCTTGGCAATATGTACTTGAATGACCATTTGACGCATCTCATTTTCCAATATATCTATGTGAAAACAAAAAAAAATCTAAAATATGGCCTTCAAAGCCCATCATCAAGAGAGCAAAACTACAGTGCCACTAATAAACACTCACAGTAAATTATAAATTCGATAATCTGTTAAACTGCATGGTCAGACAGATTTATCATGAGATTAAAAGATATTAACAGATATACCATCAATGGAACGAAATAGTTGGGTTTATGTGATTACAATTTGTTCCAGTTGTTTCAACTACCTAAAGATGTCATGATGTAATTACAGATTGTTACTGCTGTCTCAACGACCCAAAGATGTTAAAAATCAGGGTAGAATTATTTTTCCAAAAATGCTGTTCCTTCACATATTATTAGCTCCCCTAACATAACCCACAAAAAACATGAAAAATATAGAAGGCCATTAGTCATTTTATTAAAAACATCTTCTACATCCTTCATAAATAAAATCCCAGATCTGATGTTTCAGGAATAACAATGCCACCATGTACTTTAATGGCCATTTGATATTTCTCTCTTATTCAATGCATCTACGTGGAAACAAAAAAGTCTAAAGGCCCATTAATCAGGAAAGCAAACTGAGCTGCATTAATTATGAATTCAAGAGTTTGTTAAACTGCTTGGTCAGACAGATCTACCATGAGATTAAAAGATGTTAACTGATATACTATGAATAGAATGAAATATTTGGATCTATGTGATTACACTCCCCTAACATTTTTATCTTTATTTTTTCAAAAATTGTAACACAGAACCAACTCTCAATATTAACCACCATTATAACTATCATATCAACTAGGAGTTGTCCCATTCTGGGGGCAAGGCATAATTTTGTTGCAGGTACTGCTGGAAATTTATAGGAGAAATTAGTAGCTCTATGGTCCCATGTTCTTCCAAATTTTCTGCAAAGACTTTAGAGAATACTCTATGTATTTATAGGTTTTGGGGTCCACACTCTCTTCCAATCAAAAAATCAAAACCAAAAAGTGTTAAACATTATTAAATTTTTGATTGGTGGAGAGATGTGAGCTCCACCAGTTTGTGAGTGCTAGATAAGGATTGTTGTATTTATATTATAATTTAAAATCATCATATTTATATCATTCTCTAGCCAGTTATCTGTTGACATGTGGCCGAAAATAATGGAATGCAGCAACAAAAAATTTTAGCCCCTCACATATGGGAAATGACCTCCTATGCAATTTTTATGTAGTTCGTGAAAAAATATTTTTACATAGGACCATCTGCCCCCTTAAAATTAGTTGTAGTTGTCCCCCACATGAGACTGTTGCCTAACTATCAATGTTGTATAAAAAAACAAGAGAAAAGTTTGAAAAGAAACATTACCTTTCATGAGAATTTTTCTCGTCGCAACTATTGTCTCACTAAGAAAACACTTAGCTCTTGCTGAGAATAAGAGTCGAGATTGAGCATATATAAAGCTTGTGAATCTTCAGAAACAACTACTCTCTCAAAAAAGGCTCTCATGTAAACTATATCATCCTCATGATCATCACTTTCTCCTCCCTTCACATTCTAAATCCCTGTCCCTATTTTTTCATTATCCATCAGCGCCTTACCCATATGATATTTTGTGCATAGCTCACCATGTACCTCCCTTTCATTGCAAAACATGGTCCAAATGGGCTCTGAATAGAGGTCAGATGCACTATTTTCCTTTCCCTTTGCACATTGTAGCAAAATACGAAGGCATCTGGTTTGCATATCCTTGCGAAAAGTAGGTGCGGGAACTGAGAATTCTAAGAGTAGCAGCAGAGAACCCATGAGATCTTAGACAACCATGTATATATGTCCATGTCTTTTCCCAAATATTGTTCCTATCACTTTGGAAGTGCCTGATGCCATATTCTTTATATGTTTTTCTTCCCCACCCACAGACTGCATTGGCTCACAACAGGCAATCATAGTCGATATGATAGATCTCACTGTCCTCCAGCATCTACATTCCTTGTGACCAACATCATTTGAACATGAAGATGACTTCATCATGATTGCTTTCAAATGAATGAAGATTTTAGAGCTGTAAAAGCAATTTTAAGATACATTAAAGAAACATATTAGACTTTAAATAATAAAACATATATTTTTAAAACAATTGAATTCAAAAAGACAAACAAACATACTCATCCACAACCAATCAACAATTATATTTACAAAGCAACACAAAAATGATCAAATACATATATACACTATATGTGTGGCCTTTTGTGTGTGAGCAAAATCTATATATAAAGGATAATTTTCTTAGAGATACGAGGAAAAACAAGGTTTAGAACTCGACCAAGAGGCACATGGGTATCCAGTGGAACTTTAGGGGAGGGTGAGAGTTAATTATTGAGTAGGTGTGCATGCTGTTAGAGAAAAATCAGTAAAGGTGAATATGATATGAGGATTTTTTAGTTGGATTAACAATTTTAAGAGATAAACGTATAATGTATTCTTAGAAATTTGTTACAAGGAGATTTATTTATTTTTTGGATTTTGAAATTATAGAAGTGGGTGGGGAAGGCCTAACAATTAGACTTAAATTTTTCTAGCGAATTAATTATTATATTAAGTATGTTGTTTTTTTAATTCGGTAATTTAGAGGGATTGTCAAATATCCAGTGACTTGAAGCTTTGAAGAACAAGGCTCTAATATAAAGTGAGTGTCATTAATTAAGTGTCTTGCCCAAAATTATTTATGTTGAATGAAGAGGGATTTAATGGTGTACAATGTACATTATCATTTTGTACTTGAAATTTGATATCCATTTAGGTATCACTTTGAAAATTTGATACAAAAATAACAATTCTTGACCATACATTAGAGTTTGTGGCCCTTTTTTTAGAAAGATTTTTAATATTTTTGTATGGACATATCCAATTATGGTGTGGCTATATAAGTTTTATTTTGTACTTTAAATTTGATATCTATTTGACTAATAGTAATATCTATTTGATCAATGATAATATCTTGATCATAAGATATAGATTGAGGTTTTTTTTTCAAAAAGGGTTTTGTCACCAAACAGTGGAAAATATGAAGAGAATGTAATGAAATTATTAATCAGTGTGGCATGTCTAAAATTCAAGATAAGAGTCTTGACTTTGATATATATGGACATTTTTCAAATAGATATACTTCAGACTGGTTAATAAAATTTCCTATGGAATACTTTGGATGGATAGTTAAAATTTAAGAGACCTTGTGAAGTGTTTTTTTCAAGAAATCTAACCACTTCCTTATATTAGTATGATTTTTTTCTATTATGACATCACCAATTAATTATACTAAGAGTCGTTCCTACAATGGCAGTCAGGTAGTGTAATGGTGTGAGTTGTTTACTTCTATTCTTGACATTAACTTTAACATCCATTTGACTCTCAAATGGTAATTCATGCTTAAATTTGGCATCCTTTTGATCGTCACTCAAATGTTATTTCTTTTTCTTAGAGATTTCAATCAAAAAGCAATAATATCTTGGTCTTATGGTACTATTGGGGGCCATTATTTCCCTCGGTAGATTTTTATGAGGCTGACACAATGGTGCAGCTAAATTGATGCCATTTACCACAAATTAGTGGTAAATTGGGAGATAATTTAAGGAAATTACTAATCAATGCGGCATGTGAAAAATTTAAGATAAGAACCTTTAAATTGATATCTATTTGCATAATTCACAAGGAAAATTCAACCTTAAATTTGACATCCACTTGACCATTATTTAGAACTTTTTTTCTTTTTGCTTGGAGAATTCCACCAATGAGTCATAATATCTTGGTTGTATGGTGGAGTTTGGAGCTCTTTGATTATTTCGCAAAATGATATTTTTGAACACGATCCAATAGTGTCTCTAGATGGATGTCATTTTAGAAGGTAGTGGATAAATGGTTGAAGCAAATGGAGGTATAGTTTAGTTTGCATAAAGTTATTCAGGTGAAAAAGATTATTTTACATATATCAAGAAAATTATAATGATTGATTTTATATAATTAGGTGAAATTTAAGGATTTCTAGGTTCAAGATTGGATATTTGGAGAACATTGTCTCATGCAACATTTCTCTAAAAAAATATGTTGATGCTACATGCTTGAATATCCAAATTCTTTATAATCCTAATGGGGTTTTTGTTTTGGATTGTCGACAAATCGATTTTCTAAGATTTTAAAAAATATTTGAATCACACACATTCTATGGACCCTGGGATCACACTCACATCACACTTAATGTTGAAGCATTAGAGGGAAATTTTGAAATGTAATTAAATTTTCCAATTATACCCAACCCAAATGTTTAAATTTAGTTATATATGCATTTAACATTAAACATTATTTTTGAGCTTCGTAAGTTGCGACTTCAATATTGTTCGATAACTCGATGAATATAACAAGATTCAATATACAAATAAATCAAGCATTTGTGAATCAAAATTAGGAAATCTATTGATGACATTGAAAAAAAAAATCATAGTATTGCAATCTTCAACTTGGAAATAAATGTATAGATCCAATTTAAAACATGTTTATAATCATTTTTGAATTTTTAATACATTTATGAACTTTTATTAAATAGAGATGTTTTGTCTGAGCTATAATGAATTTCTATGAATTATTAAGTTACGATTCTTTTCTAAGCATACAATTGGTTTTATGATATTTTCTCGACATGTGATGTTATTCCATTCAAGTGAAACACACTAATTTTCCATGCATGCAATGCCTTACCATGTACCCAATTCTTTTTCAAGCTTGTGATGTTTCTCCATGCATTTGAGGATTTACCATGTATGTGATTATTTTATAGGTTCATGACGTTTTTCCATCCATATGAATATTTTCTAATATTGTAATTATTTTCTAGGCATCAATGTTTTTCTCAATATTGTGATGCCTATTCACTATTGTCATGATTTTTTAGGCATACGGAAATGTTCCAAGAAAGATGTGGTTTTACAAGCGTGATGCTTTTGAATGCATGTGTTATTTGTGATGTTTTTCAAATAAAATTATGTTTCTCTAATAATTCAATCAATTTTACGGGATAACAACTGGCTCCTTCTGGGGACTACTCCTGAGCAAACTCGGGGGTAGAGAATCCCAGATCACATTTGCCTATCCATTGGGTAACAGAGTCAAGAACAAGGGGGACCGGAGGGGAGAACGAAAGAAACACACGACAAACTGAAAGCAAACACATGACGAAAGCAAACACACAACAAAAAGCGAACTGTACAAAGAAGAGAGCAAGCTTACTTCCTGAAGATCTTGAGATGTTGCCCGCTATAGGGAAGTGGGAGTTCAGCTCCATCCAGATACGAGAGATAGAAACTATCTCTCCATTGAGTTGCTTGATTTTGAAGGGCCCTCTCCATAGGGAATCAAATTTTCTCGTGCATGCCCTTTGGCTCTCTTCGCTTGTCCATAAGAGGACGAGATCTCCCACTTGAAAATTTCTCTGCTTGGCCTTTCTTGTCAAAAAGCCTCTTTACTTGATTCTGATGTTCAGTGATTTTTCGACCAACTCTTACCTCTTTTCTTCAAGTTCCGCCAGATAATAATTTCTTTTCTAGAGAACTTGAAAAAGTTTCATCTTCGATCACTCGTGCCAAGGCGTAGAGAGCAGGAAGTTCAGCAGAAATGGAGAAGTTACGGCAATCAGTGCCAGATAACACTTAAAAGGTGAACATGCGAGGGAGATCTCTTGGAGGGTAATGCGGTTTCGCCCACCAAAGCGTCGATACAAAGACTGTTCCACATCGCTGATTCTCATCTACTATTTTCGTCTGATGTCACCAAGTCTTATTACTGGATTCGCCTGACCATTTCCCGGGGGTACTTAATAATCCGAAGGCATGTTGCTAAAGTTATCCCTATTCATAGCAAAAAAACTAATAACTTCTCGGGAGGAGAAGTTAGAAGCATGATCAACAACGAATTGTTTGGACCGCCAAACCTGACCAATGATATTTTCTTTGATAAACTGAAACCACCTAGAAGTGGCAGCTGAGGGTATGGTTCCAACCACTTGGTGGAAGTAATCCGTTGTGTAAGGACATAGTTGTCCCAGCGCTCATTGAGGAATTGAGTGGGCCAATAAAATCAATTCCCCAGTGCCTGAATGGTTCATTGATGATGACCAGCTTAGGGGAAGGGCAGCCAACTTGGGGCTTGCCGACAAATTGCTGAAAGGGTTCACACTTTGCCACCCAGGTGCCAGCATCTTGAAAGAGCGTTGGCAATAAGTACCTGGCTCGAATGCTTCTTGTGTGCTGTCACGAAGAAGAAAAAATGCCTCCCCAGGATGAATTGTGAACTTTCCAGCAGTTACCTTGCTGGGGGCTTTCAACACATCGCAGAAGGACACCGTCTATCCTCGCGCTTAAAACAAACCGGCATCCCAGATGACTATTTAGCTACTTGAGTTATAGTGCACTTCTTCTTTTCAGTTAGTGCATTAGGCATTCGCAGTAGCGCAGGTAGAGGTAAGGAAGAAAAGCGATGTCGGAGTACCACTCTCACTAGTTGACCAACAAACGAACCAGAGGTAGAGAATAGGATCCTCTAGAGGGCTTGCTCTTTGTCGGTTACAGTCCTCTTTCCTTTAGGATTTCTAAATTTTTCATTTTCAGCCATTAGCTGACACAGGCCCTTGGCCCCTCACCAGCTTGGTAGGGTTAATATCCAGGTCATATTCTGGACCTTTGCGATTAATTCCCTCTCAGCTTCGTAACTCCGACGGAGTTAGAATGATTTCACTGCCCGGTGGTCGGGACCAGCACACCGTATGTGAGTTTGAATGTAGTACCTGAAATTCTTCACTGGTTGACAACAGCAAGGCATGATGTTCCAATTGAGTCATTTCAACTCGTGAGGCTTGAGGGGAGAACTCATGATGCAATCGGGATTCAACGTTTTCTAATTCTTTTGCTACAGATTGAGACACAGGATGTTCTTTTTTTTTTGATGCGTAGCTATACATGATGAAGTCCTTGGAGAAGTTGGGACAACCAGGACTGGCGCAATGGGTAACAGAAGTATTTTATTTCTTCAAATGACCTTTTCTCTTCTTCACTCCCACATTGAAAGGTGGTGATTACTTTCTCATGTTTCAGTATGTGCGCGAGCTCTCGGCAAAGTCAGGAAACAAAACACCTAAGGAAAGTTCACCTTTACGAAGAAGAAGAAAGAAAAAGAATGAACACCAGTCTTTGACTTGTAGGCAGTGTAAGGCTCGGAATAGCCTTCACCTTTCAATATTGTACTTCGTCCCTTCTTTGCTAACCACGTGCCCTAGCAGCAAATTCCTTCCGTAACTCAAAAAACAGACTTTTGGGATTTGGGAAAACTCCAGTTCTCGCACCTGGCCAATACTTGCTACACGTGATCACAATGTCACCTCGTTGTTTAGAGACCCGGTTAAGTCATTAGATAAACTACACTGACTTTTCCCCATCATACCTTTAAAGTGGAAGTCCATGGCCCGTTGGAAAAGTAGCACAGCATAGTCAGGCCAAAAGGCTTCTGCTATAGGTAAATGTAACCCCGGGGAGTAAGAGTGAATGATGTTTTGAATTGATCTTCAGGCGAGACTTCAATTGATTGTAGCTGAAAAACCATCAAGCATAGACAACGTTTCTGATCCAGTTAGCTTGCAGAATTGATCCATTATCAGAAGAGGGTAGTATCTTATCAGTGAAAGCTTGATTCAAGTTTCGGAAGTTTACGCATATGGTATCTCGCAGTTTTTTCTTGCGCACTGGCACAATATGGTACCCAAGTGTGTGAGTGTGATGGAATAGGGAAGATGATTTCTTGCATCTAGCATCTTCTGATTTCGCATGGATGGTGCCCGAAATCTTTCGATTATTAGTGCCTGTGCTTTTTGGCGAAGGCTTTGACATCTTCTTCAGACCGGTAGGTCATGCTGAAAGTCCTTTGGCGTGAAGGACTTAGATCGGCATAGGAACATTGCCAACAACATCTATATATTTCTTCAGCAACTTGACAAATTTCCGCTTTCTCAGGTGTGCAAACATTTCCCGAATGTTTACAAATTGCGGGGATGTGCCTCAGAACCTATATTGATGGTTCTATTTCTGGGGACGAGTCCGAGGAACATCTTGTTCTCTTTTTCATTTCAAACGGTCGTTGCCTGTCAAACAAGCGCTCAGGGAGGAGGAAACCAGGCCCTCGGAAATTTTATTCCTTTGAGCTGACATATGCCATCTTTCTCCGCTGATTCATGGTTTGACTGTTGATTGATTACGGCATGTAGAGTGGATCCTTCAAAATACAAACTCATCAAAATGTTGGATTTTTTTAGAAAGGCATGAGGTGATTATCATGTTGAATACCTGCCAATGCTGAGGTTGTATGGCACGTTGGTCGAGAAAACTACCTCAATGTTTGTACTTGTTCGTTTTCAAAACCTGGCGATGTGGGAGCATGAGAGATGCTGAAACAGCAACGAATCAGCATGTAATTTTAGCTCTTGGAATTGCTTCCCTATGAAACGCATCAAATTCTTCGATGCTTGTCCCAGATGCGTTTGCGGTAGTGCTGAGCCTTTCATTTTTCAACTTGGTAAAATCCTTCTGCCTGATTTACAAACTAGCTCAGCATCACCTTGGACTTTCAAATTTTACTTCCTTCTTCCTTTGCGGGTGAATACCAAGTAAGAGAGAGTCATACTCAGCAGATGGTTGTGTTAAAAAAAATCGCAATTTGAAGGTAGGAGAGGAATCACCTCCTTTTGGGAGATATCAGCAATTCCGGTGCCACCACATCCACTAGTCGCAAAACTGCCATCAAACTGCAAGGTCCAGATCTCATAAGATCCTTTTCTTGAACAAAAACGCCCTTTGTAACCCGTCTCGGTAGATAAGAAGTAGTTCCCCATCCCTGATGATTCAAAAGGATTTGGGCTTTGGGGTCCTCAGAGCTAGTAACCAAGTACTTCTTTTGCGATTCTGGTTCTAAAGTCTGCATCACACACCTTGACGGGTATTCTAGCTTTAGACCAGTCCATGTGAATTTCTCCACCAACTTCGCTGCAAAAGCTTCTTCCCAGCAGAGTTCCATAGGCTGCTTGAGGAATGTCAGCAACGAGGACTGTCATTTTTACTCTTTATCTGGAAAGCCGCAAAACAACGCAAATTGCGCGTCTTTGATTGGCCAACCAACGGAACTTTCTTGGTTTCAATGAATAACATCTGCCGAAATGGTTTGGTAAGAGTGAGGCCCAAAGCATGGGTGACTTTCGCCGGCATGACATTATCAGAAGCTCCGGAATCAATTATACAGTTGCTCAACTTATGGCCGTTGATTAGGAGAGAGAGATAAAAAGGTTCTATCTTGCCTGATGCAGATGTTGAAGCAACGTTTATGTGGGATTCAGGAGGAGTGGAAAGGATTCCTTTGGGGAAACCTGTTTAGATGTAACAACTTGACTCTGAATATATTTGTAGTTAATCTTACAAGCTGTTCGGGATTTGACTGAAGGTACTCAGCTTCAGACATTTGGATCTTGGTCTTTTAGCATGATCTATTATATCGAATGCGGCCAAGGGTTGCGTTGGTGAGGGAATGAGTCCTTCATTTCGACGATGGTGGAACAGGGTTACTGATCTTGATAGGAATATGAGGGGGCTGATTCGGAGGAGAGATGGGCGGAAAAGACTTCTTTCCCAACAAAAGACTTAACAAGGGAATTGAGTAGGAGGAGGATCACCTCTTCTAGCAATGGTTGGAGGTGCGTTTGACACGACCTTCTCCTTCTGCACATGGGCAGCAACTTCCGCTTCCTTTCCTTGCGAGCGGGTAAAAACAGCGTAGGATGTCCGCTTGCATAGCCCTGAGTACTCTCTTCTTCATCAGATTCATCCTCATCAAATTCATGTATCCAATAGTAGAGTCGCCAGTCGGCTCACCGACATCTTGATCATCTTTGCCTGAGGCGAAGGTTCTTCATAGTACTGCTCTTCCTCTTCAATTTCGCCAAAGCATTGACCGGAGGAGCTTCAAGGCGCCAACCGTGGAGCAGTTGCAGGTAGACGCGGTCTTTGTGAAACATTGTTGGGAACGAAACTCCTTCGTGGAACGTCTCGGTATGAAGAACTAGGAGCTGGGCCAACTGCTTTTTCAAGCTGCGAGCAGATCATTCGCCATCTTTTGGAATGCCGGATCAGACGAAAGTAGCAGGCGAGGGATCTGAAGATTTGGATTTGATGATTTTTGATGCTCCTTTTTCAACTTGCCAGATATTATCAAATTGTCTTCTAGCCGAATGGCAGCAGCCTGAGCGAGCGGCAAGGTAGCTACTCGCTCTTGAAGGAGCAAGAAGCTGAAACTTTTGAGCTCACGGCGTTTCACGAAGAAACACTTCTGATTCTCTTCGGGTTGGAAGCATGGCAGTAGGGACACGGTTGATTAATGCATTGAACCGGCGACGCGAATCGCGCATAGTCTCATTGGCTTCTTCTTCAGGTGAGTGATCCGTGATAACAACACAAAAATGCATCTTCTGAAGGCTTGTATCTGTCTTCAAAAAAGCTTCCCGCAAGGTTTGCCCAAACTGGTGATAGATGTGGCCGGCAAATGCTGAAACCCATTCGTCTGCGGGCCCTTGTAGAGTTTCCAGAAAAAGGTGAACCGACACATCTTCGTGAGTCACGTCCAAAATGATACTGCATGACATAATGAAATCAGATATGTGGGAATCCGTGCTTTGATTCCACTCCCGTCGAAATTTAGGAAAATTCTTTCGGTTTCCGTGGGGAGCGCGTGAACTGGATGTGGCAGTGCGAGAGGACCCATAGCATTTCCCATGGTACCGCCATTTGAAAGGCTAGAAAAAGCAACATGAGTTGGGAGGGTGGTTCCACTGAGCGCAAGGGCACTACAAAGGGATGTAGATGCTCCTTGTAAAAGACTTTTTCTTCGTGGGGGTGAGACACTCCTGGATTGACCGGCTAGCCGAGCTTAGCATGAAAAACGTGCGCGGTGTACGCTGAAATGTGCCTTTGAAGCAGATCGAAAGTGGGATCAACTTCTCCATAGGCTCTCCTGCTGCGCGTAAAAGGTTCACTTGCCAGCGTACCTTCACGATCTGTGATGTTATGGCGCATATTTAAACTTTATTTTTGGGTGTACTTGCTGATTTTCTGGTTTTCTGTCAAAAACAGCAGCATGCACTTTTCTAGATATTTAAAAATATCCTCTTCGAAAAACCGATTGCGGTTAATGACAAATAGTAGCGAGGATAAGATGGCAGGGAAGAATAGCAGGCTGATTTTCAGATCTGATTTTTACTTTTCAGAGGGTTTTAAACTTTTTAGAAAACAGTCAAAAACTCAGATCTACGGAAAAATGCTAATTTTGATAAAAACTCAGCGAACTAAAGATCTTAACGATATGGTAACTAGGCCCGATCTATGGATCTCAGAAGAAAATTTTTCAATTTTTTGGGCACTTTTGCAAATTTTGGATTTTCAAAAAAAGTTCAGATTTGCAAACTGGCAGCGATTTATTATTTTTCTGAATTTTATATTTACCACCACCATAGATTCTGACAGATCTATCCGTTCCCCCAGTGAAGTCGCCAAAAACTTGTTGGTCTGAAAATCTGTCGCGTGGACAGATCTATGGATAGAAGAAGCCAACAGTGTGCAGGGCTTAGCCCCTCTTTGAGACAGCAAAGCGAAACTGGTTTATTGCTATTTCTACTAGCAGGAACCTATGCAAGTCTCACAGATTCTGCCTTCGGGGGTTGGGAGATCTCATCCCAGTAGAGTGTTCAGGCTGCGAAAAGAAAGGAATGAAAGAGGGAGAAGAGAAAGAACAGATCCGAAGGGAGAAAAGAAATGAATTCCAAAGCAGAAAGGTCAGAAGATTTATGTTTTTAGTTTGGTAGTAAACAGAGCCAAACCTACTTGCATAAATAAACAAAGCAATACTGATGAGCAAATGACAGAAACAGTAGATATGAATCCAACAGATTAAACACATACAGATCTAACGTAAGAAAGATCTAATGTATAACACAGCTATTGAGCACAAAGTCTGAATAATTGTATTACTATGTTCTCTTCTGTTACAAGAAAGCTCAAAGTCTTTCTCTCCTCACTTCTATTTCTATCTAAAAAAATTCACACTGAATACAACAAGTATTCCCATATTTATAGAAGATGAGGGAGAGAGAAGCAAAAAAAGGAGCCAACCACTTATTTACAAAGATATTTACAAAATATCTAAAAGTCATGTTGACTTTGACAACTTGGTGGATGACATCATCCCATGATGCAACATGGATGATGTCATCATTTGTATCAACACATTTTAGACATTTCAAAAGAAAGTCGGAGAATAGAGAGAAGAAGAAGAAGAGAAGAAGAAGAAGCTACTACTCATCATCATCATCCTGCGGCCGAAAAGGGGTTGCCTGTTTCTGATGCTGCTCAGGAGATGATATGTGGAACTGAGCGCGGTATTCCAAAAACTTGCTAATCATCGGCCCAAATTGATCCTGTGATGGATCCTTGTGCCGTTCACTGATTGCTTCGCAAGTCTCCCGCTCGTCTATGAGCTTTTCCGGGAGTTTGGAATAATCTTTCCCCGCCTCGATAAGGAACCCGATGAAGTCCCTACAGGCCAGTAGGTTGTTGATAGATTCAGTGTCGAATGTGACCTCTGGCCCTGTCCCTTGAGAAGCTATCTCCTTGAAAATCCGGATAGTGTCATCAGCTGATCTCAAGGTAAGGGAAGGAGAGAGCAACCCTAGAGTCATGGCGAGACAATTTCTCCATTGATGCATTGCATCCAGGGCCTCTTCCTTCACCTTGTCTATCTTTTCCAGAACGAATTCAACTGATCCATCCGATAGTCCAGAGTGGACATAGTTTTGTTGAGGGCTCTTGGATGGCCGAATACTCCGAACTTGACCAGATCTTCGACTGAACAGTCGAACATTTGTTGGAAGGTCTCGTGCTGGAGTCTAGCATGCTCTAGCTCTTCTGATATCGGACCGCTAATGCTTGGAGTTCGTGATTCACCTTTCCGATGTTTAGGTATAAACTGGTATACTCGGCGATTACTCTTTCACTATCCTTGAGGATTTGGCTCTCCAAGCAGAAACGGCCATACCCTGCTTGCCGATCTTTGAATACTCATTGATCTTCTCCTGACTGAGCAGCTCAGGAGTCCTCGGTGGCAGTTGTGGGAGGTGCACTTCCCATCTTCTGTAAGGCTTGAAGCAGGTATTTGTTCTGCTCCTTCAGTAGCCTTTTCTCCTCTTTCGTTCCTGAAGCTTTTTGCAATGATAGATCAAAAAACAATTAGGACCAAATTTTGGGATCATTTTTGACTTTTCCACATTTTTGAAATCTGTCGGAATTTTGAATTTGTTCTCACCCCTCCGCACTTGAAAACTTGGAGCTGACACGTGGCACATGGTGGGGTCCCATTGGGATAACGCTCAATTCTGCCGCATTTTTGACCTTTATTTAGAAAATTGGGAAAAAATTCACTTTTTGCCCCACGGCCCCACACACCCGAAAGTCCATTTCTCCCTGGGAACTTGTCCCTTTTCTCTATCGCTAAAATTTGTGGGCCCAATTTCATTTTGACTCCCTTTTTTGCTTAAGGGAAAAATTTTAGTGTTCCTTCCATCAGGCCGCCAAAACCGCTCTAGACACCACGTGTCTATTGCTGATTCAGCGAGGGGCCACAGTCCAAAATTTTACCCTAGTCTTTTTGACCAAAGGGAAAATTTTCCCTTTCCTTCCGTAGCCCGCACTTCCGTCTAAATCTGTTAGACACGTGTCCAATCAGGCCATGGGAGGCGCTCCAAAAATTTTACTTTAATATTTTTTACTTCCAAAGGAAAAAAAACCTCACCAGGACATGACCTCTGACCTTGATTTCTCTGCCATGTGTCCTCCTCTAATTGGAGGGGGGGCAAAACTGATTTTTAAACTTTAGGAAAAGAGTTAAAAACTCTAAGGTCCCCATCGGCTCGCTCCTCCCTTTTGGTCTTTAGGACTATGTTTCCACTCTCGATTGGATGCGGGGCTTTGGACCATTTTATGGATTGAGGGAAGAATTTTTGCAAAATAAAGTTCTGAATGGTGAATCTCCACCTTCCATGCCCTTTGCCAATTAGAAAAACTGTCAGTAGCTTCTTGGACCTTGGAGGGCATTGCCCCAACGGGAAGTTGTGAAATAACCCAAAATAGTTAGATTAGTTCACCGCAGTTCTGCGGCAACCAATTGCTCTGTTCTCCGCATAGTCTCTTTGACCCTCTCCTCAATTGTTTGAGGAGCCGTTGTTCCTGTCAATGGCCGGGAAGGGCCATTGTCCCATTCCCATCTGTGTCATTATACACCTGTAATCATACTTCATTCTTCCATATAGCTGGAAGCGTTCGGGGACAATGGCCCACTCCGTATTGGATGATTTTCCGCCAATGCCAAGTGAGGTGAATCTCTTATTCGCGTGAGTTCAAGCCTCATGAGAACGTCAATGTAAAGTATCATGGGGGGGGGGGGTGGGGGGGGGGGGGGGGGTGGGGGGGGTGGAGGGGGGGGGGGGGGGATTGGGGGGGGGGGGAGGGTGGGGGGGGGGGAGGGGGGGGGGGGGGGGGGGTGGGGTGGGGTGGTAGGGGGGGGGGGGGGGGGGGGGGGGGGGGGGGGGGGGGGGGGGTGGGGGGGGGGGGTGGGGGGGGGTGGGGGGGGGGGGGGGGGGGGGGGTTGGGAGGGGGGGGGGGGGGGTGGGATGGGGGGTTGGGGGGGGGGTGGGGGGGTGGGGGGTGGGGGTGGGGGGGGGGGGGGGTGGGTTTGGGTGTGGTGGGTTAGATGGGGGGTGGGGGGGGGGGGGGGGGTTGGGGGTTACCGGGGTGGGGGGGGGGGGGGGGGGGGTAGGGGGGGGGGGGGGGTGGGGGAATTCATCATCAAATTTGGGTTTGGGGGGCGGGGTAAGATTAATAAGTGTGGAGGGGGTGGGGGTTGGGGTGGATACTAGATTCGGTTTAGGGGGGGGGGTTTTTGTTGGGGACTGGGGGGGGGGTGGGGGGGGGTTGGGGGGGATGGTTGTTGGGAAAACCTGTTGTGGGGGGGGGTAGATTTGGGGGGGGTGGGTGGGGGGGGGGGGGGGGGGGGTGGGGGTGGGGGGGTGGGTGGGGGGGGGTGGGGGGGGGGGGGGGGGGGGTGGGCTGGGGGGGTGGGGGGGGGGGGGAAACAGGCTGAAGGTGAGTAAGGGGGTGTGGGGGGTCCTTTGGGGGGGGGGGGGGGGGTGGTTGGTGTGGGGGGGTGGGGGGAGTGGGGGGTTGGGGTTTTTTGGTTTTGGATTTGGGTGGGTGGGCATGGGGGGGGGGGGGGTGGGATGTGGGGGGTGGGGTGACGGCCAAAAGTGGAAGGGGGATTGCGCTTATTATGGGGGGTTGTTGGGTAGTGAGGTTAAAGCACGTGACTCTACGCCTGAGTTTTTTGATGGTCAGACAGGCATGTTTAGCCGTCAAATTATTCATGCTGAGATATCAGAGGGTACATGGTTGGTTTATAAAATTGGTTGAGGAAATGCGGGAAATGTTATAATTATCTATTTTTGCCTTTTTGGCAAATGGGGCATTTTCGGGCCAGGGCCCTGTTTTTTCCAAATTTGCCTACGTGACAGTTTCTAATTGGCCGAGGGATGGCCAGTGGTCAGATTCCCTTTAAGTTTTAAACTTTATTTTGCAAAAATTTTAAAATCATAAAATGGTCCCAAAGCCCCGCATCCAATCGAGAGTGGAAACATGTCCTAAAAGACCAAAAAAGGGAGGAGGATGCGAGCCGATGGGGGGGAATAGGATGCCCCTCAAATTTAAATGAATATCCCAGCCGACCTGGCACTTAGTTTGTTCAAGGCGGTGCTTTATAAAACAACTGATATCCTTCCATTATCTAACATAAAAAAATAAAAAAAACGGATCAACATCATCCTGTATTTTTTATCCGGGCGTTAGCAATTAAGGATTCTGGCAGTGGTAGACAATCAGCCAAGATGTTTCAATTCTATTATCTTTGCTACAGTATTTCATCCAACGTGGTAATAGAGAAACACTGTGAATTCTGGGAAGCAGTCTACAAATCCTACGAAAAATCCATGGAAAAAAATCCATATAACCGGCCCTATCCGGAATGGGTAGAGGCCAGAAATTTTCTAACAGAAAATGGGTGGGCAGACATGGCCTACTATTCCAAAAAACTACAGAGATAATCCCATCTATACAACCATGCATGATATAATTTATGATGAGCTTGAGAAATGTCGAAGCGATGGAGACTCACAATTTTCCTGTACAATGTGGTTAATGAACCCAGATAAAAAAGAGCATTTGTTCAACTGTGGGAATCCAGAAAAGAAATAGTTAAGCAAATTTACATACCAAACACTGTGTGTCGACTCCCTTCACTTTCTTGGATCCCTCTTTCACAAAAACGAACTGATTATTTGATGAGATAACCAATACAAACTCCTTATTTATAAAATAGGGCGGAATCTAAAAAACAGCAGTTAAAAATAGGATTTTAAAAATAGAAACTCAAAAATTGCATGCAAAGTAAAAACTACAAGCATATATACTGTCAGGCATTGATAGCTATATAATATGTTTAATCAACTGATGTGCATATATTTCATGAGACTTCATCTTGATGAAACAGATGAACAAACATATTGTGTGCCTTGTGTATGTTTCCACAAGTAGATTCTTTCCAAAAAGTTTTCCACTTCCCTATATGAATAGACGCCCTCAAATTTAAATGAATATCCCATCCGACCTGGCACTTAGTTTGTTCAAGGCGGTGCTTTATAAAACAACTGATATCCTTCCATTATCTAACATAAAAAAATAAAAAAAATGGATCAACATCATCCTGTACTTTTTATCCGGGCGTTAGCAATTAAGGATTCTGGCAGTGGTAGACAATCAGCCAAGATGTTTCAATTCTATTCTCTTTGCTACAGTATTTCATCCAACGTGGTAACAGAGAAACACTGCGAATTCTGGGAAGCAATCTACAAATCCTACGAAAAATCCATGGAAAAAAATCCATATAACCGGCCCTATCCGGAATGGGTAGAGGCCAGAAATTTTCTAACAGAAAATGGGTGGGCAAACATGGCCTACTATTCCAAAAACTGCAGAGATAATCCCATCTATACAACCATGCATGATATAATTTATGATGAGCTTGAGAAATGCCGAAGCGATGGAGACTCACAATTTTCCTGTACAATGTGGTTAATGAACCCAGATAAAAAAGAGCATCTGTTCAACTGTGGGAATCCAGAAAAGAAATAGTTAAGCAAATTTACATACCAAACGATGTGTGTCAACTCCCTTCACTTTCTCGGATCCCTCTTTCACAAAAACGAACTGATTATTTGATGAGATAACCAATACAAACTCCTTATTTATAAAACAGGGCGGAATCTTAAAAACAGCAGTTAAAAATAGGATTTTAAAAATAGAAACTCAAAAATTGCATGCAAAGTAAAAATGACATGCAAACAGCTGTCAAATTTAATCCAGTTTGAAAAATGGGCCCCCTTTTTAATATGAGAGACATGGAGGGCTAGCGCTTGTCTGAAGGAGGCCTCTGTATTTATTTGTTTCTTGGCTAAGTCCTTTGCTCGAAGGGGGTCTATTCCTTGACTAGGGACAAAACATGGAGGTTTGGCACTTGTTTGAGAACCCTTTCTCTGATTCACCCTTGAGTTAGCACCATTTGGAAACTTGGCACTCTCCACCGGCTTGCCACTATGCATTGACTATTCAACCCCACTCAGTTCCCTTCGAAGAGACTGGACCTGTGGAAGCACTACACTTGCTGAAACTCCCAATCAAGATTTGTCCCTTGAAGGAGCATCGAGTTGACACTTGGAAGCCTCCGCAGGATTTGGACTTTTCAACAACCTTTACCTTACCTTTCCGGACCCTGGGCTACGTGGCGAACTGGTGCTTGTTTGAGCCTTCACATTTGGATTCAACTTTGGAGATGCGTCACTGAAACACATGGATCTCTCCGCTAGTACTTCTATACTTAACTCCTTTTTTAGGACTGTCATGTCCACCTTTTGACTTCTGTTGACCATTTGCTACGTGGAGGGTTGGCGCGAGTTTGAGTCTTCCCCTTGGGCTCCCATTTTGGATTTACACCGAGCCGACACCTGTAACCTTCATGTCTAGCCGAATACTTTTCAACGGCCACCAATTTTTGGGGCACTGGACACGTGGAAGCCTGGCGCTTGTTTGAGCTTCCTTTCTTGGACTCACCCTTGGAGAAGCATTGTTCCGATGTGTGGCTCTTTCCGTAACATCCTTCATATTTAGCTAATTTTTGGACTTATTCTGAACTGTTTTGAGCCTGAGGACTCCGGATCTTCGTCGTTTCTACCTTTAATTACTCCTAGCTTCTTTGACATTGTTCCTCCACCTCTGACCCTATTGTTGTATTTCCAAACTTACCTGAAACCTGTAGAATGGATATGGCCCGAGTCTGCTCGACAGAGCCGTCTTCTAGATTTCTCCCACACATGGTTGTTTGACCTTCGCAGACCCTGCCACTTCCATTATAGAGTCCCTCTGTAATCTGTTTGCAGGATCTGAACGTGATTTCTCAGGTTCTTTCAGTGCGGGGTCATTCTAATCCAATATTTTGCCCCGGGGGAAAATTATGGATAACACATACTTCAATTGACAAGCATAAACAAAGTAATGCTTTTGAAATTGGATCAATGTGTGAGAATGTTTTTTCATTATTTATGGCATGTGATGTGTCACATTATTTGTGCACTATTCTATATGCATTAATATTAAGTTGTCATGTGTTATCTTATATATATTTAGTATGCCTCATGCATATATTTAGGCTTAGAATAGTATAGTTGTATAATTAATGCCACAATCATCAATTTCCACCAACATTGATAAATGTCACATCTAAGTGGACCATTCACATGTGCCTAATAAGTTTCCAATAAGGAAAGGGAAACTTTCTCTTATACAAGCTATTTGTACCCCCCATCTCTTTTTATATGTGATGTACTATGGATGTACTAGATCACCTAATCATTGGTTGTTGATGTATCATTAAACATTTTTCATGGATCTATAAACCATTTTTCAATCATTTACTTGCATCTTGAGTTGTTTATATACTCTTGATCCCATTTAATGCATGTATATTCAATATTTATATGTTCTACGTGTGTATTGTACTACTTTTGGGATTCCTATAACATATCTTAGCTCTTCTAGACACGTTTTCTGATATTTTATTTTTTTGAGAAACCTTCTAATCATACTTCATTGTACATGGACACCTCATCAGGACTAATAGACATGAACTATTTTTAGAGGATTCTTAACCCTATTATTGTATATAGTCTTCCCTAAGTTATTTTCAAGGGTTGGTGTTGGTGCAACATTCTAATATGCACTAATATTAAGTTGACTTAAATTAACTGGATGATGTTTCATGTGCTTTATGCACATATATGGGATTAGAATATGATATATTGCGTAAAATTCCATAATCATTAATTGCCACCAACATTAATAAATGATGTCTCTAAGTGGGCTATTTACATGCACCTAGTAAGTGGCCAATAGGGAAAGAAAAACTTATTCTCGCACAAGTTATTTATACCCCGCTCTTCATACATGTGATGTGTATGGGATGTACTAGAGAACATATTGATGGGTTGTTGATATATCATTGTCCTTTCCTTGTCCATTTATTTTGTTTAAGCTTGGAGCAAGTTGTAATTAGGGATGTTATAATCCTAAAGATTTAACCATACTTATACACATGTATTGGGAGAAAAATCTCCATTTCTCACTATCAATATTAAATTCATATTATGCCCTTCCATTCAAATAATCAAATATTCTAAGTATTAATATTAACTATCTTGAACATTAAAAATTGGAATATACCATTGAAGTCTTAATTAATCATATTTTTTTACTCCTAAGGGCTATCAATATTTGACTAATAAACACCAATCGATATATTATGCTTATTATGCTTCTCAATTGTAGCCACAATTTCAAGGTTTTATCCTTCCTAGTTGCAAGCATCTACTACAACATCAAAAATAAGTCTTTAAAAAACAATATAAAAATAAACCAAATAAAATAACAAGATTATAGTCAAGCACAGAACTCAAAATACATCAATTTAGATTAACACTAATAATGCTTCAATGTAGCTATAATGCACATCAAAAATTTATATGTATATGATAAATGACTACAAGTAATGCATATGCCATCAAAATAATAATATACAACTTAAAACTATAGTTTCATCAGTTTTTTAAAAACTATAGGAGCATAACACCCGTAGGTTTGTTATCCCTCAAGGTGCAATTAAAATTATCTCCATTATTATCAATGAGGCATAATTTGATGACATTGTCAGTGTGATAGTATGAAACGAGGTTTGTATGATTATCATAGGCATAAAAGTAAGCTGTGGGATAGAAATTCCTAGATATGCAAGAAAAAGTAGTGATTTTGGACATTTAAAATTACAATAGGAGACTATGTAGTGATATTAAGGTATGATAAAGTAAAATCACGTGCTCACACAATCCATGAAATATCCATGTTCATTCTTCGCATGAAGATTACACAAGTAGCTCATGTTCACTCACCAATGTGAGTTGTGTATGTTTATTTGATTGAGCCTCTCTATAGAGATATGGTGATGGGAAGATTGCATCCATCTATGAGGATGAGGGTGTAGAAATATTGGGTGTAGCGATTGAACTTGACAAGTGTGGTGGATGACACACACACATGAGATTTGGCCTCAACAATCATATACAACCTAGTTTTAACCTAACCATATATAGGGAGAAATGACCAAAAGGGAAAACCATAGGGACCTCATACTTGATATTTCAACCCTACCAAGGAAGTAATGATTGACAATTCACTTTTGAGACATTGATAGCCAAGTATATATAATTGGATGAGTAGTGATCTTATATGACACTTACTTGGATTCAATAGGCCACACAAAGTACTTGTATTTGTTGAATATAAAAAGTCATAGTATGAAAACACCACTTGGTCCTTCATAAATCAAAAACACAGCTAGTCACAAAACTAGAGCAACGATATGCTAATTAATCTAGGTCAATACTGGGAAATTTACGAATCAAAATAGGCATCACAGAAATAATAGAGTTTTTTCGTACCAACAATCATGGAGGAATATTAAGACATGAAACAAGATGGATGGATTATTTTTCCCTATTTGGTCACCTTGACTCCAAATAAGTCCTTGCCAATGATGGGTGGAATGTAATGCCCAAAATCCAATCACCTAATTTCAATACTTTGGGTCCGCTATCCCCGCGAGTAGGATTACGCAAGGCTTAGGTTAGGGAATTTATTTAATGGTGGCAGAGGTGGTGGTGGGTTTCATGCAATCAATTATGCGAAGCAGTGGCAGGAAGATGATCACTAACTACATTGTTTAATGAAACATGGTAAGCCCCAATATTTAGCTGACAAGACTATGAATACAACAGACATCACTGGCCACGACGGCGAGCTATATAAGGAACTACACTCATGTCAAAAATTCAATTCACGCAGTGGTTTATTTCAACTGAAATTTACAACTGCGTTCAGAATATACTAACATTTCCAATTACCATGGGCGAATACTCGATGATTACGCCTGGTGGGAAAATGAGTAATTTACTGGAAACATTGCATGGATCATCCCTAGAGTGGCGCATAAGCATCTGGAGGTGATTTCTAACTTCAAATCAACACATACTATAATTTTAGGTCATATCTAATCACATGCATCTAATCAATGCATTGCCATTCAATACACAATAAATCATGTGTCACTGTCATTAAAATTGATTTTTAATATTTCTCCTTCATGTGAAATCAACTTAAATGTATATCCAACTTTCGTATTCAATCCTCTTACAATTTGGGTGTCAACAATTCAGTGGGCAATATTAGAGCACGCCCCAATAACCAAAAACAAAGCTAATCTTAGCATTCACAATCAATATAATAATAACTTAATGACAATTGTAACCAACTAGTTATAATACCCAATCACAACAGTCAGGTAATTCGCCTATCATATGTCATGATTCTGAAACTGGTTATTTCCATATTCAAAGGTTGATATTGTCTGACAATAAAGGTGCATCACGAGTCATTGCCATATTTTATACAAACAATTGTGTCAAGTGTCAACTAAATTTATATCCATTCTAGTCATTTCTTTTTTTTACAAAAAGAATCTTATAGCATATTAATTCAATTCAATACGATACAAGATAACTTTCAAAAAAAAATTGGGTGGTATGAGAGCACACCCCAAAACCACAAACAAATCTAGGTCGAGCCTAGAGCAACGTGAGTCAAACTAGGTTGAAGCCTATGAGAGTACAATAATATCGACATCAGCCTAAAAGCAGACCAGAAAACACAATCAAGCAGCAAAAACAAACATGCCCGAGGTGGGTGGATCATGATCATCCGGCCACCCTAAACCAGGTAAGCCCTTGTCAGCATCTAGAAGTTCCCAACCAAAAACAACTTCTTCCTCTAGAGTCCCCTTCCCCGTGAGTAGGAATTGTGCAAGGTTGAGGTGGGGGAATTTGTTTGGTGGTGGCAAAGGTTGAGGCGGTGGGTGCCAAGCATCCATGATATGCAGTAGCAGTAAGAGGAGAGCCCCACCCATGCTGACGAAGGTGGCGAGCCCCAGCCCTGCTGGTGAATCGATGACTGTAGCAGAGAACCCTGGCCACAGTAGTGAGTTGGTGAGTAACTGCGCTAATGCAATGGGCCCGGGGAGCTGATGAGTGTGACTAAAAGCATGAGCGCTGAGACTGGTTACACCGGCCACCACGGGAAGAAGGCAAGGGGCACCTGGTAGGGAGATAAAGGCACTCTGAGAAACATTACACGGGGCTTCCCCCTAGTGGCGCGGTAGGGTCTAGAGGTGGTCTACCTCCAACGTAACCTTATTGGCCTGAATTTGTATCTATAGAATCACATTGGAGATCACCATAGATTTATTATAAATTGAGATAAGTATTGATCAATTGTAGAATTAGCAAAGAAAAAAGAATTTCTTTCTTTCCATATCCAAAACAAAATCTCCCCTATGAAAACATGCCAAACTATGAGTGAACATAGGCAAAATCTTGGGATTATCTCCCTAAAAGGATATGCTGCCAAGTGAAGTAATCGAGACCGTAAAGGAAAGAAAAATGAATGTATCCAGTTCTAGGCAATTTTGAGCTTTGGGACAAAACCAAAAAACATGCAAGATTGTTTCCAAATGACCATAGAAAGGACATGTGAGAGTTGGGATCCCAATTTGAACAAGATGAACCTCTGATAGGAAGGCCTTGGTGAAGAATACACTAAAGTAAATGAGAAATCTTGGGCTCCACACTTAGATTCCAAATAGTTTCAAATCACATATTCTCAGGTAGACAGTGTGGAATGAATTCCCCAATGTGTATTAAGTTTATCCCACCTTGGGTAAATTGAGGCGAGAGCCAATGATATCCTTTTGTTGGATTTGTAATTATAGAATGGGGTATCTGCTTACCACTTCCAGTCCATCCACCATGGGTGAGAGGAATGTGCACAACAATCTTATGCAACATGTGGTCAGGAACCAAATTAATCACAGTAGTAAAAGTATCCTGGTCCTGGTTGGAAAGTCTAAAACATAGTTTTGAAATCCTGCCAAGAGGAACTAGGATTGAGCAGTTATTGCAGAAGAATTCCTCTGATGGTGTGAATTCCACATTTAAATAATTTGAGTGCGGAGATTCTCGGGACCTCTGATAAACACTTATCTTGAGATTGAAAAATCGGGGACCACTAGAGAGATTATTGGTTGACAGAAATTCCGTTTCGAAAGCCATCCCCCTTTCAAAAAAGCCATAGGGCTTAATACATTCCCAAGCTTTCTAAATGCTCTTAAGCACAAAAGTACCAACAATTTTGATAGGTGCTAGGGTAATGAGAAAATTGACAAACCCTAATCCTTTCCACGCAGGGCAGCCATAAGGAGAATCTTCCGCAATATCGGGTCGTATGAGAACTTTCCAAGCTTCTTGACCAGTAATGCTTCTGATAATTCATTTAGCGCAAAGAACTTGTCCTTGGCGTTGAATGTGAATAAGCATGAGGCCTTAAGAGTTTCGAGGCAAACAACATCTATCCCAGGCTACTTGATGAAAACCTTTGCTTGTTGATAGAGTTGGGCCACACCATGTGGTCGTTGGGCCATGATGTCATGGAGGATGACTTGTGGTTGATGATAATTGCAGTTGACTTAGACAAAGAAAACTATGTGGAATTTTTAGAATTGAGGCATTGAACACACATGGCATGGACCCTACAGCGAGCTTACAAGATGTAAAACACAAGGTTGAAATTTATGACGTGGACGACCATGGATTTAAATCGACAGACAAGATTATTTTGATTGATGTTTGTGTACTAAATGAATCCTCACCCTACGTTTCCTTAACGTATTTATGTTGTAACGACCTAAATTCCAATTTGGAGATGCCTTTGGCATAAAAATGAAATATATGAGTGCCCTTTTTCGCAAGAATCGATGGAAAGGCTTGTAATTTTTTGCAAAAATGCTTTAAGTTTGAGCTCTATGGAAAAATAATGATTGCAATTGAACCAACTTATTCCCCAAACTTTACACCATTTATTCTCTTGAGTCCCCTATATTTAGTAACGATTGATAGATATATGTACCTATTTAAAAAAACAATTATTAGTAATTGAAACCTAATCTATAAGTGAAGTACCTTGGAACTCACAAAACCATCGCTCTTCCAATTCATGTAAAAAAGTAGTCATTTATGTCAACCATCAATTCATGCAACCTAATATACTCTATAGGGTGTATATATCTCTACACCACCTCAATCAAGAGTTGAATTTGACATGTGTTTAGACATTTTTTATTATGTTACCAAAAACAGTACTTGTAAATATCTAAAATAATTGTTGCATGCAACTTACACATTTAAAATATGATTGTCATTTTTATACAAATGTATATGTAACTCTGTTATCCCGTAAAATTGACAAGGGCAATTTTACCGATAACCATACGGAAAATTTTGTTTCGATCCCTTATTAGGGATCCCCCGCGTTCGAAACGTCGTAAAGTCCCTTCCCGGGAAATCTAGTTTTCGAACTTAGTCTTTTTGAGCCTTTTTTGGCTGGGCGCATGGATTTGCCTTGTAACACCAAGTTTTGGTGCGCCCCCTTAAAAGCCTTTGGCGCATGGTTTTCCATGTTAACACGTCTTTCGGTGCGCCAAAGGGCGCATATAATCTATGTGTTACACCAAGTTTTGGTGCGCCAAAGGGCGCACATAACTTCATGTCGACAATGCATACGGTGCGCCAAAGGCGCGCTCATTCTTCTGTTGTCGAATACTTCCGTGCGCCAAAGGGCGCACACTTTCCCCTGTCGACAGCAATTTTCATGCGCCATTTCAAAAGTGGTTGGCGCATTGATGACAAGTTTTTCTATAAATATCAGTGCGCGCCCAATGTCATTTTCATTCCTTTTTGTCAAGGCACGTGATCGCTCTGGACTTGTCAGCTCTGCTCTGTCGTTATCATCGCCCTGTGGACCCGCTCTCCAGATTTTTGATATATATTCGAGGTAAGAGGTTCTCCCTCTTCGCTGTTTTGTATTGTGTGCTTGGTTCTGTTGGTGTGCTTGGTCTTTGTTTTGGTTTGCTGGCCAGTTTTAAATGGAATATGATTTAAGCTAGTTTTTCCCCCCTGTGCTATTCCATCACGTTTTCTTCTTTTCCTCTTTTCCTCCTCTCCCTCCCTCTTTCCAGATCTGCTGGAAGGGGAGCTGTTTTGAAAGGGGCTTGGTCTGCTGAAACCTTTTTGTAAAAAACCTTACTGTGACCAAGTAACTTTTGAAGTAGGAAGAAAAGAATAAAAGATTTGAGCAGTTAGTGTAGTTCTGTGGCGCACTGGCGCGTTTTGTTGCAACAAAAATAGTTGCACCCCTCGGCGCACTTACCCGCCATGTTACATGACCAAAACCCGCGCCAATGGCGCACCCTCTTGTCATGCTGCACCTAGAACTCATGCGCCCTCAATGGCGCGCCCTTTTTGCATGCTACAAGTCTAAATCCCGCGCCTCCTTAAAAGCCTTTGGCGCACCTTTTATCCATGCTGCATAACTGCTTTCCATGCGCCAAAGGGCGCACCCAGCTTTCATGCAACACAAGCCTTATTCGCGCGAGTATAAAGTTAGAAAGGCGCGGGCGCACCCTCCATTGCAGTAACATAATGTTGTGTAAAACCTTCATGCGCCGCGCCAAAGCCTTTGGCGCACCATTTGTTAATGTTACACAATCTTCCCATGCGCCAAAAGGCGCACCGAACCCCAATGTAACACGCATTTCCTGTGCGCCCTGCTATAAAATGCAACCTGCTTCATCCATGCGCCATGCGCCTTTGGTGCCAGTATAACCTCTGCAACATTCCTTTTCTGTGCGCCTTATCTATTTGGCCTGCCAGTTGCATTTTTCCTGCGCCCTGAGCCTTAAAATCTCTAACTCTTTCTTCTGCTAGCTTTCCAATGGAAGATCAAATGACTAATTCAACCTTTTTGGATTGGGTCTCACTTCTTCTTCGTGCAGATCAGCAACTGAGTTCGAAAGAACACATGTCTACGTCAAGCAAGAAGCCCACCAAACCAAGAGGAAAAGCTAAGCTGACAGAAGAAGAGATGAAATACAAATATCAGAGGGTCAGGATGCCCGAATCACAGGCTGAGTGCAGTATGGATGTCAGAGACTCTGAATTGGGTCACATTGACATGGATGAGTTCTGGGTTAGGACTCAAAAAGTTACAAGAAGTCCATGGATGGACAAGTTAATAGGCAGTGCCCTGCACTTCGCCGGAGGAATCCCCGTCAGCGCTGTAAACAACGAATTCATGATGGTGATTGCGCAATGTTACAACAAGGACACAAGATGTGTCGAGAACAGTAAGGGCGAGGCAGTCATAAACCTCACTGCCCGTCACTTTGAGTTGATACTTGGCATCCCTCATCACCGGAACTACGTGGCTGTTAGCCAACGAGAATGCATCAAGGCCTGGGAAGACAACGAAGACCAGTGCATGCAGTTGATGAATGAGGTCTACCTAAAGAATAAGAAGGTGGTGACCCGGTGGCCTCAGACTATCCACCGAAGTGATTTCTCAGAGGAACTCAGTGATACTATCACTTTCCTGAGTAGAGTCTTCGGGCTTTCAGATGCCCACTATTTCCATAAGTGGATGCTGCGGTACCTGGAGACAATGAATAAGAATTTGCCCGATCAGCGCTTTTGCTGGGGTGAAATAATCAGCAGCACCATCTCTGAGCAGCTACAACAGTTCGCCACAACAGGAGTGTTCCATATGAACTCCTATGTAGTCTATGCTGCAGCGTCAGCAAGGGATTATCCAGGGCTGAACCGAAGTGGAGTATGGCCTCAGGCCAAGATATTTGATTACTATCCAGAGCTGAGGCTGGAGAATAGCATCCAACATTTCGCAAAAGTTAACGATGCATTCTTCTATCATGTCATCTGCCTACTGAGGCCAAACATGACTCATAGCCGGACGACCAAGAACATAGTGGCAGTCACAGAGAAATGGGGGGCCCTGTTCACCCAATTTCCCACGTTCACCTATCTAAGGGCTGCCAACTTTTTGGGAGAGCCAACCAGGCTACCAAGGTATGCTGGGCCTAAGCTGATTCTACTAGAACTGTCAAGACAGCTGGTCACATACCATGAGAAGTGCCTCAAAAGAAAGAAGGGTGGAACTCCTTTCCCCCTCAAAGTGGGCTGATACACATGCTCCACACACCATAAGGCGAAGGAAATGTTCGCAGAGCTGGAGCTACTCAACTTGAAGCATGACTTCCCAGCCAGGCCTACCTTCGACCCAAGAAGCTGCCTGCCAAAAGTGAAGCTCGATCCGATCCATGTCCCTCAAATTGAGGATATTTACATTGACGTTCTCCATGAGGTGGAACTCAGAAGAAAGGATCATTCGCACTTAGCATTGGAGGAAATCATCCAATACGGAGTGGCCATTGTCCCCGAAGGCTTCCAGACTACGGAAGATGAAGTAGATAAGGTGTATAATGACACAGATGGGGACAATTGGCCCTTCCCGGCCATTGACAGAAACAAGGCTCCTCAAACAATTGAGGAGAGGGTCAAGGAGACTATGCGAAGAACAGAGCATTGGTGCCGCATGAACGGACTAATCTACCTCGGGGTAGATTTCACAACTTCCCCTTTGGGCAACGCACCTCCAAGGTCAAAGAAGCAGCTGAAAGGCAAAGGTGCAGAAGGTGAACCTAGCACCATTCAGGAGGAAGCCCCTGAAAGTCCTCTTCCCTCAGAGCCAGAACAAGTCATAACTCTTGATGAGGAATTGACAGAGGATAGTCCTATACGCCCATCCACCCAGGATGTCGGCGTCGCTACAACTTCAGAGGTCCCTTCTATCCCTTCTTCTTCTCTTCCTTCCCCTCCTCGAGTGACTCAAACGACCATCCCTTTGGTCGTGTCCTCTGCCCCTTCTTCTACCCTTTCCCCTGCTTCTTCATCTATCTTCTCCTCCCTCGCTGATTTGTCTTCCTCTATTTCTTCCCTCATCTCCGAGCTCCCTTCCCTTCCTATGTCTTCTGCAGTTGCGGTTCCCCTTCCTCCCGTGGACATTTCTTCGGCTATTCTTTCCATGCCGCCGCCGCGTGTCTCCACGTTTTTCCCCTCTTCTACCGTTGTTGCCTCCCCCTCTGTCTCTGGTCCTTCTTCTATAGGACCAGCTTGGATTTCTCAGCAGCTGAGCCAACAAAAGAGGAAAGTCCCCATCGCTCCGATGGACTTTTCGGTCATTCCGGCTAAAGGAGCAAAGAAGCACAAGCCGGTTACACGCTTCTCAAAGAGCGCTGCAGGTGAGAGAGTCATGGAAATAGCGTACCCCAACCCCCTCAAAGAGAAAGAAGATCTGTCTCCGACAGATTTCACCGTGACCCAAGTCACAATGGGGACATCCTCAGAAAGTCTCCAGGGAGAAGCTCTTTCCGCAGTTGATGCACTCTGCAAAAAGCTTCAGGAAACGAAAGAGGAGAAAAGGCTACTGAAGGAGCAGAACAAGTACCTGCTTCAAGCCTTACAGAAGATGGGGAGTGCACCTCCCACAACTGCCGCCGAGACTCCTGAGCTGCTCAGTCAGGAGAAGATCAATGAGTATTCAAAGATCGGCGAGCAGGGTATGGCTGTTTCTGCTTGGAGGAGCCAGATCCTCAAGGATAGTGAAAGAATAATCGCCGAGTATATCAGTTTATACTTAAACATCGAGAAGGCGAATAAGGAACTCCAAGCATTAGCAGGTCCGATATCAGAAGAGTTAGAACATGCTAGACTCCAGCACGAAACCTTCCAACAAATGTTCGACTGTTCAGTCGAAGATCTGGTCAAGTTCGGAGTCTTCGGTCATCCAAGGGCCCTCAACAAAACTATGTCCACTCTGGACTATCAGATAGATCAGCTGGAATTTGTTTTAGAAAAGATAGACAAGGTAAAGGAAGAGGCCCTGGATGCAATGCACCAAATGGAGAAAATTGTCCTCGCCATGACTCCAGGGTTGCTCACTCCTTCCCTTACCTTGAGATCAGCTGATGACACTATCCGGATCTTCAAGGAGATAGCTTCTCAAGGGACAGGGCCAGAGGTCACGTTCGACACTGAATCTATCAACAACCTACTGGCCTGTAGAGACTTCATCGGGTTCCTTATCGAGGCGGAGAAAGATTATTCCAAACTCCCGAAAAAGCTCATAGACGAGCGGGAGACTTGCGAAGCAATCAGTGAACGGCACAAGGATCCATCACAGGATCAATTTGGGCCAATGATCAGCAAGTTTTTGGAATACCACGCTCAGTTCCACATATCATCACCTGAGCAGCATCAGAAACAGGCAACCCCTTTTCGGCCGCAGGATGATGATGATGAGTAGCTTCTTCTTCTTCTTCTTCTTCTCTCTATTCTCCGACTTTCTTTTCGAAATGTCTAAAATGTGTTGGCACAAATGATGACATCATCCATGTTGCATCATGGGATGATGTCATCCACCAAGTTGTCAAAGTCAACATGACTTTTAGATATTTTGTAAATATCTTTGTAAATAAGTGGTTGGCTCCATTTTGCCTTCTCTCTCCCTCATTTTCTATAAATATGAGAATACTTGTTGTATTCAAGGTGAACATTTTTTTAGATAGAAATAGAAGTGAGGAGAGAAAGACTTTGAGCTTTCTTGTAACAGAAAAGAACAAGTAATACAATTATTCAGACTTTGTGCTCAATAGCTGTGTTATACATTAGATCTTTCTTACGTTAGATCTGTATGTGTTTAATCTGTTGGATTCATATCTACTTTTCCGTCATTTGTTTATCAGTATTGCTTTGTTTATTTATGCAAGTAGGTTTGGCTCTGTTTACTACCAAACTAAAAACATAAATCTTCTGACCTTTCTGCTTTGGAATTCATTTCTTTTCTCCCTTCGGATCTGTTCTTTCTCTTCTCCCTCTTTCATTCCTTTCTTTTCGCAGCCTGGAACACTCTACTGGGATGAGATCCCAACCCCCGAAGGCAGAATCTGTGAGACTTGCATAGGTTCCTGCTAGTAGAAATAGCAATAAACCAGTTTCGCTTTGCTGTCTCAAAGAGGGGCTAAGCCCTGCAACACTGTTGGCTCGTCTATCCATAGATCTGTCCGCGCGACAGATTTTCGGACCAACAAACTCATATATATATATATATATATATATATATATATATATATATATATATATATATATATATTAAACATAGTTAAATAAATATAAAATAGTCTTTTATATATTGTGTCAGTTGTGTATAAGTGACATTGTTTTACATGTTTGAAGGGAAATTTTATAAAATTACTAACACTAAAAAATTGTTTGACTGATATAGGTGGCTTTCAAATTTAACCCCTAATCTCAATTATGAACTTTGTTGCACAATGTATATCATGTAACACATGGCATAATTTTCTACCCTTGCTGAAATGTAATAATTTGATTTCAAAATATGATATAGCAAATATTAAGATTAAAAAAAAAAATTGTCTGAAAGTGAATGGTGGCATCCCCCAAGTTGTATAATAATTAAACAAATTTTAAGTGTGTGGTGAATGACAAAAAATTGACAATTTTAAAATCCCCCAATAACTCAAATCCCTCCGCAATGTATGCACGTAACGCTCAAGAGAATACATTCGTGTGTTAACATATACATGAAATATTAAATCACAAACACATCAAATCAAACGAAGAATATTGATAGTAAATTAGTGCAAGTATCAACAAACCAATGATAAAAAATCAATCAAATCATACGTTGATTTCTTTTCACGTAATCAGGACATGTGCAACACCGTCCTTATTATTCATCCTAAAATTTTGATTAGAGGAATGTTTTTTAGTTTCGTGGGATTTGTGAGAACACAGTAGGCTCTTAGGCTCATCCTCAGGCTCACACACTTTTTTTGAATCCAATGAAGAACAAATTAGTAACTTTCAAAGGAATTCAACATTGAGTGGCTAAAAATTCATTGCTAGAAGGCTTGAGAGTTTGCTCCTTAGATTTAATCTCCAAGGAAGCCTCACAAGTGCAGTAGTGACTTTGATGGAGACAATGAAACACCAAAAACACTTGATCTTCCTTTAGTGCTTGTCCCCACAATGCAAGAGAATCATGGTTTTGGTCCACTTTTGGCTCCTAGCAACAACTTGTTTCAAGTTGATCCCAAGAGCTTTTATTTGGCTCCCCTGGGTCCCCCTTCAATTCAAAGAAGCGTTGAGTCTTCTTTGCATTGGTTTTTTCTTTCACCTCTCAAGGCTTTGGTTTCCATGGTTTTTGGTTGGGTTGTCCTAATTTGGTGTGGGGTATGTCGATTCTTTCCATACCACCCTTTTATTGTAACCGTCTTTATTTTTGTTTAGTATAAGATGACTTCTAATAAAAAAAATCGGCCCAGTGGAATTTGTTTGTAATTTTCGTCGTTATAAAACTGGAGTTAAGCATGTTGCTTGCACTTATATCATGTAGATTTGTTCTATTATTAGTACCTCCCCATAAGGAGTTGTAGTCGTGTTTTCACATATAGCTATTAATTAGATAGTTAATTTAAAATTTCATAAACTATTAATTGTGCTAAATTTAAAATTTCACAAATCAATCATTTTTGTAATAGGAAAAACAATTACTTTTAATATTCTATCGATTGGACTTATTTTTTAATAAGAAAATACACCAAATTATAAAATAACCAATCACTAAATTCATAATCTAAAATCTTCTACCTATAGCTTTGTATATTCTAAATTTTGAAGAAACGTTGCTTTAGTTTTTCTACATTTTGTTGTCACTGTCAGCGTGTAGAAATTTTGTGCAGCAACGATTTTGGCCTTTTGTGGAGGAAAAATTTAAGGAGTTAATAGTAAATATGAAAACCAACTCATAGTAGAGGCTCTCCTCCATGTAAAATTCATGTTGCTTATGACTTGCTACAGCTACTCAACCATGAAGGAAATTTATTAGCAGTTTATAATAAAATTAGAAAACAAAAAATAAAACAAATAAGCAATAATCAAGGGGGATTAAGCCTTAGGAAAACTAGGTAGTTTCCTTGGGTGCCATCAGTTAGGGGACTCATAAATTCAAATATTTCTCTTATTGTCAGCTATTCTTAAAAATTAGCATTAAAACTATTTATTTGGAGACTCGATAGTAATTGTCTGATTTATTGATATTGTTATATAGTAACATAATTTTGATGCATACACGTAAAAAATCTACTATAACATTTTCGCAAGGAAAAACAGATATGCCAAATTATTGAGCTCATACGATTTTGTTCGTATTGTTACTCATTCTCTAATGTAACTCTAGAATTATGTAAGTGTGTAATTTTTTCTACGACGAGCTTCATGTATTTTTAAAATTTCATTGGTGTAGGCAAGAGGTGAGTATAATTGAAGGAAAGAAGTATTTTATTCTCTATTGCTAATTTTTTGGGGGGGAAAGTCTATTATTTTTATGGGGCAATCAGTCAGCCTAGTCCAAATACCATTATTCACAAAATCATGGGAGATACATAATATTTTTAATGCTTTGCGAAAAATTGTGCTTTATTCAGGTTTGAGTCTCATCACCTACTTGATATTGATAAATCAAACTTGCAAGCAACCTTGTATTAAAAATTGTATTTGGTTCATTTTGAGCACCTCCTATGATTAATTTTCTCCATCCATGGAATATTTTTCATCCTTCTATGATAGTTTTATAGGATATTTTTATTCTTTTTGTACAACAATTTCTCTAAATTTGTGATTTGTTACGATCCTTTAATGTAAATTTTAAAATACTAAAATGCAAGCAAATTTTATTTATTTACATGATCGGAAAAAAATATTAATTAAAACTATGAGAAGAGCATCCACTCCAATTATTGCCTAGCACACTCCTAACCTTTAATCCGGCTTTGGATATAATAATGGCACAAAATACACATAAAGGACTTAGAGTGTGGTCCCATGTTGGGGCTAGTGCTTGTATTTATTTGGTAAATGTGGTCTCATGTAAAAATAATAATTACTACTGCTAAAATCCAACAAAGCTCTTAAAATTTCTTAGCAGCTACATTAGATAGGGAGAGGATTTATAGCCCCATAAAGTAATTGGGGGCACACAAAAAATCCACTGCTTAAATTTTTTAAGAGCTTTTTTGACACCTGGCATTTAAGTTTAAGCTTTCCTCCCTATTTTTCCTTCCAATATTTTATTCAAGATTCATGGGACTGTACTTTTGTAAATGTTAAAGACTCCTATTTTGTCTCAGCATAGAAACATAAAAAAACATGGGACCCTATTAATACTATAATATCATGTTTTTCCTCTCCCATGCCTCCTCAAATTTTTTAGCTTGCCCCTTGCATGGGACCGCAACCTTAGAGATAGTGGAGAACATGCACAAAAATGGATTTGTTAAAAAATCTTTGAAATGTTTGAAGGAAATGCAACTGGAAATTGTAATGCTATAATCCTCAACATTGACTGTATCCTCCAAGTCATTGTCAAATAGAGCATTTAGTACCTGTCGTAGCCAAAGAAAAGCAAGGTACTCGTTTTTCAAGATTTAAATGTCACCCTCCCTTATAATATGATTTTTTTCTAATATGGGTGAAAATTACACTTTCTTTTCCAACTCTTCAATCACATCCCACTCACCAGCATCGATGCAGAAATGGTCTAAGGCACACTTTTAATCCAGGATGTAGAGTTTCCAAATAAGTTTGTCTTTATGTGATAAGTTCACAGAATACAAATTTTACATATATTTACTTCAAATGACGTCTTCATTGGTAACCATTGACGGGAAAGTCGGAATGACAACTCTGTTGGCATCAATTGATGGATAACTTCAAGTTGCAAAGGAGTGGTATAAAGTGTTTCCATTAAAAACATCCTGGAATTCCACCTAGAAAAGTTACAATTTTTATGTCCACAATTAACCCACGACTTTGTGTCAGGATTTACATTCCTGGTCCAAAATGTGTCTCAACAACATGAACTCTTACTCATCTGTTCAACTAGGGTATTCGAGGCAAGGAGTATGAGACACGCATGTAGCGTCATATAAGGGGGTAGACTTAAAGGGGCTACAGTGAGCATTAGGGTCACATATCTATAGGGAAGTAACCCTTACACTAGGTCAACCTAGGGTTTCCAAGGCCCGTGATTGAGATAGAGGAAGGAGCCCTACTGGGATATTGGTGGTTGGGTGTGGGGAGGTATGGATCAACAAATAACAAAAAGAAACATTCAATAACTAAAACAAAAGTTACTAAGGAGTTGATATTTGATAAGAGTACTAAGCTAGCTAGCATCAAACATGTATAATACTAAACTAGCATATCATAATGAAAAAGAGGATAGGAAGTAATCCATGCAAAGTGACAAAGAATGGTTAGAGCACTTACTTGTACCTATAGGGTGGTCGTTGATGCATCTATCTCCCCTGAGAAGCAGCATGCAGAGAGAGAATATCTATTAGGTGGAGTAGGGGGGAGACCATTTATGTCCTAAACATGTTATATGATGACCCAATAATGCAAGTAATCATCCAAGAAGAGGGTTTTATAAGGGTATGTGCATGGAAATGGGGGGCCAAAAGGGGGTCGAAAAGGGACACCTTTTTCCTGAAATCAACAAAACCTGAACTTCATCGAATAATTCGGCATGCCTATGCGCAAAATTTGACAAAGTTATAAGAATAATGACCTTAGATCTCGGAATCTATTTTCTAAACTTCTAATTTTTTTTTTAAATGGTTGAGATTAAGAGGGTCAAAAAGATAAGAACCTATTGTGTGTGCGCCGCCCCCCGCCCCCCCCCCCCGCCCCCCCCCACCCCCATTTTTTCAGTTCTATATTTTTGTTTTTCAAATCCCTTTGGTATGAAGTTAGCTAAGACCATGTACGATGGTCCCATTAATTTTTCATAATTTTTGGATGAAGGTTATAATTTTTTATTTATTTTCAAAGTGCACATATCCGCGAAAATGAAAATATTTGGTGTGTGCACCTCCATAACTTTGAGAAAAAAAAGTCATTGTTTTTTTTTTTTTGAGTGCATGTACAATGGAGTTTAGGAAAAACCACTTTTTTAATTTGAATGAAAAAATCGTAAATTGTGCACCAAAATGTATGCATAGGGTTTTTGCAAGAAAACAAGGCACTAGTAAAAGAAAATATGGATGAAAGCCTTAAACTAATCAAATTTTACAAAGAATTATATCATCATCAAGGTAAAACTGAGCTTGACATCGTAGTAGAATTTATTTTTGAATATTATGTTTTAAGCACGAGATATTGGGGTGCACACATGAAATTTTGATTTTTTTTTCAAACACTGGTTTTAATCACGTAGACACAGACCAACCCTTTGGTTTGGTAATCCAAGGAAAATCCAAGCCTATGGATTGGGAATTTCAAACCCAAAGAAAATTGAAACGTGAGCACGCTATAATGTGCTCATGTTTCAATGTGTTATGGGGTATATGTGTTTTGTGGCATGCTTTTATGTACAAAAAATAAATGTTAAAGTATAAGTCTTTCTTTTATTATTATTTATATTTTATTATTTTTTTATGCTTTAAATTTATTTTAGTAAATATAAGATGTTAGGGTCACTCTACACCTTATGGAACTAGTCTCACAACTCCATCTGTCACAGTTTAGAAGATAGTTTTTCAGTTTCTAATCTAGTCAGTACATAGGTATTTTTCAAGATTTCAACATTCAACATTCAAGCTTTTAGGGTTTAAATTATACAATAAAGTATCTATTTTGTAAAATAATATAGTCATTATTTAGGTTTTGGGGCCTTTTGGATTGGTTATTGACATTTTGTAGGATTGTTTTAAGAATATTTAGGAAAGTTTTACTCATTCAAGGGCAATCTTCTCAACAACGGGTTTTCTAGGTGTAAGGAACAAACACTCTAATGGTGAAATTTGTCTTATTTGGATGATTTTGGGAGCTCCATAAGGAGTAAGGAGGAAAACAAATAGGCATTGGAAAGATACAAAAATCCTATAAATGTTAGTAACATTCATTTTTCTCTAATACTTGAAGGTTTCATGAATAATTTCAAGATAATGTAGGCAGCCCCATTCAAACATTCAAGCTTTTAGGGTTTAGATTATACAATCGGTATCTATTTTGTGAAAGAATATAGTCATTATTTAGGTTTTGGGGCCTTTTGGATTGGTTATTGAATTTTGTAGGAGTGTTTAGGAAGATTTAGGAAAGGTTTACTCATTCAAGGGAAATATTCTCAACAACGGGTTTTCTAGGTGCAAGGAACAAACACTATAATGGTGAAATTTGACTTCTTCAAATGATTTTGGGAGCTCCATAAGGAGTTAGGAGGAAAACAAATAGGCATTGGAAAGATAGGTGAATCCTATAAATTTTAGTAACATTCATTTTTCTCTAATACTTGAATGTTTCATGAATAATTTCAAGATAATGTAGGCACCCCTTTTGGTTCCAAACAAAAATGGCCCTAAATTTGTAAGCACTAAAGACATGATCACCACATGGCACTAGGTTAATATTTGTAAATGTTGATAAGTACCTTCGGGAATGGATACTATCATAAATATACTATTGTTTACTATGGGTAAGGATCTCGTGAGGATGGAGCCAATTTTTGTGAGTTGAAAACACCTTCCTAACACCTCTAGATTGTGTTTTCGAGTGACAAAAATTATAACATAAACTTTAAACCCTAAACCCTAAACCCTGAGACCTAAACCATAAATCCTAAATCATCAACCCTTAACCCTGAGCCCTAAACCCTAAACTTTAAACAGTGAACCCTAAACCTTGGGCCCTAAACCCTAAACCCTTAGTTGATAACCTTAAACATTCAACCCATATCCCTCATGGCCCTAAGCTATAAACCCTGAACCATGATCCCTAAATGCTAAACCATAAACCCTAAACCCTCAACACTGAAGGTCCTAAACCCTAAACCCTAGGGTCCTAGGGTTCAATAAACCCTAAACAATAGGGTTCATGGCATAAACCCTCAGGGTCCTTCAATAATTAGGGAGCTAGAGTTAAACACCCTCTAGGGTTTATGTTTAAGAAATATGGGTTAAGGGTTCTGGAGGTGATGTCAGAGAATCTTAGGAAGTGTTGGAGGTAGGTTTATTGTTTAGGGATTAGGTTTTAGGGCTCATGGTTTAGGTTTTAGGGTATAGGGATTATGATTTAAGGTTTACGAGTTTAGTGCTTAGGGTTTATTTAGGGTTTAGGGTGGTAAAAATACGGCTGAGGGTTTAGGGTTTAGGGTTTAGGATTTAGGGTTTAGGATTTAGGGTTTAGTGTTTAGGGTTCATGGTGGTAAAAATAGGGTTTAGGGTTTAAGGCTCAGAGCTTAGATTTCAAGGATCATGATTTAGAGCTAAGGGTTTAGGGTTTATGGTTAAGGGTTAAGGGTTTTGGGTTTTAGGTTTAGGATTTAGGGTTTAGTGTTTATAGTTTAGGGCTTAAGGTTTAGGGTTTTAGGGCTCTAGATTTAAAGTTTATGATTTATGTTTTAGTGTTTAGGTTACATGATTTAGGGTTTAGGGTTTAGGGTTTAAGGCTTAGGGTTTAGGGATCAAGGTTTAATTCTCATGGTATAGGGCTCAAGTTTTAGGGTTGATGGCTTAGGGTTTAAGTTATAAGGTTTAGGGTTCATGGTTTTTGGTTTTGAGTTTAGGGTTTAGGATTTAGGTTTTAGGGTTTAGGGTTTATGGTTTATGGCTTAGGGTTTATAGGGTATAGGGTTTAGGGTTTAGGGCTTCAAGGTGGTAAAAATAGGGTTTAGGATTTAAGGTTTAGGATTTAGTGGTTCAAGGTTTAGGGATTTAGGGTTTAAGGCTTATTACTTAAGAGCTTAGGTGTAGGATTAGAAGATACCTTTCCAGGTGTAGCTCCCCTCTTGAGGATCATATTCATATTCAATGTATCATCGTCGAAGAGGGAAAATCCCTTGTCAAATTGGTTATTCGGTATGACGTGGAAGATGAGTAAAGAAAATGAAAGCTGGAGAATTAGATTTCATTGGTAATTAGTACTAAGTATTAACAAGACTAATATGGCTTCTGACTACTTGACTAGGAGGCCATGACAATATTAGGACCATATTTCCTAGTCTCATGCCTAGAACCATCATTGAGTCTGCTTGTGCAAAATAAACATAGCAATAGGGGTATGGCTAAGAACACAAAGGAGTTATCAATCACCTAGTAAATATTTCTTGTTTAGTTTTTAATGGGATTCATTTGGCCTATGGATTAGTGACCTTCCATTCATTGATAATTCCTTCTATGATAAACCCATGGATGTTTTCAAAAGTGCCTTCAAAAAGATAGGGGTAGTCATCAAGCCTAATGAAGGTGTATGATGTGATGTGTCAAAACTATATATTCAAAAGAACCTCTTCTTCCTTGAAAGTCCCTGGTTTGTCTTAGTAATGATGTCTCCTTGTATCCAAGGATCAAGGACTATTGGGGTCTGTGGCAGGATTGGACATTCAGGAATCATCGAGTGTCTAAATCAGAATAATCGTTGCATCTGGAGAAACATTCTCAAACATTTGGAGTAATGCATCTTGGAAAATAAAATTGAACCTCATAAATCCTCTCAAATTTTAGTCTAGGTCGTGTTCCTAGTCCTGTAGTGGGTATCAACAAAAAAAACAAAAACTCTAAATTTGACTAATTACTTACAAAATGCATTCCTTTGCTTGGAGCTTATCTTTATAAATGCAATCTGGCTTTCCATATATCCAAGAAAAATTTCCATATTTTTCAAATTTGGGGTGAATTGACATTCTGAGACTTCTTTCTGAAGGCATGAAGAAAATGGTGAGTTCATTTCCTCCAACCTTTCTTGAAGTGAATTTAAATGAAATGAAATTCAGAATTTGGAGGTTCATCTAATTTGTGGCATAGACATTGATTGATTCATGACACCAATTTTGAATGCAAAACTTCTAACATGAAATTTAAACCTTAAACCCTAAATATAAACCATAAACTTAAACCCTAAAGAAATGTTACCCTAAACCCTAAACCCTAAACCATCAACTTGTGAAATATTTGGACCCTAAACCCTAAACTATGAACCCTAAACCCTGAGCCCTAAATTAAAAGATCAAGAAACCATTCAACACTGCAAGTATATGTGGGGACACTAAAATGTTTGGGAAACCCTAATTACAAGGTTTTTGAGCCCTAAACCCTAAACCTTGAGTACCTATACCCTAAATCACTCTGTACCTTAAGCCCTAAGCCCTAAACCTTAAACCCTAAACCTTAAATCATAAACCTTGAACCCTAAACCTAAGCCCTAAACCCTAAGCACTAAACCCTAAACCCTAAACCCTAAACCTTAAACCCTAAAACCTAAATTTTAAACCTTGAACACTAAAAATACTTGTTGGAAAGACTTCTAAAAAATATACTAATGAGAATTATTGAAATTAGGTAAAAAAAATTGAAGGAGGTAAATTTAGATATCCAAGAAAATTTTGGTACAACCCTTTTCTAAGCAACCCTTCCCTACGGGAATCTTGCACAAAGAAATGTTACCCAATAGAGTTATCTTCTTTTTCACATCGCATGGGAACTATTTCACTCAATGTAATGTTCTGTGTCTTACCCATTTTATTAGTATTAACAGAGAGTATTCAACTGAAAAGGGTTCATCTGCTTCGTAGGCATAACATTAAAAGAGAGTCATCACAATTTGATGCCTTTCATTTGTTGATACTTTGAAGGAGGGAAAGTTGTAATATCCAAGATTAATTTAGTACAAAGAATTGTTACCCAATACATCTATCTCCTTTTTTCTATAGCTTCTAGAAATATTTGGAGATCCAAGAGTGTTATAAATAGCGCAAGTATATGCAGAAGTCAAGAAACATTCAATAGTGCAAGTATATGTGGGGAGAAACATGTTTGGAAGAGATGTGTAATATATAAGGTTTGTTGATCCTTATAGTGCAGAAGATCAAGAGAAATTTTCACTTTGTAATCACTATTGTCGACTGAAGATCAAGTGTAGAAGATCAATACCATTAGAGTTTTTGTTCCCTAAACACTAAACCTTAAATCCTAAGCCCTGAGACCTGAGCCCTAAACCCTAAATCATGGACCCTAAACCTTGAACCCTAAAACCTAAACCTTAAACCTTAGGCTCTAAACCCTAAATTGTAAACCCTAAACCCTAAACATTAATCCCTTCACCATAAACCCTAAACCTAAACCTTAAACCCTAGCTCTAAACCCTAAACCCTAATTATTGAACCCTTAACACTAAACCATGACACTAAACACTAATCCCTAAACCCTAAAATGAACATATTTGATCCCTAAGTTCCCTAAACCATAAAGTGTTTAAACCTCAACCCTAACCCTTAACCCTAAACCACTCAACCCTTCATTTCGTGAAACATTACCAACAAAGGAGTTTGTATCTGGTATTATGGGTGGATGAGGGTTGACTCTCGAGGATCATATTCATATTCAGTGTATCACCATCGAAGAGGGAAACTCCCTGTCAAATCAGTTATTCAGTATGATGTGGAAGATGAGAAAAGCAAATGAAATATGGAGAATTATATTTCATGGGTAATAGTACTAAGTATCAACAAGACTAATATGGCTTTCGACTACTCGACTAGGAGGGCATGACAATGTTAGGACCATATTTCCTAGCCTAGTGCCTAGAACCATCGTTGAGTCTACTTGTGCAAAATAAGCATAACAACATGGGAATGGCTAAGAACACACAGGGGTTATCAATCACCTAGTAAATATTTCTTGTTTAGTTATGAATGGGAAGAGTTGGCCTATGGCTTAGTGACCTTCTATTCATTGATAATTCCTTCTATGATAAACCCATGGATGCTTTCAAAAGTCCTTCAAAAAGATAGGGGTAGTCATCAATCCTAGTGAAGGGAGTGATGTGATTTCCAAACAACTTGAAATGCAAAAATATTTAGAGGTCATAACACAAATTTACGAATATCTATATCATTATTGGAATCCAAGTAATGGTGTCTCCTTATATCCAAAGATCAAGGACTACTGGGGTTTGTATCAAGATTGGACATATCAGGAATTATCGAGATGTCTAAATCAGAATGTCATTGCATTTGGAGAAACATTCTCAAACATTGGATTAATGCATCTTGGAAAATAAAATTAAACCTCATCAAATCCTCTCAAATTTCTAGTCTAGGCAGGGTTCATTTTAAGAAGCCTATGGTAATTTGGAGGTGGAAAATCCCCTTGGAATATACCTTGAACCAATTAGTCGAAAAGTTAAATTTTACGGGATTTCAGAGTCAAATTTTTGCATGTCATTTTCTTAAGGGGGAGCACTCAACATTTTTTCAACCGTCTACAAGTAGCTTGTCACTCATCAACTTTATTTAGTACCCACATGTAACTCTCCAATTTTCACGCATCAACAACCCTCTTGTCGCTTGTGAACACGTTATCTTGTCATGATCAATAACACTATATTTCACTAAACAAAAAATGAAAATATTCCTTTTCAACCCTTAACGTCAATGAAACTTTCATGTTGCAACATTATGTTAAGAAATAAAGATAAAATTTGGTATTATGGTCCCTCACAGAATTGCAATAGTAGAAATTCAATTGCAGAAATTATTACAAATCTGAAAGGGAAAATTGCAGAATCAGTTAATCCAACACAAGGAGACAATATAACGTGAAAGAAATTTGGGAACGTCCACCAAGATTCACTTGCTCAGAATTATATTACAAGCCACCACTCTACTCAATATAATACCCAAATTTGTTTGGAGCTTGCTGACAAACTCTAAAGAATTCACAGCCGAATTCAAAACAATCTGCAATGACCATATCTCTAGTCATATGCATAAAACCATATTGACAACTGCTTAAGTAGTTTTAGCAAAACCGTGGGAATCAAAACCATGGGTTAAAATCACCTCCCATAAACCTATGGGTCAAAAATCTCGGGATATGAGAAGAGCACGTTTCCCGATATGTCGGGTGCATTTTTTCATTGCCAAAAAAATTTATGCCTAAAATAAAACTGGGGGCTGCGCCCCCGAAAAGCACCTACATGAAAAATGTACAGTACTCATCAATCTTCAACACTTTCACACATGAAAACAATCCATAACCTAACATTACAACAAATTTGAGACTAACATGAATCCACAAATATCTGCTTGTAATTTGAACAAGTAAATCGGATGGTACCTTAGTAAGTTACTAGTATACAACTATTGAGAATTAACTAGGTTTATATAGGAGTAGTTTTCATGGTAGGGGAAGCCGACCCCTGAAAAAAATTCATACTGGTATTTGGAGAAACAATACACAACCTATATGAAAAATTCACCTTGGAAAATCGAAAAATGGAATATTCAGAAATTACGAATACTCGCCACTAAAAAGGTCCTGTAGTCTAGGTCATGTTCCTAGTCTTATTTCTATTTCAAGTTCTGGTTCTTGTTGTGGTCATCAAATATGGAAGTTTCAAGAAAGGAATCCACACTTGAATAATTATTCCCATTTAGATTGTTGGAAATGCTAATGGCAGTGGTAGTGCCTGTGGAATTCGGTTAGTGGAAGGTTGGGTTGTGCCCTTGTTGGTTTTTTCTCATGGTGTCATCAGTATCCTTTCTAGTATTATCAAAGGGAACTCCCCATGCTTGTGTGATAAGTGTAAAATCTCCCTCAACTCTTGGGGATTTATCAGGATGCAATAACAAGGCTAGTTTTGTATTAACAGAAAAAAGAAAATAATTTTGATTGGAATTACTTACAAAATGCATTCCTTCACTTTGAGCTTATCTTTATAAATGCAATTCGGCTTTCCAAGTTCTCCATATTTTCCGAATTTGGGTTGAATTGACATTTTAGACCTCTAAAAGCATGAAGAAAATGGCGAGTTCATTTCCCCCAACCTTTATTGAAGTGAATTTAAACAAAATGAAATTTTGGAATTTGGAGGTGGCATATGGTAGACATTGATTATCCTACCACAGATTTACTTATTGATGATTAATTGTTATTAGTTGGATTTATTTTCCATTATTATGATAAGTGTGTTTTTTAGATTTTCAAATCATTGTCAGGTTTATTCATGAGAATGCAATTATTATTGTGGCACGGTTGATGTAACTCCTTAAAGCCTCCCATAATTATGAATACCTCTCCTACGAAACCCCATACAAGTGGATATATGTCAACCAAACTTGTCATACCACCTTGAGATTGAGAAGGGTGTTTAGGGATGCTTTTATCTTGCTTGAAGAGTTTTCAGTGTAGACAAACCAAGAAGTGACCACTGAACCTTGCTCTTGTGCAATGTAAGGGAAATTTTGGTAAAGGCAAGTGAGAGGAGTCTTTGGATGAATGTTGAGCAACTAGATGAGTGAAATAGGTGGTTTAGTTGTCTGAGAACATGATGGAATCCTAAAACTCCTACAATTATCAATAACCAATCAATAACACATCTAAAACTCCTACAAATATCAATAACCAATCCAAAAGGCCCCAAAACCTAAACAACACCTATATTCTTTCACAAAAATAGATATCGATTGTATAATTTAAACCCTAAAAGCTTGAAGGTTGAATGTTGAAATCCTGAAAAATACCTATGTACTGACAGATTAGAATCTGAAAAAACTATCTTCTAAACCATGATAGATGGAGTTGTGAGACTAGTTCCATAAGGTGCAGAGTGACCCTAACATCTTATATTTACTAAAATAAATTTAAAGTATAACATTTCTTTTATTATTATTATTATTTTATATTTCTTATTTTTATACAAATAATTAAAAGAAATTATACTTAAACATTTATTTTTGTACATAGAAGCATGCCTCAACCACATATACCACATATCACACAAGAACGTGAGCTCACTATAACGCGCTCACGTTATAGCACAAGCACGTTATGGCGCACTCACGTTTTAAGCTTGGTAACAAACAAACCTAATAATTTAGAACACGCTCGCGTTTTTCTTAAAATCGGATTTGTGTCCACTTTTTGGCTCCCCATCTTTGTGCATAGGCCCCGCCTAAGGGCCAATTCGAGTCCAGGCCTTGGTCATACCCAAGGGGCTAGGGACGCGAGGACTTTTGGGTATGAATATCTAGGGACATAAGCATAAAGTGTTTTGGAGGGCTAGATATTATGTTTTGTCCTTAGGAAGGGGCCACATGACACTTAATATTCAAGTTTTGCATTTGGGGGTCACTTTTGGACCATGGCGACTTAAAAAGGAAAAAGTAACTTTAGTTACTTTTATTTTATTGGCCCCTCCATGGAATGAAATGTGTCTAGGGTTTATTGGGGCTCTTTTTCCTTGGAGAAGTATATAAAGAGTTGGGAGAGAAAGGAAAGGGACTTTTTGCATACATTTTATTTACCTTCACGTGCAACTGTTGTTTGCGCATCTACAGCTTGTGGAGTGAAATCCCACAGGGACCCTAGCTTCGGTGGTGAGAGATCCATCCCTAGCTAGCAGGGCATTCTTCGTTAGTGAGAGATCTACCCTAGCTTGTCATTTTGGAGCCACTTTCAAGGCTGTGTTACAGAGATATTATCAGAGGTTTCAGAGGAGGTATTTTGAGGGTTTTGGGGGCATTTGGGGAAGATAACCAGAGGGTTTTCAGATCAGATTTACGGTAGCCATTTGGGAAGGGCTTAGCATCACTTTGAAGGCATCTTCATCAATTTCCAACCCTTTCCAAGCTAGGTACTTGCAACCTTTATTTGGAGGGTTTCCAGTTGACCATTTTCAGATCTAAAGGTTGAAATATCATTTCCTATATTTTTTAATGTTATTTCCAAAGACTCTTAATTTTTGCTCTTGTATTTGAAGAGTTACATAATTTTAGAAGTTTTCCAGCTATCTAGGGCACACTGTAATTTTCTGGCAGCATTTTAATTTCTGTAAAATCCCAAAAATAGTTTTCTAATGTCATTTATAATAATATCAAGCTCTCTTTAAATTTCAAGTAATTCGGGTGGACATTTTGGGAAATATTAAGTTTCTTTAGTTCGCTGCCCTAACTATAAAAATTTGGAAAAATAGTATTTTATGTGGCTGCAAATTTTCAATATTTTGGTGCATTTTTAAGTGGTATCCCACAAGGGATATTTTATGGTATCAGAGTTGTTGTTCCTCCAACATGTGTGGGTTAAATATGGTAGTTTGGAAAGATCTCAATGTGGGTTTTATGAAGGAAATGTTCACCAACATGGTGAAACAACAGGAAGCCACTAACCTTTATTTGAGCCAGCTCACTCGGAATTTGAATCAAATAAAATCTTGGGACAATAAGGAAAATGGTGAGAACAATAATAAAGGGCACCCAATAGAGGTGATTGATGAGGATTCTTGTTGGAGGAAATACCAATCTTTGAGTAAGGGTTTCAGAGATAATATGCCATTTCCAAATTATTGCATGATGAAGATTGGTAGCAAGCCCAAGCGAAGTCATCATATGCCGGTACCTAAATTACAAAAGAACTCATTTGAAGAAGAAGAAGCTTCTAGAGAAAAAGGTATGATTTCCATTGAGAAAAATAATTTCATTAGTGAAACTTTGCTTGTTAGAGAAATTATTCCAGCTCAGGAGAAGAAATTTGTATATGCAAGCAAGGAGGATGTAATGGAAACTCTTAAACGGTGTGAGGAATGGAATAATAGAGCTAGAGCTGCTAGATTGATAGCCACTCAAGCAAGACAACACCTACAAGAGTTCAAGGAAAATATGAGGGAAAATGATGCAAGGAAGTCTACACCCATGAAAAAAGTCTCTATAGAGCAACTGGCACATGAGGAGGAGCCTCACATGGACACTTGTGTGGACACTTGTGCAATTTCCAAAATAACAACTCATGAATCAACTTTCATGAAGATATTTAGCCTGACTCAGGCAACAATGTTGGGGCATTTGCAACAGCCCATGTCTATCTTGGAACCAGCATGGAGGACATTGATGGCATTGAAAGGTATGAACAAATGTTATTTAAAATCTTTCAAAGATATTTCAAGGGGCAATTCAGAGCAATCCTCCAAAGAATTGGGGGAAGCTACCAACATATGTGTAATGAGCATAAAGTTGTGAAAGGTGTTGATTCTTGTTCCACTTATTCTCCATCTAAAATCATGAATCACAATAGGGATGGTGTTGTTTTGGAGGTTTCTAAATCAGCAATAGAAGGTGAACCTTTTGATGATATTCTTTATAAGGAGGTTAGTAGTAGCATGGATTTATTTCATCATCTTCATCCTATATCATTACAACAATTTTATCATGATGGTATTCAGCCTATTGTCGATAAGAATGCTAAGAATTTGGTGCATCAAAGTCAAGTCATCATGAAGACAAAGAGTGATAATCTTCTTTATGAGGAGATACAAGAGAAGCAAAGATGGCAGACCTTACATGATACAAGGGTTCATGGGCATTATAAGGTATGGGATCCTGGTAATATGTTGCAATTATCCAAAACTATCAATTCTGATTTTGAAAACTTTGTGACTGATTTCATAAACAAAAGAAGGAATTCAAATGTGTCTTTTGGGATTACAAGTGTTGGCAAGCATGATTTCTTCATTGGAGACTCCGGTGCAAGAAGGGAGAGTAACTCTCAAGGTACTAGCGTTGGTTTTCTGATTGCTAAAAAGGGTAAGAGAATATTTTTTAATCATCTTCAGCCTGTTGGACTGTGTATAACAATAGTCATAAAGAGAGGAGAAAATGCTTTATTAATAGATCCCATGACTGATTTTTATACCAGCTACATGGTGGAACCCTTGGAAGGGTTAGTGGGGGCATTTGGTCCTCAAAGTGCTCAAAGAATCAAGGTGCAATTTGTTGTTAAAAAAGAAGAGTTGAATTCAAGGTGCATTCATGAATTTAGCATCCTAAGGTATGAGAATGGTTACCATTTTCCTAGCTTGTTGAGTTCTCCTATGTTGTTTCCATGTTTCTATTATTTGGGACAACATTTACATGCTTGGATGATTGAGGAAGACTATTTCATAATCACGTCTCAAGGTATGCTAGATGGGATAAACACATCCTCCATTCACATTGCTCTTGATTCAGCTAATAAGCATATGTTGGAAAAGAAAATAATGCAGGAGCCCATGATATTGAAAGGACATGAGGTATGTGGTATATTTATTGTGGTTGAATTTGCTAGAGGTAAGACTATTTTTGGGATGCAATGGTTGCATGATGTTAAGGAAGACGATGATGCATGTGTTGAAAAATCAAAGGAGAATGAAGATGTTGATCCTATATCAGAAATTCTAAGTTGCAAAGGTATGATGAGCAGCCCCAATTATGCTATTTCAGATGTGTTATCTTCTCTCATGATGAGAATCAATGGGTACAACAAAAGGTATGAAGTTCCTTATGATAAATTTTATGGATGCATGAGTTTCTAATGTTGATTTCCCTTTCTCTTGCATTTACGATGAAATGAAAATATGGGGAAAGAGAATAAAGTATGATGAGGGAGAAACCATGTGTATTCCCAACATAGAAGGAATTGATGAGTTATGTCCATGGAAAGACATGTCTTGCACAAAGAAGGTAACTCATTTCTTTATTGTCATTAAGAGATGTGAAGTACTTGAATGTGTTTGTACATTTGGGTTATTTGAAGTTGGAATCATTCATTGGACATATTGGCTTCCATCTTTTGGGAAATTTGCATTCATCCCTCATGTGGATAAACTAAAAATTTTTCAAGGAAAACAAAGAAATAAGATTTCATGGTATACAAGGGCAGATTGCAAAAGATGTGATTGGTGAAGAAAGAAGCATGTCATTGCAGTGGTTGAATTGTGAAGGAACTCAACCTCTTGTGGATCATGGTGACATCACAAGGTATGAGACAAGTGGGATATTTGATGACTCCTATTCTGACAGATTGTTTACTGCAGACATAAAGCACACCATGATGACTTATGTGGAGAGTGAGTTGGATGATGTTGAATTGGGGAGTGAGTTAGATATGATGGAGAATTTGACTCTAGATGGGGTGAGTGGAGTCATGGATGTGGGTGTAACTAGTAGTGTTGCACATGAGACAGTTACAGAGATTGGGATTACAGGTTTAGATCATCCGAGTTTATCATTATGTTGGTTATCTGAGGTTTCGGTAGACTAGAGATCTCATTTGCTTGTTGAGTACTCCAAGAACCGACACACTTGTGAGATTCTGGATGGTCACATACAGGATGACAACTACAGATTGGAGGATGAGATGATCTTCTATCAGGGAAGATTGTACCTTGTGTCAAGATTCATGGTTAAGGATGGAGATATTGTGACATGTGCATTGTTCTTCCGTGACTGGGCACTTGAGCTTTGATGAGACCTACAGGTTCATGTCAGAGAGGTTCATATGGCATAGGTTGAGTGAGGATATCCTCAACTTTATACAGACATGTATGGTTTGTCACTATGAAAAGTCAAAGCTTACGGGTTCATCATTTTTTGAGTCGACATGGGATAACACTCCTATGTATTTTACTACTTCTATGCCTGGTGAGCACTTCACCCACGTGTTAGTCAGTGGAGAGACGAAATTGACTCATGGTTATTCAGTAGGTTCACATTCAGCGCAGGAGGTGGACTATGTGGAGTTGATATTACCGGTTGACTATCTACTGGAGTCTTGGGACTTTTCCCCCATGGGACACATTGAGATACATTATGAGGAGCCTTGCTCTCACACGAGTGTAGGTCATGTGGGAGAGTTAGCACCATTTGTGTGTATACAGGTTGTTTCATAGGTTGATCCAGGGGATTCTACAGGATTCAGAGTGGACTTTCATACCCAGGAGTTGATTGGAGAGGCAGTGAGTGATCACATGATGACAACCTTGCATTGGAAGGGATTGGACAAGATTGGCAATTTTGGTGTGGGTACCAGTGGAGAGTACAGGTTTGGGTATCATTTACTTCACGGACAACATTGCTCTCGATACAATATGGAGGTCATGATGACTACATGGGGTTTCTTGGTTACTTCAGATTACACCGATCTTTGGTTGATGCAGGGTGAGGGGGAGAAACTTACGGGTGGTATTCAGCTTCTGCAGCATGACAGGATAATGCTTGGGGTCAAGCATTTCTCAGGAAGGGAGGATTGTAATGTCCCCTTTTCCTACGCCTAAGGCCTAAGGGCCAATTCGAGTCCAGGCCTTGGTCATACCCAAGAGGCTAGGGATGGGGAGCTTTTGGGTATGAATATCTAGTCCATTTTGGACATGCATAAAGTGTTTTGGAGGGCTAGATATTATGGGAAGGGGCCACGTGGTTCTTAATATTCAAGTTTTGCATTTGGGGGTCACTTTTGGACCATGGCGACTTAAAAAGGAAAAAGTAACTTTAGTTACTTTTATTTTATTGGCCCCTCCATGGAATGAAATGTGTCTAGGGTTATTGGGGCTCTTTTTCCTTGGAGAAGTATATAAGGAGCTGGGAGAGAAAGGAAAGGGATTTTTGCATACATTTTATTTACCTTCACGTGCAACTGTTGTTTGCACATCTACAACTTGTGGAGTGAAATCCCATAGGGACCCTAGCTTCGGTGGTGAGAGATCCATCCCTAGCTAGCAGGGCATTCTTTGGTAGTGAGAGATCTACCCTAGCTTGTCATTTTGGAGCCGCTTTCTGGGCTGTGTTACAGAGATATTATCAGAGGTTTCAGAGGAAGGATTTTGAGGGTTTTGGGGGCATTTGGGGAAGATAATCAGAGGGTTTTCAGATCAGATTTATGGCAGCCATTTGGGTAGGGCCCAGCATCACTTTGAAGGCATCTTCATCAATTTCCAACCCTTTTCCAAGCTAGGTGACTTGCAGCCTTTATTTGGAGGGTTTCTAGTTGGCCCCTTTCAGATCTAAAGGTTGAAATATCATTTCCTATATTTGTTAATTTTATTTCCAAAGACTCATAATTTTTTCTCTTGTATTTGGTGAGTTACGAATTTTAGAAGTTTTCCAACTGTCTAGGGCACACTGTAATTTTTCTGGCAGCATTTTAATTTCTATAAAATCCCAAAAATAGTTTTCTAATGTCATTTATAATAATATCAAGCTCTCTTTAAATTTTCAAGTAATTCGGGTGGACATTTTGGGAAATATTAAGTTTCTTTAGTTCATTGCCCTAACTGTAAAAATCTGGAAAAATCAGTATTTTATGTGGCTGCAAATTTTCAATATTTTGGTGCATTTTTAAGTGGTATCCCAGCGAAAAGATCATGAATATTATATACATGAGACTTGGGAGGACAAGGATAACTAATGCAAGGAAAACTATGGCCAAGACCAGATAGTGAGACTCTCTCTGTGTACTATCTCTAACCCATAATGGTTATGTGAATAACCATTCCCCATTCTTGGCAGGCCCCTTAAGGCATCCTCTTAGGAAATAGATGCATCAATGACCCTTATCTACACAATGAAAATTGTTAGTAACATGTATGAAAGATGGAAAAGTGAAAAATTAGGTGTATACATATGCCCCAACCATTGATCATTGCATGTCACAATAGTAAAACATGGGGTGGTCAATGGAAAAAGACAGTCTATAACATTGATACGAAAGTATGAAAGTAAGTACATGAAGGAATGCTGAAAGGACTAGCTAAAATGAAATATACCCACCAATGCATACCTGATAGTGTCGCTCATCCTACCATGTGTGGGTGCAATCCATGTTGCAAGAACCCTTGGAGAAGCAAAACTAAAAGGAAACACTAGAGGATCATCAGTAAAATAAGACATAAATCACCTAGCTAGGGGCCCATGGGATGGATGTCATGATATCGTGATGAGATATTGTGATGGTATGATGTCAAAAATAGGTCAAAATCAAATATCGTCGAAAGTAGGCATGTAATAGGTCGAAATAAATGGCATGAGATCATGATCAAGATGCAAAAAAAATGGCATGAGCTAGTTATGGATATTGGGAGTGAAAATGATGTGAATTTGAAGATTGAGGTTGATCAACCAATTTTGAATAGAAATTTGAGATTTATATAGTAATTTTGATTGTTATTTTCTTATTACTATTTCTAGAATTGAGAGAACTGAGCTCTGGAATTCCAAATTTGGGAAAATTTTAGATGATGGCATGAGTATGAGGTGGTGATGGAGGACGATGAGAGGAGACATGTGGCGGCACTCGACCACAAGTAATTCATTACATTAAATTTTATTGAGTAGATTAGGTGTATTTTAGTTATTTATATTTTTTGAAGTCATTACAATGTCAAAATTAGTCAAATTGTGTCATCATTGGGTAGGTTAGGTGAAAATACAAGTGGGTTTGGGGGTTTTAAATTTCATTTTTTTCATTTTTTCATATTTGAAAAGTCAAAATTGGGGAGGTCGCGGCCATGATTTGTCCAGACGCCATCGGCCCCCTACAACAGTAGGGCCGATGGATGTCGAGAGGGGTAAAGAGTCAAGGGATGTCATTTTCTAAAGGGTGATGGTGCATGGGAAGCCTGTTAGGGGCTGATGGCATCTACCATGGGGGTCAATGGCATAGGAAACATATAGGAAAAGGGTGTAAATTTGGATTTTTGATTGTGGATTTATGATGCAAACATCTAATGCATATTTATTGTGATTTTTTGTGGATGCAAATAGAGTGCATGATCCACCTATGGTGAGACCATAGATGTATCATGGCTCAGTGGGATGATTGTGGGATTGACATAGGAAGAGATAGCCCAACTAAAGGGTTGGGGATTTGGGGGCATCATGTAGATGCCCAGGATACCATTGGATATGGATTTACTACAGATGTTTTTGGCTACATGGGAGACTAGGTCCAACACCTTTCAGTGGTGGATGGATGGGAGATGATGGAGATGGATTTGACATTGGAGGATGTACATGGGATTTTGGGGTTATTGATTGGAGGCACCTACATGTACTGTGATTTGACACCTGATGCTGCAGATCGGAGAGCATTGGCCATATGGGCTACATGGAGAAGTGCATATGATGAGTGCATGTTGTGTGTTTGACTCAGCACAGTGCAGGCAGCAGGATTTCAGATATCTAGAAGGTAGTTATGGGGATTGTGGTGGCACACATAGTGTGTCACAAGGCCGATGGAGCTATCCCATTGTTCTTGATAGCAGTATGCAGGGATGTTGTGGATCAGGGTGTACTATTTAGCTGGGGCACCACCATATGGGTGTAGTTGGTTCATGATTTTTACAGGGTGTGACGCAGAGGCCAGAGGGTCATGGGACCCATCATTTTATTGAAACATGGATATATGAGTGGTTCCCGATGCATATGTCGATAGGGACACCACAGTATTAGCAAGTAGATGCCCCAAGAGTACTTCAGTGGGCATAAGGGGCCGAAAGTGAGAGTAACTTTGGGTATATCAGCCACTAGCACATGTGGGTCTAAATGATGTGATATGGTAGCCCTACATAGGGAACATGGATCAGTGGCCCAACTAGCCTAGAGTAGAGTACCTAGAGGCCATGATGGAGGTGACAGGACACTATTTGTATTAGGTGGAGAGACATGCATGATAGAAGAGTACATGAGATAGTTTGGACAACCGACACCAGCAGTGATACCACCATTTCCACCCTACCAGTGTTGTCATGCTAGAGAGGTTGCATGAGAATAGAGGTCTGGTTCCAACATTATGACCTCGCAAGGTATGGGCAGTGGGTGTACTAGGGTGGTGATAATGCAGACATGGTGGGGATGCTCAGGGCCCACCACAGATCATAGTGGATAGTGGTTTCAGAGGAGGGATCTGATGGAGGATCCACAGATACAAGGCCGCAGGTTAGAACAGGTCCTAGTACTGCAGGAGGGGGAGCCAGAAATCCAGCACCATGGCTCAGAGAGCACAAGATGTGATGACCAGACAGAGGATTTTTGATGCCATTTGGAGTTTCATATGGTGTGCATCTGAGACAGAGGCCCAGACCACAATAGAGAGAGGGGGATGATATTAGTGCCCCAACAGGTGGGCACAATATATAGGAGCCAACCTCATCATGACGACGAGGTCAGAGGAGGTATTGGGTGGCCGAGGAGACAATGAGACATCATGGAGAGACCAAGGAAGCTAGGTATGAGTGATAACATGTTAGTTAGATGATTTAGATAGACATATGTGATATTGTTAGTGATGTATGTCAGTTTTTGTTTTGTAGAGTGGACGGTGGAGGAGTGCACTCACTGATCGAGAGCACCCACCATGAGATCCTGGACTCTGTGTTAGATGTTCTAGGATACTACAATGATGGTGGATCTAGTAGCACCATTGGTCACCTGGGGATTCAATGTGATCATTTCATTTAGTAGGTGAGGGTTCTCCAAGGACACTACAAGATATAGAGATGTGTAGGTGCAAGCATACCTACCGACAGCATAGATGTGATGTTACAGAGTCTACTACAGGCACAGGAAATCCTCTGGTACAAGAGCATGCAACTAACCTAGCAGATGCCTAGAGAGTTACGGCGTGGATTACATCACTAGAGACACAGCTAGATGAGGGCACAAGGAGAGGCCTCTGGAGCCTGATCTAGGGCAACATCCCTAGCTCACACAGTGAGAGCAGATAGCATGACCCCATCATCCAAAGCATCCAGAGACCCCCCATAGGGGGCGAGGGTGCTTGATTCATATTATAGATGGGCCATTTTGTAGCCATTTTGTATGATTTTTTTGATGTATAAAACTTGATCCATGATATATATATATATATATATGTGTGTGTGTGTGATGATGTGTTATGATGATGATGATGATTTATGGTATTTGGTATGATGTGATGATTTATTTATCATTTTCCTGCTTTCCACATGTATGTATGTGATAATACCATGGTACTTAGGAATAATGATAATGAGATAGATAGGTAAATTCAGCGAGAAGGGGATCGATAAGATATCCCAACTCACGCGATGTGAAAAATCCAAGAGGTGGAAAAAGGCCAAGACATCCAATGGTAGGATGTCAAGGTGTGCAATGGTGATGAATCCAAGTGGAGTGAATAACCCAAGCAAGGATGATGATTTTGAGATATTGGAGATAGTGTGATAAACCCAAGGGGGATCGAGATCCCAAGAAAAGATAGAGGATGATTGTGTAAAACCCAAGTGGGGGCCAAGAGCCCAAGTGAAGGCGAGGGATCAGGCCAAAAAATAGGAAAGTAAGATGTAATCATGGTATTGTAGGTAACTAGCCATGAGGGAAAAAGATCACAGTGTGTCAGTGATAATGTCATCAACTTGATGTAGAATGTGGCTTTGGCATGGGTCATGAGGTCCTCGATAGCATGTTGTGTAATAGCTACCTGTCTGATGAACTTCAGACCATGTGGTGAATAAGGTATCATCGATCAGTCCTCCAACGAGTGAGGATTCCACATTGAATATCATCAGAGAGTGGGGTGAGGCTCAGGGTGAGGTGGAGGCCCATATGTAGGTTGTGGTCTAGGTGGTCTAGGGGAAGGTGGGTGGTTCCGAGAGGAATCAACCCTACACTTTTGAGTGCATGAAGGGGTTTCAGGGATGGGATGCTTGCTACGTAGAACCCGATAGTCGACATCAGTATGCATGCAATACCCATGATGAGAGAAGAAGAAAGGAGCTGAAGTGGAAGGTTGTGTATCCTTTTTGGTTTGGTCATGTTTGACCTCGGCTTCAAGCTTCTTCATGTGGCATCTATAGGCTCTACAATCAGAAACATCATGCCCAGAGCCTCATGCCATGTGCAATATGGCTCGGTCATAGAAGACTGAGGAGCCATAAGGGAAAGAGGTAGGGGGAGAGGTCTCATAGGTTGTAGAGGGCTAGTGGAGTATTTGATAAGGGTACCAAATGTGATGGGTGAGGATGGTACCGATGGAGCAATGTGTCACCAGTCATCAAGGCATAATAAATAGGATCGTCACCCATGAGATCATCAGATTCATAGTCAAATTTAGAAACCCAATCTTTTGTCAAGGAGAATGGGTCAGCTAAGTCTATGTTGGTATGTGGAAGTGTATGAATGGTGGAGAAATCTGAGGCTCAGGCACTGGTGGGGAAGAGTTGTTAATTGCATTAGAGGTTCTTCTTATACTAAGATAACATTCAACGTCATGAGTAATTTTAGTGTGTAGGGTTTCTTGGTAGTGCAAGACTTCCCATCATGAATCTAGGCATAGCTAGCCAAATGAGGGTCATCTAAGGTGTAACCATCATCATAATATGATATGGAAGCATCCACCACATAAGAGTTGACTATGGTTTTGAGTTGTACCATATGCTCTCCGTGGGGGATGTGGGGTTTGTGAGATAACTACAGGAATTGAAGGCTCCTTCTTGTGAGGTCAAAGGAAGGAGGCAAACTGAGATATGATGAGTTTAGGAGATCAGAGGTGTTGATTCTAAGGGTGACTTCATCAGGATCATCATCATCTGATTCTAAGAGATTGGGAGGTGTACCCAACCAACTCAGGATGACCAACATTGCCACGAAGAGTATCTATAGGGTAGTTAAAGCATTGATATTCTTGAAAGGGGATTGGTGATAATTCCTCAAGCATGGGGAGCTTATATGTCCCTTTTTCTAAAGTGTATCATAATTCCAAGGGTTAGTGTCCCCTTGAATCTTATAAATGGCTCCTTGGTGAGTGAACTTCACACATTGACATGCAAAAGAAGCAATGGTGCGCATACGATGAGTCCAAGGCTTCCCTAGGAGAATGTTATAAGATAAGGGAAAATTGAATACCATGAATTTAACCTTGACCTTGACATAGATCCTAGGGGGAATGGTGATGGGTAACCAAATACACCCCATCAGAGGCATTTGTCGGTGATCATATCCTTACAAGTGGTTTGTGTGGATTTTAGGTTTGATGGAATAACCGAGAGTCTTGATGAAATCTAATGAGGCCACACACGTATGCATGCTCCCTCATCAATGAGATCACGCTTAACTAAAGTGTGACCAATCTGAACTGAGATGAAGAGTGGTGGATCATCTACACGAAGAAATATCTCATCCAGGATCATAGAAGCTATGGGAAAGTGAATGCAAGAATGAGCATCTATGGCAAGATCAGTACAAATGGAGAGTTCCTCACATTTTCAGAAAATGCTTTCTTCTTAGCCATGTAATGTAGGAATCTTCCCCAAAGAGGAGGGAAAGGAATATTCATGTCAAAAAACAGTCATGAGATGCTCATGATGGTGAGGTGATGTACACATGAGTTCCAAGAAGGGAACTGGACCAGGAATTTGGAAAGTGCTTAGAGAGGATCCCACTCATCATGACTGGATTTTGCAGTAGGCTGAGAGTGATTGGGAGTCCTCAAAAATAGATCCAGAAGGAGAAATGGGTAGTTAGAGAGACTTCTGAAACTGATTTTTTCTCATTTCCTACACCATCATCCCTACAAGTTTGATTTACACAGGGGTCGATGGTGTCTGTAGATAGGGATAGACCAGACACAATCGACCCATGTAGGATAAGTTTCCATAGGGGCTGATGGCGTCTGGAGGAGGACAGGTTTTTTACTTGAGGAACTTGATTCTGAGGCACTAAAGGATATATGACCTTGTGAGTCCTAGGATGGAATGCTACAAGGATATTCTGGTTCTACATAAGCTATGACATGTTTTACATCGTTGATTTGCAACCATGTTTTCAGGAGGGTAATTTGTGTCAACCACATTAGTTGTAGTCATTCTCTTTTTTTAGAACTTTCAGTGACATCATGATTAGGCATAGGATTGGAGAATATTTTTATCTTTTCATTTTCCTAGTTGATGGCTTCATGATGATCCTTTTGTTGAGCCACATCATGAGATTTGACCACTTTGGTCAAACACTCGTGAGTGATGGCATCATAGTCAAATTTAGGTCCTAAGAAAAAGTTGATAATAGCCATACAGAGTGCATGACAATTCTCATGTGAGTGACCCAATTAGCATGCCACCAAAAAAATCTTACTCTCATCATGCCAATGAGGAATAGGTCAAGAAGGATCTAGGATCGGTAAATGGCTTAGGAAACCGACGCTTTAAATCTTTCCTTACTCATTGGTTGATGATAGTTAGGTTGATTTTGTTGTTGTTAGGTTGTTGGTCAATATTGAAAACAATCCTATTTGAAGAAGCAACAAGAGGAAGAGTATCTGAGACTCTCATCATCTGTTGTGTTCATGTTCTTAGATTGTTGAAGGATTTGGACTTGCTTGTTAGTTTGTGTCTTGGGAGGAGCCTTCTCAAATTTCCTCATGAGATAGTCTTTCCTTTTGCCTTGTTCAAAGGCCTCTTCTAAGGAAGTAGGAGAAAAGGACCTCACCTTGTATTGAAGGTGAGGCTCAAGGGATCATAAGAAAATTTGAAAGAGGTTATCATTGGGCATGTTATGTTCTTACCACATGGATAGGGTCTTCCAATGCTTGATAAAGGCTTGTTCCAATTCATTCTCAGATTGTTAATAATTGATGAAAGCATTGATGTTATTTTCGGGTATATTGTGATATTGGAACTCATTCACAAGGGTTGTCACTAGGGACTCTAGCTCAACTATAGAATTGGGAGGTAAGGTGTGATACCAATCTAGAGAATCTCCAGTAAGGGTATTAGCTACGAGTTTAGTTACAGCATATGTGTTAGTTATGTTCCATTCTTTGTAATATTATCGAAGGCCTTGATGTGAAGAGTGGGATCAATAGACTCATTGTAAGAGATAGATGGAGCAATGCCACCAATGATCATACCAATAATATAGGGTGTTAATGGCTCTTGTTGGACTACTCACAAGTGTTTTTTTTAATGGAGGGTTGAGTGATGGGCACCCCATTAGGCTCATTTGGTAAAGTAGGGGATGTGGTGCCCCAAGAGCCCATTGGAGAGCAATTGACTAATTAAGCCATATGTTGGCTTACATTTGGAGGAGTTGAAGCGGTAGTGGAATATTTTTGTTGGTACATTTTGACAATAAGATGAAGAACAATATTGGTAGGATCAAAATTGGAGGCATTTTCAGATGTAAATATTTCAATGGATTTCCCCTTTTATGCCCTATGGTCGAGTTGTTCAGAGATGAAATCAAGAAGATGGTTGCTAAGCATCTCCTATGATTCTCTCTTGTATTAAGGAAACTAAGATGGAAGTTTTTGAATCTCAGGAGGATGGTCAAAAGTATCATCTTTATGTCTTTCTTCATTCTCATCCTTGGGTGGGACATTGTGGCAGGTAGAAGGCTTCTTTCTAGGTGTTCCTACGATGCAGCATTCCATACAAAAGGGAAATTCAACGTCGAGATGGTATGTCTCTGTAAAATTTGGCACAACGGATTCAGAGGACCCCAGGCCTAGATACTCCATGACGAAGTGTTTAACTAGCTAAGAAAAGGTCTGAAAAAGAAGGCTATAGACAAAACCAACCCTGTAGAAAAGCACACACAGTGGTTTAAGGCGTCTACGATCAGATCTGGCCAAACATCAAGAATCACTTGTGCAAATAGGTCTGCACATGGGTTGAAGGCATCTGAATGTAAGGAGACATGAATAGACATGTTTTCCCAAGGATGATGGTGATTATTCAGGTAGGTTCTTAGGGTTTATAGGATTTTTCGATGCTTAGACAAAATCAAAATGAAAAATGGGTGTTTTTAACGAGTTGAGCTCAATCAGAAGGTCTGTAAGATTCATGTTGGGTTCACTAGAGAATGTATGTGGTCCAAAATGTGTCTTAACAACATACAGTCTTACTCATTCGTTCAACTAGGGTATTTGAGGTAACAAGTATGAGACACGCATGTACCAACATACAAGTAGATAGACTTAAAGAGGCTACATTAAGCGTTAGGGTCGCATATCTAGAGGGAACTAAGCCTTACACTAGGTCAACCTAGGGTTTACAAGGCCCACAATTGAGATAGAGGAAGGAACCCTACTAGGATATTGATAGTTGGGTGTGGAGAGGTATGGATCAATAAATAACAAAAAGAAACATGCAATAATTGAAATGAAAGTAGCTAAGGGGATGATATTTGATAAGAGTACTAAGCTAGCTAACATCAAACATGCATAATACTAAACTAACATAGCACAATGAAGAATACAAAAATGAAGTAATGTGTCATGCAAATTAAATATAATGTGTTGTGAGTCATGAAAGTGGATGAACAAGATGTAAAATGGTGGAATGCAAGCAAGAGGTCATGAACGTGATATGCATGAGACATAGGAGGAAAATGATACCTAGTGCAAGGAGAACTAAGGCCAATACCAATTGGTGACACTCTCTCTGTGTATTGTCTCTAACCCGTAAAGGTTACGTGAATAACCATTCCCCATTCCCAGCAGAACCTTTAAGGCACCTGCTCTAGAAATAGATGCATCAGTGACCCTTATATACACAAAGGAAATTTTTAGTAATAGGTGTGAAAGATGAAAAAGTGAAAATTAGGTGTATACACCTTCCACACATTGGAGCTCCATCAAATAATGCCCAAAAAAGTGGAAATCCTTCCGGCTAAGATTGTCTGGGGTGAAGAGATGGGCTAAGCTCGTCAAATAAAACTTCATTACAGGATTCCAACACGCGATCAGATCATTTGTACACTATCTAAACTTTTACGGAACATATAATGTCAAGAATTCTCACATGCAACAGCATCTTGAGGGTCCAATTTGTGGTCCACATTGACGGATTGTCATACTGACTACATGCAAACAATAAAGCACTGATGAAAGTTGGGAGAAACGGAATTGACGTTCGAAAATGCATCATTTGTTTCTTAGCGCCCCTCCAACATCTTTCATTCACCTACCATGTCTACAGATATTTTCCTGTTTCATTAATCTCCCCTTACTTCCTGCGAAAAAATAAGGTTTTCCCCTTATAGGGTTACAAAATGCAATCTACGGTTGGAAAGAGCTCGTATTTCAATGACGTCTCCAACTTCATCTCCATCATTCATTACACTGACAAATGTCATCCACAAGTCGGATCCACTTTGGCAAACGCCTTTTGACGTAAAAATCTATATCATCCTCTATGCCAATTAGATTTGATATAAATTTGCATTGTTGAATGGCCAATTGCATAAAAATTCACCAATCTTTATTTCATTAAACCTCTTAATTATGAATTAATTATTGTCTAGCATAAATTGTGTTAATGGTAATATAATGGTGAAGCTTTAAATTCAATGGAAGGGGCCTAAATTAGTAAGTATTCCAACTTGTATTGAGAGTATTCAAAACTCTCCATCCATATTCAAACCTATGTGTATGTGTATGTGTATGTGTATGTGTATGTGTATGTGTATGTGTATGTGTATGTGTATGTGTATGTGTATGTGTATGTGTATGTGTATGTGTATGTGTATGTGTATGTGTATGTGTATGTACACACACACATACATACACACACACACATACATACATACATACACATATGTATGTATGTGTGTGTGTATATATGTGTGTGTGTGTGTGTCTATAAATATAAGGGTAGCCTTTATGACTTTCCCCAAATCAAGTTCATTAAATTAGGATAGGAGTAGTAGGGAAAAAAGTTAATCATTTATAGGGTCAAGACGGAGTTGTATACAGAATATGCCCACCTCAAATTAAGCATCATAAAATATGCAAAACACAACAAATAATGTCAAACTAGCAGTTGCTACAAAGGATGTAACACAATAGATAGATGTTCGAGTTCATTAGATTAGAATAAGAGTTAAGACTAATTACATAAAATTAAACGTTTCAAGGTTACGAGGGGACTACCTGTATAATACACCTACATACATTATGCATTACTAAATATGTAAAATACAATAAACAATTTCTAATTAGTGGTTGCACCAATTGTTTCAAGACCCCTAATAGGGAGTAAATTTGTATCCTGGTAAAAAAAAATATCTTGCATACAATATTTTCTTGCTTACAATCTTTGTTAGTAATGTCAATCCTCTATACTACAAGATGTTTCCATGAATGCAACATGTCATAATATATGGGACATCAATTTAATTAACAAACAAACCACCAAACATTTCCATATCTTCGTAGACTCGATTAAAATCATATGAATACATTATACAATGTCACCATTGTTAGTGAAAAAGGCTACGACTATTCAGTTCAAATTTCACATCAAGAAACACAATCATCTATAATTTGATCTATTAATTTGAATGTGTTCACAAGTTATGTTGTCAAATTGACCAAGCCACTTGATCAACCTCTTTAAGCTCAGGTTAGAACATGTTAATGGAAATATAATTTTATAGCTTTTAATTCAAAATTAATTATGTAAAAATGTGCTTTTTAGAGCCAAGATGGAAATGTTTGCATATTAATATGCCTGCCTCAAATCAAGCTTCGTAAAATGTTTAAAACACAATTAACAATGTTTATTTAACTGCTCAATTAAACTTGTTAGAAAATGGAGCATGATAGAAGGCTCTTAGTTTGTTTAGATGGTATTGCCAAATTTTTCGCCATAATTTAAATTAAAAATATGAATCGGACGTTGAATGGCTCATTAATATGAAGTCAACTTGATTAGAGTAGTATGTGAGGATTGTATGAATGGTCCTAGTCGAGACCACATGATCCTAATAAAACTATATTGTCCTAACATATCTCACAAGTGCACTAAAAATCTCCATTTTTTCATCTTTTTACCCTAAATATGCATTTCAAGTCCTTCCTAGAAATCAAAAATCCTAGAATCTAAAATAGGTGGATTTTGAGGTCTACCATGAACTAACCCTCCCTTCTAAATTGTCAAACCTATCAAAGATAACAAACCTATTAATGAACAAAATTTGCATGAAAGAAATAGCTCCTACAAATGCTTCAAGAATGTTCCACATTAAAATGCTAGCTAGGAATTGATAAGTGATCTCATGAACTCAATAAGCAAATGAACCCAATCACTTGTCTATCTATGGCTGAAATGAATTCAAGCTTTAGCTAGATTTTTGTACATGCCAACTTCCAACATGAAATGCAAAAAGGATCAAATGGGCCCTTCCATTTTAAAAGGTTAGGCACAAGCTAGATTGCCACAATTGTATGAACGATCAAGGATTTACAGACAATCCCAACACGAGATATGAAAATCTCAAAATGGCCATAAAAGTTAACAAAATAATATGTTGGGGTTTCAAGCTCTAGAAGTTACCACCAATTACATAGCACCAAATTTTGACCAGCGACCCGTACACAAAGAAATGCACCAAACATATATAAAAATAACACTAGATGCAAGGCATATTTTGAGGTGTCTAGTAGAACTAATGTTAAACATAACATTAAATACAAGGCATTTTTTAAGATGTCTAGCAAAACTAGTGTTAAACATGTTGTTTAGGTAGTGGGAGAATTACATAGGAATCTTGTTAGGAATACTTTGCATAGCGCTCACGTTATATATTTATATGCGAGTTTACATATTGTTAGTTCTCTTATATTATTGTTACATAGGTTGTTTAAACAACCTACATATATAGTTTATTGTTGTGAGTTGTTTCCTAAATTTTAGGAACAACCTCACCTATTTATTTGTAAGAGTCTAATGCTAATATACTATGAAGAATATTGAATATCATTTCTAGTTGTTCTCTACAACTCTCTGATCCATTCCCAAGAAATCTTGTGATCTTAATCATAGCAAATTGATGTCTTTGGTGAGACGTATATCTTCCAGTTGAATAGTGGTGTGTACTACTAGAAAGATAATGAAAATGAAAATCTTTCCTCACCAATGAAACAATTCCATTCATCGTACCTACATACATGTGAGGTGAGAAAGTGAAAGATGGGTGAATGGGAGATAAGGCAACAATGCTCTAGTGGACTTTGCATGGCTATCTTTTCATGCATCTTACTTAGATAGGCGTGAGGTGAGAAAGAGAAAGATAGGCGAATAGAATATAAGGCAACAATGCTTAGTCAACGTGCAAATGGACTTTGCATTGTTATCTTTTTCAATGTGAGATGGGTGACAAAAATAACAAAACGATTAGTTTGGGTAGTGTCTCAATTTCTCCTTTTCTATAGTTTTAATAATGGATATTGAATTATGTTTTTTTAATATTCTAGTCATAGTTCAAATGCACAACAGGCAAGGTAAAGGTCCTACATTTCATAAGCATTTGCACTCAAAAATGGAAAAACAAGTGTGAGAAAAAGGGATGCCACTAAACCCTAATGAAGCAAAATACTTCACTTCTGCCATATTCAGGATGTGACGTCCACGTGGCAAGGACAATGTGGTAGAGCTTTAGTGGCAGTGAAAGGTGGAAGACATGATGAAAGAAGGGAAGTTTGAACAGACTGGACATAGGTTGGCTACGGACAGAGAAGTGATGACCATTCTACAAAACAGATGACTCTCCAATAACAACACACCACGTGTATGGTAGGGATAGGATCATGCATCAAAAACCAATTGAATCCTAATTGTTGTCATCTTTGATGCATGTCAGAGTTAGCTCCCTTCAATCCAGTATGGAATACAATTTTCAGCATGATGAATTTTAAATTCCTCAAAAAGTACAATTTTTTTCATTGTTGGATGCCATTCATGATTAAAAACGAGCTAAGTTTTTTATGGTAAAAGGGTGGGTGGCAATCGTTCTCAAATGAAGCACAATACGAGGAATAGGAGTTGAAGTGGCAAATGGGAGCAAATCTCACCAAGGATCTCAACGTCAATCCACCATAGTCAATGATTATGAGCGTATATAGCATTTCCCACATTTTACAAATTTGAACTACAAATTTGAAATGTAGGTAATCAAGCATCTATTAATGGATGTGCAAAAAAGTTCATGGCAGAAATAATATTATCGAAATGAAAACTAAAATATAAAATCCCAACAAAATTAAATGAAAGGTTATTTTAGTTTATAGGGAAAATAGTAAACTCCAATCAAACAGTAAAAGTTGATTGGGTAAATATTAATATTATGATATTATGCTTATTGATATATTTATGTCGTTTAAATCCCTAAAAGTGCAATTTTTAAACTCAAATAGAAATAAACCCAACTTTATTGTAAGTGTGATTGATTTAATTTTTGAGCCCATATGTTTTAAGTTTAACGTGGTAAGAGATAAGTGAAAAAGACTAGATTCAAATTTCACATCAAGAAAAGTGATCATCTTCAGTTTGAACATGTTTGCAAGTTATGTTGTCAAATTGACCAAGCCATTTGATCAACCTCTGTAAGCTCAACTTAAACATGTTAATGGAAATATAATTATGAAGCTTTTAATTCAAAATTAATTATGTCAAAGAGTGTTTTAGGGCCAAGATGGATATGTTTGCATATCAATACGCCTACCTCAAATCAAGCCACATAAAATGTATAAAACACTATAAATATTGTTTACTTAACTTCCCAACTAAACGTGTAAGGAAATAGAGCATGTGGGATGACTCTCAACTTGTTTAAATGGTATTGTTAAATTTATTGTCATGATTTAAACTGAAAATAAGATTCGTAGGTTGAATGGCTCGTTAATATGAAGTCGACTTGAATAGACTAGTATTTGAGGACCATATGCATAGCTCTAGTCAAGACCATATGATCTTCGTACAACTATATTGTCCTAACATACCTCTAAAGTGCACCAAAAGTCTCCATCTTTTCATCTTTTTACCCTAAATATGCACTTTGACTCGTCCAGAAATCACAATCCTATAATCTAAAATAGTCAAGGTCTGGGAAGTAGGGTTAGTTGCTGCTATGAACTAAACCTCCCTTCTTATTTGTCAAACCCCTCAAAGATAACAAACCTACTGATGTACAAAAAGAACATAAAATAAATAGCTCTAACAAATGCTCCACAATAAAATGCTAGCTATGAGTTGATAAGTGATCAAATGTATTCAATAATCAAAAGAACCCAATCACTTGTCTATCTATGGCTGAATTGAATCCAAGCTTTAGTAAGATTTGCATGCATGCCAACTTCCAACATGAAATGCATAAAGGATCAGATGGGCCCTTCCATTTAAAAGGTTGGGCACAAGCTATAGTGCCAAAACTGTATAAACTATCAAGACCATACAAACAGTCCCGGCACAAGATACCACAAAATGGACATAAAAGTTAACAAAAGAATGCGTGAGGGGGTTTCAAGCTCTAGAAGTTTCCACCAATTGCATAGCGCCAAATTTGGACCAATCACCTGTACATAGACAAATGCACCAAACATATATTTTATAAAAAAAACACTAAATATGTGGTGTTTTTTAAGGTGTCTAGCAGAACTAGTGATAAACATATTGTAGAGGTAGTGGGAGAATTACATAGGAATCTTGTGATTTTAATCAAAGCAAATTGATGTTTATGGTGGGACGTACATCTTCAAGTTGAATAGTGGTCTGTATTACTAGAAAGATGATGAAAATAAAAATTATTCACGGCTAATGAAACAATTCCCTGCATCTTACCTAGATATATGTGAGGTGACATAGTGAATGATGGGTGAATGGGATATAAGGCAGCAATGCTTTAGTGGACTGCATGGTTATCTTTTCATGCATCTTACCTACATAGACGTGTAGTAAGAAAGAGAGAGAAGAGAGAGACAGGTGAATAGAATATAAGGCAGCAATGCTTAGTCAAAGTGAGAATGGACTTTGCGTTCTTACCTTTTACAATGTGAGATGGGTGACGAAAATAACAAAACGATCAGTTTGGGTGGTGTGTTGGTTTCTCCTTTTCTACAGCTTTAATAATGGATATTGATTTCTACTTTTTTAATATTCTAGTCATAGTTCAAATGCACAAGAAGCAAGGTAAAGGATTACATTTCTCAACGATCTGCACTCAAAAAGATGCCTTGATTCTGCTTCGGGAGGTTGATGAGTGAGCTAGAGAGAGAATTCAGAGAAACATATGAGAAAATTTGAAGCATGGAGGCTTGACACAATCAGTGAAAAGGTGGATGAGCATTTGCATAGTAGCTAATTTTTTCATGTGTGAGTTTGTTCGAGGAAAAGTTTCTGTAAAAAGAGTGATAATAAGTGAAGGATAGTGCATAATTGTCCCTCTGCCTCTTTATGATTCCATCAGTAGTTTTTTCAATTGCTCTTCATTATCAAGATGTCGTGAGAGGGTGGGGAGTTTCTATCCTTTTCATTAACATGGGTGGATAAGAACAAATAAGCCTGCATCTGCAATGGAACTGTTTCTTTATACTAGTATAGAAAAGCATTGTGAACTCAGGATCTGCATTTGGATAACTCATTGATAGCATTTCCAAATTGTGCTGCATACTTTCAAATGTGTGCAAGGAAAGCATAAGGTATAAATGTGTAGCTAAGGATAATGGTGACTACCACAATCTCCATTTATTCAGCCTTGTACTTGATTAGATAGGATTAAAATTCAGAGCTTCTGCATAGTTTGTGAGGGCACCTGCATTTCTTCCCCTCTCAAATATGGACGGGCAGAATCATTCTTCCTTTTCTGCCATTGTTGATTATGTGGTAGGGCTGTGTGAGAAAACTGAATTATTTGCTCTATTTATATATTCTGCCCATGAATTATGATAGCCTGCTTGAGAGTAAAGTGGGAGGTATGCATGACAAAATAGACACTATTTAAAATATGCATTGGCCCTCGTAGAGAAGTGATGTGTTCCATAAGGGCATATACTACTCTGGTTGCTTATGGTTTGGTCCTCCCCTCCTGATCGATTTGTGATGACTTATGGAAGATCAATTTTTGGAAGCCAAAAAAAGCAATAACGAAGCACTTCTCGGGGCTGTTCAAAAATCTAGTGGTGTTAAAATCTCTCTATCAATATCTGATTCCAAGTGTGATCCTGTTGGTTGGAGGCTACAGTCTTTAGAGAAGATGCATATTGATGTCTTCATTGAGTATAGGATCGCCGGTCCTAGGTATCTTTAACAAAAAAAATAAAATAACAATAATATTTTAATTGAGAAACCCTACCAAAGGACCATTTCGGAATAAAAAGCCTGACAAAAAATCCCTAATAATTATATTTTAGTTTAAAGCCTCTTGGGTTTGGGGCAAAGTAACTAGGAGCGAGCAAGAGAAGAGGCCAATAGGAATAAATATTACCATTATTATTCCCTGCATAACTGGAAATATAATCCCAGCTGTTACTACTAGTTTGCAACCAAAGAAATGTTACAACATACAAACAGCTAACTCAAAAAGGCTTCAAGGTTTGCACCCTTGCTGAATTAAGGAGTCTCCGATCTTCCATTTTTATAAGAGAGCTGGTGTGTACAGACTAGGCTCAGGGATTTAAATGGTTGTATTAAGAAAAAGAGGAATTTATGCCATTTCTAGACATAAACATGTACTGATATCAATATAAACCTTGTCTAACAGAACAAACAGTAACTAAAATGTTAAAAACCATGTTGGCTGCAATTATAGGCTTTAAAACAAACCATAGGCGATTGTTATGTAAATTAGAATCTGCATTGTCTGTCACCTTACAGGTTCCAGTATTGTAGATGAATATCATTAGCACTAATAAATCCATCAAATTAAACACGAAATTGTAGCTACCCCATAACAGACTATTCTTCTACTAAAACAATAAGACTGTGATATCAAAAACATCTCAACAATGTTCACAAACAAGAGAATCCCTTAAGACTACCAAATAAGAGAGCATCAAATATTGAAATGACAGAAAATATTGGATTACCAAAAATCTTTTTTCCGGCATATTTAGTATCCATACTTCACATCTTAAGAAGAATTGGTATCTGAAAATTTAGAACAAAAATTGTGAACCTAGTTATTCTGCATTACACTTTGTTCCTGCCCTCACAAAAGGATAATATTTCGGACGGATCAACAATCATTTTTATCGTATCAATTTGGAACCTGTGAGAAGTATCAGTACATTTTTAAAACTGCAGGATTATAAGTTAGGTGAAATTCAGGCCAAGGTAATGTAGAATCAAAAGCAAAACATATTGAAATGACAGAAAATATTGGAGTACCAGAGATCTTCTTTTCAGCTTATTTAACATCCATGCTTCACATCTTAGAAGAATTGAGGTCTGAGGATTTAGAACAAAAATTGTGAAACGTTTTATTTTGCATTACACTCTTTTCCTGCACTCACAAAAGGATAATATTTAGAAATGATCTCATATCAATTTGGAACCCACGAAAAGTATCAGTACATTTTTAAAACTGCGGGATTATATATTAGGTGAAATTCAGGCCAAGCTAATGAAGAATCAAAAGCAAAACATGAATAGAAAACAGAGTCATTTTCTGCCATTATGACTACTTGGGCTATTGATTTGATTGTTTACACCCAATGCATGTAGTAGCCCCAAAATGCCAGAAATAGGTATATGGGCAACAAACCGAATAGTTAAGCATGGCATGACTATAATTAATTATCATTATGTCAAAATGCACCCAATGTAGCTTCAGTGAACAATCTCGCAAGGTTAGGCCGCATCAGAAAGTTGGATGCTCAACTAACATTTCATCCTACTAAATAAATAAGCATCCAATCAATTGAACCCAAAATAGAAGTAACTGAAATAAAAAGCTCTACATTCCAAAAATACTACATAAAAGCATATATTTAACCATAACTCTGATAGTTCACTCAACAGAAATATACAAACATTGTCCAGATTGTGCCAACTAATTGTTCGACAAAACAAACTATTACACAGTTTCAGGAAAGGTAATTTTAAATGGCATGCAGAAGTGAGGCAAAAGGAACTTATTAACCTATTTATATCACTCCCAGCTGCCCAGCATACTTGCAGGACAATCAGAAATTCTAAATGTGTCCTGACCTTCCCATAAAGACAGCCAAGATGAATTACACTGTGCGCACGGCGAACCAAAATGCTTATAAACCTAATCCAACAGTGCGACCATCTCGGCGCCTCAGTCCTGCCGTAAACTGCTTTTCCAGGTCTTGCTGCAATTCCTTTTGCTTCTCTGAAGCAAAAAGCCCACCATCGTTTTCTTCTACCTTCTTTTCTGCCTTCAATTCTCCCTTGACACCCTACAATTGGCCATATGTAGCAAGGGACACTCAGACTCTGAAAAGGTGTTAGCCCACATGTGATGATAGTAAATCTGTGCAATTTTATAGAAAATTTGACAACATGAAATAGGATTGCATCACAAACTGTACTAGAACTGCTAAAGCAGCAAGTCGTAAGTAGATTTATAATGATACAGGTAAGCATTATGTCAGCCACAAGACCAGTTGAATACAAGTTGTGTCCAAAATGATGGCAAAACTATATAGTACATAGCAAAACTAGTCACAATTAGAGAGGATTGTGGACATTACCATGAGTTTGTTGAATTTTTCTTGACGGTCACGGTCAGCAAAATGTGCCATCTCCCAGCAGCTACTTCCCGATTGCTTTAAAATGTCGGAATACATCCACAAGGTATTAGACATTTGCATAAAGGAAAATTCTAAAATTAAATACAGAACAAACAATTCAGCTACCTCTTCAGGTGCTGCAGCCTTTTTGTTTCCCCACAGAAGCTTTTTTTTCTGATCTGCAGACATGCATCCAGATACTCCAAGGTTTTTATTTACTGCAGAGGACACAACAGAGAAGAATAGTAAGAAAACACACAGAGGCTCTAGAAGTTCCAAAGACCAGTGGAATCCAAATAAAAGAAAACAAAGAAGAGCGAAGAAACTATCTCAAAAGCTAGGAAACAATATTATTTCATGCCAGATGGTTGGAATCAAACAAAAATATTTAACATCAACATTAGGCAATTTATCTTGGGGATCCAAAAGACAAATCCAGTTATAATCTTTTCTTGTGAATCAGAGGAATAGCCTTCCTAGAAACAATGGCAGCATATATAAAGGGTTTGCATTCTCAGATACAAATAGTGCCACCCATCATCTTTACAGATCATTACTGCTACTCAAAATCTGTTAGAATTTGCATAAATTGCAGAGAAGAGAATTTCCAGGACTCAAGGGTTTGCATTCTCAATTACTAATAGTGCCACCCATCATCTTTACAGATCATCACTGCTACTCAAAATCTGTTAGAATTTGCGATAAATTGCAGAGAAGAGAATTTCAAAGACTAAAAAACAACTGTGAGTTGAAGTCTAACATCAGTGTATAGCGCAACAGGAGAAAATCAGGAAATGAGTATACAAACCGAATCATGGGAATTGACAGTCTGTCAGGAAGCCATGGCAAAAATAAAAATGAGACCAAATTAGTTTTGACAGCATTTGGCATTCAGTATTGTGCAAATGGCTTATAGTTTTTGTTGAATGATGGATATGGAGGATTCTCTTTAAAAGGATATGCAACTAGTCATCCTGTGATTCACTCCTAGACAACTACCATAGATATAAGGTCTAATCCTGCCAAACTTAATAATGGATAATTTTATAAAAGACTACTCTCCTTCCTTGATAGTACACCTATCTGCTTGAAACAACCCCATTATTTCTTGTTTTCTCAACTAATAAATATATTTCATGACAAGTGTCCTAACTTCTAATCATTGCCTAGTTTCAGCATTTACTATTGTCCTGCAATTAACAAGGGGAAACTTACGAGTTTTTTATATTTTCTAAGTCTGTCAGATTAAAAATTTGATTCTTGATAAAGAAATGTGTAGCTGTTTTTTATCGATACATTTCAAATCAACACCCGTGATTCATCATCGGGAAAGAGCATCAAAAACACTTGCACAGTTTATCCAGAATCAAATTTTCAAGGGGAAAACTTCTCACTGATGAGATGTTGGGTTAGTTAAGTGGGCTGGTTGTGCCCCAGCCCGGCCCAGCTTCAAATATCACTAAACATTTGAGGCCAATTGTAGCCATTTGTGTTGGGATTTGAGGCCAATTGTGGCCATTTGTGTTGGATTTGAGGGCAGTTGTAGCTGTGTGTGTTGGGGTTTGTAAGAAAATAAGGCACCCCATTTGTGTCACAATTCCATATCCACAACATAGCTCCAGTGAAAAAGTATTTACCAAGCAAAAAAATCAAGGAGCAACATCTCAATGGGAATGTCATTTTTGCTTCCCATCACTAGCATTATGTGTTTCTTGGATGGGGAAAAATAACCAAAATAGCATTCAAAAATGTTTCATGGACTAATATAAAGGATCGTAGAAGCAGCTAGTCCATAACTATAAAGTCGCAAATGACACCAGCCATTATAGTACCTTCACTAACTCATCAAGTCTCACCCCTTCCCCGCACCATTCCTTATGTTGCTTTGGAATTTTCACACTCGGTTGTAGGCTTGTTAGTCTAAATATATCATAATTGAATTTAGATTTACAATAAGGGTACAACTAATATTTTTTTCTGCAACATACACAGCATGATGCAGAAATTTCATATAGCATCATTGGTTCTGAATATTCCCAAAGCTTTGAACGTAAGCTCTAAAACAGAGCAAGGAATTGTGAGATATCAAGAGATTCAATTCATAAATCCGTGCTAAAAGTGTTATTTGTAAATTCCCCATGGCGTCTAGGTATTCCTTAAATGCAAAAGAACCCAACCTTAGTACTCAACCCACTAAAGAATTCACTTAATCTTTAGAAAAAGTAAAAAAACATTCAAAGCATTATCAAAATGATGTGTGTGACTGAAAATTTATATTGATCCAAGTGGCAATTCAGGACAAAATTTAGGAAAAAAAATCCGAAAGCCTAGTAGGTCACCTGAGCAAAAGTATAACTGTAGTGCCCAAATATTTGGTTCTATAACAATTTTCAATATCAATTTGCCATTTATCTAACAGTATCCCATTTCCCTACTTATTGACCAACTAAAAGCCTCCTCCTCTATCCCATACCCTGAGTCCACTAGGACATACCCAATTGTCCAGCTTACCACTTCAGAAATCATTGCACGTTCTACAGAATACATCTTCAAATTATCTATAGACTACCTCATGTCTGAGGTCTGATTCCAGCTTTCACCTAAACCACACTCATGGGCCCAAGACAAGTTCAGTCAACAAACCTGTCCACAGGCTGACAAAGCTGTTCATTGTACTTGCAACAGTCATCTTTTTCAAATGCACAAGATATCTTGATCGGTTTAGGGTCAATTGAGCAAGAAATCATTCGAAAAGTGACAGATATAAACACATACATCCTAACCCATCTAGAGGCATCTAGGAGACATGAGGTCTGATTCCAGCTTTACCCTAAACACACACTCATGGGCCCAAGACAAGTTCAACCAACAAACCTGTCCACACTCACCGGCTGACAAACCTGTTCCTTGTACTTGCAACAGTCATCTTTTTTCAAATGCACAAGATATCTTGATCGGCTTAGGGTCAATTGAGCAAGGAATCATTCGAGAAGTGACATATAAACACGTACATCCTAACCCATCTAGGGGCATCTAGGAGATCTCACATGAAAACATACCCTAAGAAGGTCATGAGCAAAGCATTGAAGACATCCATACCCTTAGAATGCAACTACAGCCAAGTTATTCAAACTCTGCATACATCTATTTTTTTCCCCAAATCACAAATTCATGCACTACAGTAAGGCCAAGTGTCAACTGCCAAGTGTGAGGCCCAAATCAAGGGCTCCATCTTGTGTTGCATTTATTGGAATGTAGTGCAACGCTCATCACACCATTGGGGGTGGTGTGAAGTTAGTCCAGCTCAAATCAAACTCGCTCCTTTTTAGGTCCTAAAGCGAGGAGAAGACATAAATAGGTACAACAAGTGTCATTGCAGTGATCCAATTCAGAAGACAGGGGGAAGCAAATGCCAGATTCAAATTGCGGGTCAAAGCCCCAAAGGGCGCATTCGTAGATCCCTCGACAAGTTCGACCACCCCAATGAACCTGTCCTGTGTACATTCCCCAAGTTACCAAATTTTACAAACAACTTGAAGACAATTTGCTCACCATCCTCAACCAGTTTCAGCCCATCATCACATCTCTATGTCTGGTAGAATGGTGACTTCTTTCTAAACCCCTAATTGTACTTTCACTCTTATATCTGTAGCGAGATGAGCAATTTGTTATCTTTAAATAATTTACGACTATTTCATTTATTATCTTATTCTTCTGAATTATCTTTACACATTTAGTAATATCTAATTTGCCTGGAACACTAATTTGATTAGATTGATACCACATTTTGGTAACCCCGCATTTCTTTCGATCCACACCCCACCTAGGGTTCTATTCCTCGCCCCTAAGGGGTTTCAGATTTTCAAGCTGCCTTTCAGCTTGATTGTTGATTTTCGGGATTTCTACAAACCCTCCTTTTGATTGTATGTACATAGTCATAATGACCAACAAATATCTACTGCATATCATTCATGGCACCCATGTAGCATCCGAAATGCTTCATCGTTAGAAGCAAGCTCTCAATACCCCCTTTGTTCCTCCCCCATCATATACTCTCAAATCTAGGATACGCCCCTATTCGTTTTCAATTGATTATCAATAGTACAACTGCCTATGAGGCAGCCCCCATTTCCATTGGGGACATCTCTAAAATACAAACCTTGTTCTCCATCCACAACCTAGAGCTCCTATAGCAGCAACCACAGATAGTGATCTCCTTGAACAGCTAAAAAAACACACAAGTCAAAATTTCTATCTTAGAATTGCTCAAGCAATCTACTATCCTTAAGGATGTCCTTCATCATGCACTAAACAAAGCCACTTTCCTTGCTAAAATTGAGCCCCGCCTATTTTGCATCCATTGTTAACACGTTGAAGACAACCTGAACATTAAGTATCCTTTTATAAGGAAGACTTACCACCTCAACATATCATTGACCAACTTGCCATTACCTATCTAGGTTCAGATCTTTAGCAAAGCAGTTAAGAGGACTCCTGTAGATAATGAGTCGGGGGTTGAATATTTGTAGCACATCCTTTCTAACTTCAATAAGCCTTGGTACACAACCCCAGGGGCAAATCCAATACAGTGATTAAAGGGTTCTATAATATCTCTCGCCCACCAACGCGCGCCATTACATTACCTATCACATTAGGACAAAAGACACTACAAATTCAATTTGCATGTGATGTATTTAGATCTAAATTATAATCTTCTATTGGGAGACTTGGATTCATAATATGGGGGCAATCCTCTCTTACTAAGCATCAATGCCTTGTTGGTGTAGAATATTATTTATTTCATTTATTCACTTATGTGGATTATTCCTACACTTTGGGAGTTAGCTTGCTTAGGTGTACTAGTCATAGGAGTTACACTTGGAGTTAGTCACAGGAGTTACACTTGGCCATCTTTGTTAGCTAAGTGGGAGTTACTCTTAGTTTGACTATGTCAAGTGGGGAGTTACAGTTCTATTTTGGGCTCTTTGTCCACTAATCATGGAGGAGTTACACATTCACTCTCCTATATGTACATCTTCATTTGTGAGCAATTCTAAGTAGTGTATTTGGAGAAATCTTGGCTTTGTTGCATTTATTGAATTGGTTTTTGCACTTTCATGCTTGTTAGTTATTTTTTTTCCTGCAACTACATGTGCACTTGTTTTTCTATCAACGATCCTTATGGATACTCCTATATGGTATCAGAGCTGCTGGAGAAAACGTGTGCCCGTTTTCAGTATAGTTGTAGATTTGAATTCTTCATCTAGGCAACTAACAAAGGTGTTTGCAAGAATTTTGACTCAAGGCCATTTTTCGTGCAAATCGGGTTACACCATTGGATCCGGGAAGGTGGCAAAACCCTAGGATCGACTGTAAACTCAGCTACATTCCAAGACAACTCTGATTTGAAGGTTTTTAAAATTTGTTGCAGAGGTGATTTGGTGCCTCTACTTCCATACCGACTGTTATTCGGCATCGGAAAACCCTTTTTGGGTTTTTGCTAAAACATTTTGGGCGGTGTTATGTTTTTGTGTTGGTTGTCCGAATTTGTGTGGAAGAGAGATGTATTGCACAATTGCGGGTTTGTATTCCCTATGCATCCGGTGAGGTTGTTTCAAGTCTTGTGTGACTTTTTTCGGCCTACAATTTTGCTGCAGATATGGTGCACAGATTCCCTTTGTCTGTGAGTTGTTGTTTGGATTTGTGTGTTACAGATGTGGTCTTTGGCTAGTAGTTTGTTTTAGCTGTATGCGATTGGTCATATTGTCACATGGATAAAGTCCATAAATTCTACTAGTGGGTGCTTAAGTCTAGCCCCTCTTTGATTTCGCATGGGGGCTAAAGTCCATGGATTCCTACTAGAGTAAGGTGTAACTTAAGTCAGATTCGAGTCCGTTTTTTTAAAAGTGCTGTTTTTTTCATGCTTGTTCCATTAGAACACTTTATTTTGGTTCCATTGGCCGGTCACATGGGGCTAAAGTCCAAATTCCTACTTGTTAAAGCCCCTCAGTTGAGATTATTTACTTATTATTTTTTAGTGCAAATTAAAATAAAGGCTTGTATAGATAGACAAAAAGCGCTGTTTTTTTTAAAAAGGCTTGTAAGATTTTAATAGGAAACTCAATTAAGATTAGCGAACCATGAGTGAACACACGTTTTGCCACACATGCACACAAAAGTGCCCCATTTTTTCATGTTTGTTCCATTAGAACAATTTATTTTGTAAAACACACTCAATTATAAAGTGCCAAAATTTGGGTGGGTCAAAAAGTATTAATTTAGGGGGGTGTAATATTGTGATTCCTTCCACATTCATTCTTTTCTTTTGCAAACACACTCAAATCTGAAATGGATTCTAATTCTATTTTGCTTACTCCATTCAACTATCACGAATGGAAGAATTTCATGTCACTCGCTTTGCAAAACAAGAAGCTCTATAGGATAACTATGGGTTTGCAAACTGAACCAACAAAAAAGAATGAGAAAGATAAATGGTTTGACAAGTGTGATGAAGCATATGGTTTCTTGTCCTTTTCTATGTCACTAAATCTGCGCTTTCATTTAACTACTACCAAAACACCCAAGGAAATATGGGACACCTTAGAACAACTCTTTGGGAAACAAGATGAAATGAGAGGGCACGAACTAGAAAATGAGTTGATTGGTCTTAGCCCTAGCAGTTTTGACACACTTCAGGACTTCTTCACCAAGTTCAAATATGTGAGAATGCAACTGAAAGAATGTGGAATTGACAAAAAGGACTCGCAACTTATTTTTTGTCCTCACCAAACTAGGTCCTAGTTATTTTGTTTTTGTCTCTACCTTCCATGCAACCAAAAGAGCACTTGGAGCACAATGGACAATGCCCTCCTTTGATGAGTTTGTTGCTGACTTAACTCAGGAACAAGATAAACTGATTCAAATGGGTACACTAAAGTCCACTAAACCACATGCTCTACTTGCGGGGCATGACATACAGAAGACTTCAAAAGAAGAAGAAACAAAACAACAAGGATCATGAGAGCAAGAAAGATCAACCCGCCTCAAAATCAAACTCTGGATCATCCTCTTCTAGTGTTAAGTCCAAGAAAGAGTGGATCAAATGTGGGTATTGCAAAGGCAAACATGATGAAAGCAAATGTTTGAAGAAATAGGTTGACTACCTCACGAGTCTTCTTGAGAAGAACAACATAGGTGCCCCTAAGTCTATCAAACCATCTTCATCAACCCATGAATCCTCCAAGGCAAATGACAATGGAAAAGGGAAAGAGAAAGAATCAAGAAAGGAGAAAAAGGAGAGAGCCCTAGTTGCAATTGTACCACACTTCTACTGGTTATTGATTCTGGAGCATCACATCATATGGCTTCTTCACATGTGGAGTTCACTTCCTTGGAGCCATGTGACATGTCCACTATACTGATTGGGTGACAACACTTCTACACAGGTTTTTGGAGAGATTCTGTTGAAGTGAGTGGAGGAACATTCAATAATGTTCTAAGTATTCCCTCACTATCAACTAATCTACTATCAGTCTACCAAATTACTCACCTTAGTCAGGGCATGCGAGTTGAGTTCACTCCAGATTCAATATATGTCAGAGAGTTGCATAGTGACACTATCATTGCAGTTGGTGTACTCGATCATCAAACTCGGCTATATTCCTTCTCTTATTTGTCCCTCCTTCAGATTCTTCACCAGATTCACCTATACTTGATGACACTTTTGAGCTTGAGCACATTTTTGATGATGAGGACTTCTCTTCTAGCACAGATGACTATAGTAGTGATGGAACCCACCTCCACCATCTCCTTGTCACCTTCCAGTTTTAGAGGAGTTATTTCTTGATCCACCTACTTTTGGTCCACTGCAAACTTTTCAGGGAGACTTTTCAGGCACTTTGATTCAAGACTCATCAAACATCGGGCAATCTTCTACTCAGTTACAGAGCCTTCCACATTCCTTCTTCACTTTTGCTTCGGATACTCCATCCCTTCATTAGAGCAGTTGGCATTCTACCTTGCATGAGGAGCATAGTTCCTTGGATAGGAACCACACCTTTGGTTGGAGATCCATCAGAACACTTAGCGGTTTCCTTCACTCTTCCATGGTGATCCACTCTTCATTGCATCTACTTTTGATCCACAGTCACTCCAGGAGGTTGCTTTGCAGGATATAGGGTGGCTACATGCAGTTGTAGCTTCTAGTGAGGCTTCTTAGACCTCACTTTTCTACTTTATCTCTCTTTTGGGGGAGTTTTTTTCCCACTGGGTTTTCTCCTTTTACTCCACTTTGTGAGAGTTGCATTGTACGTGGGTACCTCATCAGGCCTTGTTGTCTGGGACCCACCTTTCTTTTTTGCCCACCTAAGCTATGCTTAAGGGGGTGTTGGTGTAGGATATTATTTATTCCATTTATTTATTTATGTGGATTATTCCTACACTTTAGGAGTTAGTTTGCTTAGGTGTACTAGTCATAGGAGTTACACTTGGAGTTGGTCACAGGAGTTACACTTGGCCATCATTGTTAGCTAAGTGGGAGTTACTCTTAGTTTGACTATGCCAAGTGTGGGAGTTAATATTTCTATTTTGGGCTCTTTGTCCACTAATCATGGAGGAGTTACACATTCACTCTCCTATATGTACATCTTCATTTGTGACAATTCTAAGCAGTGTTATTTGGAGAAATCTTGGCTTTGTTGCGTATTGAGTTATTTTTGCACTTTCATGCTTGTTAGATATATTTATTTTTTTACAACTACGTGTGCACTTGTTTTTCTATCAATAATCCTTTACGAATACACCGATATGCCTCAAATATATACATGACGGGTATGAATATCATATCACACAGCTAATGACCCCTACAAATGCTCTCAAGGTATTGAAGTAACTAAAAATTTCATCCCACAAACTCGTATTCATCAGCCATTGATCGAGCCTCCTTCATCCCCCAAATCCAATCCAGGGATTAGGCATGCACAACAATCAAGCACAATCAAAAACAAGTGCTGCCCTCAATGTGCAAATAGGGGCCAATTCAGGAACAACCAAATATGCATACGTAGAACAAAACTGTGAATATTGATCAAGACCTTAATGATGACTATGACAATGAAGAATACATAGCATTTGACATCGACAACATTTTGGTTATACTTTACTTTATCCTAGTCTGATTTGGTGAATATCGAGATGACTCTAACTCCTTCGGCATACATCGAATTATACAATTATAACACCGATCCAGTAAATCCCCCTATTAAGGTTCATGCAAGTTTGGATGCCACCAGTTCTAGCAACCGCATAGCTATTGCCAATTAGATTGAGATGATCACAAGATCAAAATCTAAAATCCAAGATCAACAACAATAACCTAAAACAATACAACACACCGCAACAACATAGGTCAAAATGTTCACAATTCATGTGCATACCCTACCTCTGCATCTCATGCCCCAAAGCCATGTCCACTTCCCAAGCAACACCTAAGGCTATAGTTGATTGCAAAACTACCTCCACACTTGCATACCGAGATGACTTTGATTCCTTCAGCATACACCAATTATACAATATAGCATCGAACCAGCAATCCCCTATTAAGGTTCTTGCAAGTTCGGATGCCACTGGTTCTAGCAACCCCCACAGCTATTATCAATCAGATTAAGATGATCACGACGATCAAAAATCTAAAATCCAAAATCAACAACAATAACCTAAACAATACAACACACACAGTATAGGTCAAAATGTTCAACGTTCATGTGCACACCCCTACCTCTACATCTGATGCCCTGAAGCCATGTCCACTTCTAAAGCGACACCTGAAGGCTATGGTTGATAGCAAACTACCTCCACACTTGAATACACTCCTACCACGACAATTCGAAAGGTCATTTTCCCTAAGAAGCGATTGTGCAATCATCAATGTCGCCCACTTGTAAACCAAATATTCACCACTTTACCTTCTTAAATGCAACCGGTATCCCCCTAGCCATACACGACACACAATAGCTCCACTTAAAGTCAAGAAAGCATGACCCATACGTGACATCAATACACTCGCCTACCACACAACGAGATCCTTACATCATGGGGAACTATCCCTAACCCACCCGCTTAGGTACCCGTGTACTTCAAGCATTCAGACCTTGGCTATTACACCACACGAGCCTAACGTTTATTTGAAACAAAGATTCCAATCCCTCCTACTCCTCCCCAACATCATATGCATATTACACCCATGGATACAAGATCTCCGCATGAGCATCCCACTAGAACGATATACTAATATAACACACATCTCTCTAATGCAAATCCTTGTATATAGCTTCTTCGATGCATGCATGCTTCTTTTGCCTTTACATCAATGGAATTTTCTCATGGCACAATACTCATTCTTCAAACACTCTATTCTATGGGTCCACGACTAGGGTATAACCCAATGATGCAACACATTACACAGGTTCAAAGTGATTGTTAAGGAAATAATCATTACCTAGAACCCCCATTCCCTTTCTGCTATCATTACACCAGGGCCCTTAGCATATTACGAGTCTGCAATTTTTCAAGTCCTCTCGTATGACAAAAATGCAAAAACAATACACTATGGCAAACATACAAAACCAAGACCTAAATGTGACTAGCTTAATCAGTACATAGACTCATTCAATACATGTTTGTTATACTTGTTTGACTTTTATTTTCCCTAGGCTCCCATTTCTACTCTCATAACATTGTTTGTTACACATATCTTGTATTACAACGCACATTGTTTTGCTACCTTACATGTGTTACACACCGTTTAATACATTATTTGGTGGGGAACACGTATTGACAACCAAATTGTGTGCTTTATTTACATGCTTATTTGTTACACATGGTGTCTAATAGTGACACAAGTGGCTTTTGACACATTGCATGATACACCTATTGTTTGGGACACCGATATGTGATACACCTATTACTTACAACACATTGTGTGATACACCTATTTTTTTTGGGACACATTGCTTGATACACCTATTGTTATGACATGTGTGATAAATCTCATTGTTGTGAGACACATTGCAGGACACATAATATTTGATTATATTGTCGATGCATATTGTTTTTTGATATATACTTGTTTGACACGCATAGTGTCTAGCACACACTACTATTCGGTACATGTTTAGCGTGCACACAACTACTACTAACACAGTTCAAGTCATCATCACAAAGTCTTGTAAGTCGTCTATGTCTTATGGTGGACATGTCATGCCTGTCAAGAGTCCCGACGGGGCCCCATTAGTGTTAAGTTGTGTGTCTCCTAACACACTATTCTAACATTCACTTTTATGGTCTTAGCTATCGATTACAGTGGACTTCTAGACATGTTTACATTATGCATACCCATGCACTGACACAAAATTGAGTTTTCTATTGATCATATTTGATGTGTGTTGCATTTGCAGCCAGGTTTTTGAACATATGCTCTACATTGGGTTCACATCCCAGATGCTTTGATTATACTTTACAGATAAACCCATTTTTTGTCTTTTGAGCTAACGGATACACATCAACATCCCTCACCTCACAATAGGGGTATATTGTGGGGTCTTTCAAAAGTTCACACAGATCATGGCCAAGTGCCACAAGGTCAACAAGGTAATAGTATTTCACAAGTCAGATACAAGTATTCAGGTCAGATAAAGGTACATATCAAGGTTTACATGGAGTTGGTACAAGTCCATCATTACAAATTATAGGTTCAATTATGGCATTTATCATATTTATATGGACTTGGTACAACTTCATCTTACAAGTTCAAATAAGTACATCATTACAAATTATGGGTTCAATTATGGCATTTATCAGATTTATATGGACTTGGTACAACTTCATGCTTACAAGTTCAAATACATTTATGACAAACATTCGATTCAAATGGCATTTACATGAACTTGGTACATAGCTCATCTTACAAATTCATTTACACCTATGGCATTTATTCAGTTCACATTGGCATAAATTACACACAAGTATATATTTAGGTTCATCGAGTTTTCAATAGCCCTACCAAAGGCCGTCTAGCTAATTCAATGGCCCCAATGGGCTAATACACCCTGGGCTCATTCAATAGGCCCAATTGGTTGATACAACCTAACTCTCTTTGGTGGCCCAAGTGACTAGTACCCCCCAGCTCCCCCTCCCCCTCTTAGTGGCCTAGTGATGGATACATTGATACCACCAGCCCAATGCTAGTCTCGCATAAGATATTTACAGCACTTTGCATACAACACACTAGGGGCATGGTTCAACATGACTAATCAAGGGGTATTCATTTTATCGATTATTTCACTTTTACAAATTCAATTACACATCGCCATCCTATGATTGGAGATGTGATATTTGTATTCACTTATTCTTTCTTTTACTCGGCATTTCCAATGTTGGATTAAAAGAGGCACAATTGTAGTACCCAAAATTTGGTTCTATAGCACTTGGCAATATCACTTTGGCATTTATCCTTACATTATCCCTTTTACCTACTTATTGACCAACTAAAAGCCTCCGGCTCTATCTCCCATACCCTGAGTCAACTAGGTCATAGCCCACTTCTCCAACTTAGCACTTCATATATCACTACAAATTCTACATAATGTCTTTAGACCACAATTTACCTCTTATCTCATATCTAATTCCAGCTTTAGTCTAGACAAGTTCATTTTCCCAAGCCAAGTTCAGCCAACAAACCTATCCACCGGCCAACAAACATATTCCTTGTACTTGCAATGATCATTGTTTCAAATGCCCAAGTTAATCTGGTCAGCTGAGATTTGATTGAGCAGGAAATCATTTGAAACACACATCCTAACCCATCTAGGGGCATTTGGTGCACGTGTAGGAGATCCCATATCAAAACATACTATAAGAACGTCATAAGCAAAGCATTGACAGCATCCATCCCTTAGAGGCACAACTACAGACAAGTTACTCATACTCTCTGAGATACATTTATGGTTGCCCTACATCACAAATTCATGCACTACAATCAAGCCAAGCATCAATTGCCAAGTGTGAGGGCCACCAAATCAAGGGCTCCATCTAGTATTACTCTCCATCTCAACATAGGATTGGGAGAATTGTGTGACTTGATCCCTTTTCAGAATATTGGCATGTAGTGCAGTGCTCATCACGCCATTGGGAGCCGGGTGAGATCAGTCCAGCTCAAATCAGATTAACCCCTTTTTAGGTCTAAAGTGAGAAGAAGACATATGGAGGTACAAGAGTGCCATCAAAATTGATCCAAATATACATGCATAACGGATGACTTTTTTCAATTCCCAAGGTAGTATGATTCATCTTCCCTAAAGCCTTTTCATTTATCGATGTACTTGGTTGTATACAGTGAGGAGTTTGCACCCGAGAGAGGGGTAAACTATTGTATCTGCACATCTCTTCTCGGAGATTGTTACCACCTTGTAAATTACTCTTGGTTTCAATAACACTTCATTTGCATTGTGCTATCATGGGTTTATTGTGTTCATTCCCTTTGATTCTGTTCAATCAATTTTATAACACATTCAAGTTTTCTGCAATTTAGTGTGTTGTCCACTAGATTTTTCATATAAATTCAGATCATATATAAAAATATTAAACCTTACTTCTAAAGTCAGGAAACCAGTAGGGGACAATACCGCAGAGGGCAGATAAAGACAAAATGCACATTTTTAGCTCGACATATAAAAATTGTTAAATGTGTGGTCACACACTTCCCTCCTTACCCTCAATGCACATTCTAGAAAGCCACCTGAAAATAAGGTTACCTTTCTGAGTTGATTTGACACATCCTTTAGGATTTATCAAGCAGCCCCAAGAAGTGCCCAAGACTTCAGAAAATGGCTATAACATTTAAGGAGTGGAATATGACTTTCAGATACACATCTCTTTTCACTCATCAAGACAAACAGTAGCACACTGCCATAAATTCACTTGTACTAATTCAAATATAAAGCAAAAAATATTCTAGAAAAAAATACTAATAAATATGTGTTTGAATATTTGTAAGGTTATTTCAATTTTGTCAATTAACATTTTTTAAAGATCTGGACCAGAATACTTAACATCTATACAAAGCCTTAAGATGAACACCATTTTTCAAAAGATTAAAATTAATGAAGACACAGAATCAAGAACCAAAGACAAAAATACAAGTACATTTGTAAGCTTCACAACTTTGTCCTTTTCTTGCTCTTACGGAAATAAAAAATTAAACAACCACCAAATCTTAAAGGGTAGCCCTAACCACTTAACAACCTTTCACAATTTAACAAAAAATCAATGTTGGCATTAAAAGAAATCTCGCCTAATTCAGCAGCTTTCATTGCAGCAAGCTTCGCAGCATTTAAATCATGGGCAACCTCTGCCTCTGTTGCAGTTGAGCCAGCTGGTTCTGATAATCCTTTGGCTTCAGGCACCGTATTTGTGTTTTTCACTGATTTCCTATCGTCAATAGAAGTATCTTTTTCTTGTAACTGTCCTGTACCTGAAACATTATAATCAACATGAGCAACATGCCCTAAAACATTAAGAATAAAATATAACAAACTCTCTAATTCCCTCACTGATGTACTTACTCTCCCTGAAAGGCTGATGTTTTCTACCATCTCTATCATAAAGGTCAGATTGATGTTTTCCATCTCTTGCATTTCTGGATATTTTCTCAATTACATGCTCATTTTCTTGTCCCTTTCTAGCATGCCCTTCATCTCCATCCCTATGGCGATCTCGCTCCTTTTCATCTCTTTCTCTATAAGAACTTGAACCCTTGGGCTCAGTTTTAGAATATCGATCTGATTCTCTGATATGTTTTTCCTTGTATCGGTCTCGTTCCCAAACATCATCTCTTTTCCTGTGCTGCACCTTATCATCTTTATATGTGTCAGAATCCTTTTCAAAGTTCTTATACTTATCTCTAGTTCGGTTTCTTGATTCGTCGCGATCTCCAAAATCATCTTTATCACGGCCTTTAACATCATCATGCCCTTTTTTATGTTCTCCTGAATTTCTTGCATATTCTCTGTTTTCATCTCGATTTCTACCCCTATCAATACCAACATCCATCATTCCCTGTCCCTCTTTTTCTCTAGGCTTTTCCTCACCTATATCCATGTCAGTATTTGAGTGCCTCCCTCCATTTTTAGATCTCTCTATGTACACATCCCTATCCACATTTTTTATAGCGTTCCCTGCTTCCACCATCCTTGTCTCTGTCTTTTTCCATCTCTTTCCTCTTCCTTGATGCCTCATCAAACACTTTGTTCCTTGTGCCTTTGTCAGCATTACGCCTATCTTCCCTGCTTGATCTCTCATAGCCATCATCCCGTCTTGAGTATTCTGACCTTGCAGCACTTTTAGAATCCCGCCCTGAACGCGAAGAATACCTCGGGTATTCTCTGTCATCATTGCGCCCACATGCCTGTGATTGTAAGAGTGTTCATCTGATCTACCATGATAATCACGATTCCGACCATACGAATGCCTCTCAGAAGTGCCACGTGTGTCACTCCCTCTCCTCCCATGAGCACGATCATAATCCCTACCTGAATCTCTTTCTCCATCAATCCTCCTCTCCTTCCTTGCACTATCAGCTGTTTTAGAAGTATAGCCCTGAGAAACATCTGGACTAATGCTCCTATCACGCATAATGCCACCTGTTAACAAACCAAATGATAACAACTGTGTGTAAATGAAATGAAACAAGGAAAAAGGAATGATAAAGACTCATGAATGCTAATGAAATTCCACCAAACAGCAACCAGCAACCCCCATTCTTATTTTGCATAAAACAAAGTGAATGGGATCAGAAACAACTCATGCTTTGATGAATTTGAACATTGAATAAACAAAACTGATAAAACTATACATAAGTCTTGAAATCTTGTTCGATGCACTTCAAAGGGCTTCTAAATCATTTTCTTGGACCTAAAATCCAATATCCTTATTTTCAAAAAATAAACCATAACATTAATGTGTACAGAAAGTGGAGTTATGAAATAGCCATTATATTCGGCCTACAATTTCCATTCAACAAAAAAAACGTAATTCTGGTATGCCAAATTTAGTACAAGAGCCCTACCATTCATACAAAGCTCCCATACATGTACTAAGACCATCATACAAAATTATAAATAAGTATAATTCATCCTTCCACACATAATTTAACATTTTATATGTTAAATTTGAGAGAGGAGACAAATTAACATGTTATGATTATAACACTAAAGTTAGTTCAGATTTAATAAGTTGCATCACATCCAATATTAGTGACCCAAGAAATTAAAGAGTTATATGTTTGTGGCATGGCTATCTAGTGCACAACCAAAATTTGAAAGTACTTTAATAGTGAAAAAATTCCATTAACAGTTTCTTTAGTTCTATTAAAAGAATAGTTGGGTGGAACTAGGGAGAACTAAACTGCTATCCCTGTTGTTGAAGCTTACAAGGGTGTGATTGGGCAAGCCTTCCCTCGTATAGGAGCTTTCCTCTCAATTTTTCCCTTCAAGATGCTTTGTAAGGTAAAATCCCAACTCCTCAATTTACAACACTCGCACTTCTATCTATGAAAGCTAAATGATGCCCATATCCTGTTTTTATTTGAGGGTTATTCTCATTGGTGACATCCAAATTTTCCTAACGTGAAAACCTTTCTAACTGGACATTTGTGATCCATAGATTGTTAACTTTCCCTAGATTACAAAGGAAAAACATTGCATGTTTACCCTAATTTTTAATTAAAAAAAAAATCATCTTAGTCGCTGAAGATGTGGCTCCCTTGCTTTCCATAACAACCTTCTACTTCCATTCTTTCAAGCTTGCTTTCAAGTTTCAACTATACTTGGCAGCAAACGAATCAACCTTCCTGCATCCTCTAACTTTCTAAATTTTGAGGTTGAAAATTTTGAGGTCGAAGTTGCATTCAGTCTCTCTCAAATTTTTATGTTGCTGACCAAACAAATTTTGAGAACAATGCATAGCATGTAATTATCTAAAGCTTGTCAGTCTTTTCATAGAATCAAGTTTTCAAAAATATCCTTACTTTTCAAGTTGCAAACTCCTCCCTCACCTCTTTGCAAAATCCGTATTTTAAGGCTATATGAAATTTTAAATTGTGATGATCCTACTAACCATTTAGTAGCAGTATTTCTTCAAGTTATGCGTTTAACATTGATAAATGTGGAAGTTGCAAAAACATATATTTCTATGTTTTCATTTTTTAGAAATGTTCCAAACTGGTCATTTCTTTTTCTGGATTTGAATTCAATTTGAAAAGGATTAAACAAGCCAATGTTCCAAATTAAAATCAAACAATGAGAAGGTCCTAATTTTCCAGTTGAGCACATCAAAATGCTACAATATAACACATGCATAACAAGTGGCCAAATAGCGATATAAATTGTCTTCTAGAAGGATCTAATTATTGAATATGCCTTCGATGAATCACAATACTTTTTGTGCACATTTTGACATATACTAGCACTAATCAATATAAAAACCGAGCCTAGTATGTATCAGCAAGTGTAAGCTCTAATGTTTTTGTCTGGTGGTATGATTCATTAAGCCTTGTTGACACATTTTTGTTACTATTGAGGTCCCAAACATGTATTGAGAAGGTCTTGAATTTCCAGTTGAGCACATCAAAATGCTACAATATAACACATGCATAACAAGTGGCCAAATTGCAATATAAATTGTCTTCTAGAAGGATTTAATTATTGAATATGCCTTCAATGAATCACAATCCTTTTTGTGCAGATTTTGATATATACTATCACTGACCAATATAAAACCAAGTCTACTATGTATCAGCAAGTGTAAGCTCTAATGGTTTTGTCTGGTGGTTGGATTCATTGAGCCCCCATTGACACATTTTTGTTACTATTGAGGCCCCTTGACATGTGTTCTAAGGATAAGTGCACTTTTTGAGCATTTGTGTTAAAGCATCGAAGAAAAAAAATCCTTTTTATTAGAATGGCCAACAAGGGACATGATACTTTCAAACACTTCACCTTCTCCGACGAAAAAAACTTATAGAGACTAGCCTGACATAATTGAACAGTGAAATGCTTCTTTGGACTATCTTCCTTATAAAACGGGTGTGTGTAATGTCCCCTTTCCTACGCCTAAGGCCTAAGGGCCAATTCGAGTCCAAGCCTTGGTCATACCCAAGGGGCTATGGACGTTGGGAGCTATTGGGTATGAATATCTAGTCCATTTTGTTATAATTCATCGTTGACATGAGCGTAAAGTGTTTTGAAGGGACTAGATATTATGTTTTGTCGTTAGGAAGGGGCCACATGACACTCAATGTTTTAATTTTGTGTTGGGGGTCACTTATGGACCATGACGACTTAAAAGGGAAAAAGTAACTTAAGTTACTTTTATTTTATTGGTCCTTCCTAAGGAAAAATGTGACTTGGGCTATTTTGGCGCTCTTTTGCCTTGGGGAAATATATATAAGGAGTTGGGAGGAAAAAGTGAAGGTCATTCTTGCATACATAATTATTTTCCTTCATGTGCAACTGTTGCTTGCAAATTTACAGCTTGTGGAGTGAATTCCCACAGGGACCCCTAGCTTCGGTGGTGAGAGATCCATCCCTAGCTAGCAGGGCAATCTTCGGTAGTGAGAGATCTACCCTAGCTTGTCATTTTGGAGCTGAAATCAGGGTTGTTTTTCAGAGGGTTTCAGAGGAAGGGTTTTGAGGGTTTTGGTGACATTTTGTGGAGAAAATCAAAGGGTTTTCAGATTGAGATTTACTGGCAGCGATAAGAGTAGGTTTTGGCATCATTTCTAGAGACTTTTCAAAGGGTTTTGATATCATTTTCCAAGGGGGTGACTTGTTTTGAAGATTGCGGCCCTTTATTTTGGAGGGGTTTCCAATGGTACAAATTCAAATCTAAAAGGTTGGAATATCATTCCCTATTTTTTATAAATATTATTTCCAAAGTTTCATAATTTTTGCACTTGTATTCGGAGAGAAATAAATTTTTGAAGTTTTCCCAACTGCCTAGAGGCACACTGTAATTTTCTAGCAGCATTTTATTATTCCCAAAAATCCCAAAAATAATTTTCTTATGTTTTTTTATAATATTAGCAAGCTCTCTTTACAATTTCAAGAAATTTGAGTGAGTATTTTGAGAGATCCATTTTTTTCAGTTTGCTGCCCTAGCTGTTAAAAATCTGCAAAAATCAATATTTCTTTCGCTACAATTTTTTCTATATTGGTGTATCACTTTTGTGGTATCTTAGAAGGGATATTTCAGTGGTATCAGAGCAGTTGTTTTTTCTAGCCTGTCGGAGTTGAAAAGATGGGAGACAAAAACAGTGAGGGATATGGGTGTGGATCTGATGAAACAATTGTTCACCAACATGGTAAAGCAACAAGAAAACTACTAATCTCTATTTGAGCCAGCTCATTGAGAGATTAGCCGCAGGGTAGAATTGAGACTCATACAGATTAGAGAGGAAAATAGTAAATATGGGACAACAGGGTCACAGAGGTGAGAGTGAACATTCAAGGGCAGCGGGTCTCCCCATTCTTCTACCAAGCCTTTAGGGCTTCACGAACCTTCTTTCTTGAAGGCTCCGAAAGTTTCACAGGTACGGCAGCCAGTAGATATTTTGGATGAGAAATCTTGTTGAGAGAGGTACCAGACCTTGAGTGAGGGCTTTCGTGACAACATGTCATTCCAAGAATATTGCAAAATGAGGATTGGCAGCAGGCCCAAGAGAGATCATCAGATACAGGTACCAAAGTTACAGAGGATATTGGGACAGATTTCCATTCCACACTTCGATGGTTATAAGAAGTGTACTACACAATCTCGGGTTAAAAAGTTGAAGACATACTTCGACTTAAATCCTATGCGTGAGGAAGATGCAATTAAGTTTGCAATCTTACATCTTGAGGGAGGCGCTCATGATTGGTGGCATCATGGATTGATTACACAGGGACACATACACATTACTACTTATGCAGGAGTTCACGCAGAGGCTAGTGAGCAGATTTGATAGGAGGGACCCCTGATAGGTATTTTAGAGAGTTGACTCATTTGAGACAGACCGGTTCCCCTAAATCAGTATATTGCAGATTTTCAGAGATTATCAGTCATGGTACCTGATGTTACAGAGATGAAGTTGATTTCACTGTTCACCAGCAAGTTTGACAGATGCTCTCGTTGGGTTTGTGAAGGCATTTGAGTCTTCTTCTTTGCATGAGGCTATTAGTAGAGCTCGTGATTTGGAGTTAACCACTCTTTAAGTCGAGGTTTACACCTCGTGTGCAACCTAAGGTTTTTCCTTCTAGATCTGATGGTTTCACAGCCGAAGGTACCTCCACCTAGGCAAGATGCAGCTAGGGGACCATTCATATCTAGGGAGGACAAAGATGAGTTGAGGTGAAAGAAACTATGTTTCGATTTCCGCACAACTTGGGTTCCAAGACATGATTGCAGGGGGTAGAGGGAAGGCCCAATTCATAGAGGTCCTTTAAGGAGAGTGATGGTGACGAGGAGTTGGACACACAGGGATTGGAGGATGATGACGATGAAGCATTGGATAGTGCAAGTGTTGAGCAAGATAGCGAGACTTTCCCCCAAGAGACTATCGCCACTTTGTCTAGTACCCCAAGGTACAAGGCATTCAAAGTTAGGGGAGACTAACTTTCAGACGATGGAGCTGAAGTTTAAGTCTGAAGGGAGGAATGTGACTTTAAGGGGCTTATCTTCAGAGGCACCCCCGGGTTGTTTCAAGCCAAGAGGATTGAGAGAATTTATAGGCACAATGGGGTGGATTGGGCAGTACATTGTTTGGTTTCGACCAAGAAATCAGAGGATGGGCAGCATAAGTATCATGTGGATATAGAGGGCTTATTGGACAGGCATAGTACAATTTTTGGTGACATACCTCCAGGCATACCTCCAGATAAGGGATTTGAGCATTGTGATTGAGCTCGAGGACGCTAGACCTGTGGTTACTTCTCCTTACCGTTACCCCAAACAGTTGAAGGATGAGATCGAGAAGACCATCCATGAGCTCATTGATATAGGGCATATTAGATAAGAGTTCTAGTCCTTTTTACTTTTTCGGTGGTATTGGTGAATAAAAAGGATGGGACCATGTGGATGTGTATAAACTATTGTGCCTTGAATAAGAAGACAATAAAGAACAAGTATCCAGTACCACGTATTGATTAGTTGTTTGATGAGCTACATGGTGCAATCTATTTTTTCAAAAATAGATTTGCGATCTGGATATCACCAGATCAAAGTCAGGGAGCAGGATGTGCATAAGACAACTTTTCAGATGCCATTACGGTCACTTTGAGTTTCTTGGTGATGCCCTTGGGAAGGAGGCTTTCGCCCCCCTCGTCAGGTTGCTAGTCCATTAGGAACTTCTTTTCGTCAGCCTCTAATGTTAAGAGGGGTGTGGCTACCATTCCTGATTAAACCATTGGTCCTTGTTTATCACCCCCTTCATTCCCTTCTTTGCTTCCCTCGTTTTTCTCCTCCGCTTGCTCCATTGCCTCCGCCTGTGGAGGTATTTGGCTTCGGGTTTCCTTTCTGCTGTCTTTTCTCTTCTTTTCTGTTTTTGGGAACTCGTTTTGAGTTGTCCCCGCTCGCACTTTGTATATTGTTTGGGCTGCAGTCCCATTGACCTACTTTTGTGGTCATTCTGGACATTAATATATTTATCTTTATCTTATCTTTATCTAGTTACATTCCAGTCTTGCATGAACCATGTGTTCAACCGCCACCTGTGGAAGTTTGTATTGGTCTTCTTTGATGATATTTTGGTCTACAGCAAGACTTGGGAGGACCATATCAAGCACCTTAGTGAGATATTGGGGATATTAGAAGCTAATTCGCTATATGTGAAAGCTTCTAAGTGTGAGTTTGGCATGACAAAACTTTTATATTTGGGATATGTGATTGGTGGGGGAGTAGTGAAGGTGGACAGAGAGAAGATACGGGCAATTTTGGATTGGTCGTCACCTAAGACGTTGACACATTTGAGAGGATTCTTGGGGTTATGCACATACTACAGGAGGTTTGTGAAGAATTTCTCTCGATTAACTGCTCCATTGACCGATTTGACCAAGAAGGGGGCTTTTGCTTGGTTAGAGGCAGCACAACAAGTTTTTGATCTCCTCAAGGGGGTGATGAGTTCATGTCCTGTTCTCGCATTGCCATATTTCTATCACCCATTCATTCTAGAGTGTGATGCATCAGGAGAGGATGTTGGGGCAGTTCTCATGCAAGATAGGCATCCCATTGCCTATGAGAGTCGGAAATTGAAACCGATGGAGGGGTATTCAATTTACAAGGAGATGTTAGCCATTATGCATGCTTTGGCCAAATTCAGACAGTACCTTGTGGGCAGCAAATTCGTGGTTCGTACGGATCACAACAGTTTGAGGTTCTTCTTGGGCAAAAGGATCTCAACGACCACCAGTAGAGATGGGTGAACAAGGTACAAACCTATGACTACGACATAGAGTACACTCAAGGTTAGAATAATATTGTTGTGGATGCTTTATCTAGAAGGCCTTAGCTTACTTCTATGCTTAGTTTATGTCTGAGATTTCAGCGGATTGGAAGGCTCATATACTTGTTGAGTATTCCAAAAATCAGTTTACATGTGAGATCGTGGATGGTATTATACAGGATGACCGATA